>CM072524.1:40652582-40725082 GCA_036898135.1 Oncomelania hupensis
CTCACTCTGCTCAGCTCGCCAAGAAATGGCTGATTTGGTAATGAAGTGTTCACAAGTAATCCCTGTCTTGAATTGTAATTTTAAAAAACAAACAACGGAAATCAAGATTTGGAGAAAGTTTATTATTTTTCCCATGTGAATTTTTTTTTTACTTTAAAAAAAATCTTTTTTTTTTCATTCCTTTTAAAGTGTTAAGTAATCACTGTCTACATTTTTTTTGTTTGACGGGAACGGTCGCGGTTTTTTAGGAAAGCACATACGCCGTAGGCTTTTGAATGACGTGTGCACGAGACACAGGTGAATGTGCGAATCATGAGACTATTTGTATCGTAAACCGCATACAGTTCGCCCCGGCATGTGCCTACGCCGCGGGCTCTGAAAGTGTTCATCAAGTCTTACCCTTTCATGAATGTGTTGGGTTTGTGGCGAAGTGTGCTTTGGCGAAGTGTTATGCTTGGTTACTGATTTGGCGAAGTATGGTTTGGTGAAGTGAGCATTGGCGGAGTGAGTTTGGCGAAGTGTGCTTTGGCCAAGTGTTCTGCCTGGCTAATGATTTGGCGAATTGTGTTTTGGCGGAGTGAGCTTTGGCGAAGAGTGGAACACCGGTAAGAAGTCTGCTCGGTCTTTGCACAGTACGATGCTAGATAGAGAGAGTCAAATCAATCACATTTGTATTCATGACCTGCAAGCGCTCCCCAGAGGCTCCTCTTAACGTGGATACAGCCTTCACCCTATGCTCATTTATGTACGCCACCACCCCCAGCTTCTCAAGTTCTGTGACCAGACTGTTCAGGCTTCTAACAGTGCATATTCTATTCCTTCCATGCTAGGCTTGATGCTCATTTCTACTCTAAAGCCTTTGCAGATTTACACTTGCTTCAACCTACGCTAACATTGATGCTTATTTGTATACAGCACCGTCTTAAGCTCTAAAGTGTTCTGTGTAAGACTTTTTAACTTATAAAAGTTCCCTAAAGGCTAGACTTGAGGCTGAGTCAGTCGTACACTAAAAGTTGTACAGATCGAGCTCTTACAATGCAGACTTAACAGTGCGTTTGAAGTCGACATCAAAATGGCGCAAAAACTGTTGCAATGGCTATTTCACGCTAAGATATGTCTATTTGCTTATATATTACTACTTGTGTGTGTGCGTGTGTATGTGTGTGTGTGTATGTGTGTGTGTGTGTGTGTGTGTGTAATATTTGCTAACATTGAAACTACACTTCGTGTCCGACCATTCCAAAGGTCGTCTGCCATAATAAGCAGTGTGTGACTTGACCAGACGAGCGCGAAACACATGGAGTTAGATGTGCGTGCCTCAAGGCAATGACAGCAGTCTATTAGCGCGTGTTGGGAGAGCCTTGCTGGGACATTTTTAACGCGTCTGGTTTTCGGCCTGTTGCATCTGTAGACGCGGAATGATTGCATAGAAGGAAACTCGCGAGATAGTGTTATCAAGGTACGGAACGTGTTCTAGAGCTGCGTACACGCTTATCCGAGAGCTTCGAAATAAACTCTGCTATGATCATACAATCTAATGTAAAGGTTTGAGCACTGGCATCAGGCTCACTTTAATTACTGTAAGCTAGACTGGGGTGCTAACTTAGTACGCGCCCCCACCCCCCTCACCTCCTTTCCAACCTGCCCTCTTCCCAGCGCCCACTCCCCTCCTCTCAACCCCACCTTCCCTCCCTCCATTTGGAAGTCCAGCAAGTATAGTGTAAAGACTTTCAATTTCCACAGGTCTAGACTTTCATTCAATTAGCTGACTGCTTCTCGCCTGCCTATTCCATGGAGTCCAGTACAGTGCCAGACTTTGCATTCTATAGAGATTCACACTTAGGTCACTATGATACGCCTTATGATCACTTATTTACGTTGGCGTCTTTTGAGAAGAAAAAAAATCAGCAATGTCAGTGAAAAGACTTTGAATTTCTAATCGTCCAGACATGATTCAATTTGTTAGGATAAATCTCGTCTGTCTATGTCTCTCCTTTAAATCAAGCAAGTTGAGTAATACGCGTTTTACACTACATACAAATAGTGATGATGATGATGATGATGATGATGATGATGATGATGATGATGATGATGATGATGATGATGATGATGATGATGATGATGATGATAATGGAGGTAATACACATTGCTGCGATCGGTAGAAAGACTCGCCAAAACCCCCGCTAGCAGCAGGTGAAAGTATTCCCTCCATCCCTTCAAAGTATACTTTGGGCTCGCTGCTAGCCGCGGATCCGAATTGCAGTACTGTTTAAAAGTGACGGAAAGAGCGGAATATTGCTACAAGGGTTCGGGTAAGGGTTAGTTGTAGATCTGTCCCTAGCCCTTGCCCTAATCCTTTTCTCTACAAAAATGCTCTTTTTCCGTCCCAAAAACCCATTTGACTTTTTGGATTCTTAAATCGTGGCGCAGTGGATAAGTCGCCGGTTTCCTATGCCGAAGGTCGCGGGTTCGATTCCCGCAAGGGGCGAACGTTTGTGACTCAGGTACGAGACTATTGAGGTCACCGAGGGTTTTCTCCGGGCACTCCGGTTTCCTCCCTCCCTTCAATAATGGTACAGGACGCAGTCAATATAAAAAAAAAAAATCAAAAAATAAAAATTCAATTTTCTTTCCGTCTTCTAATAGCGATCTCCCTGCCTTTACACCACCTGTATGAGCGATGGATGTGTATTTGGTGTGTGTGAGGGTGAATGAGACAGGTGAGCGTGTATGTTGGTATAGATCGCCGCGCTTTGAGCCTGATTGATTTGGGAAAAGGCGCGTATATAGCATCCTGTATTATTATTATTATTTATGAAACCAAGTGAGGACACTATCCGGCGTCAATAAACGGTTCGAAAAGATTCTCAAACGGTTCGTAAAAGACAGCTGACCTACAAACAAATACAGCGTGACCTAATTCGTCGCCTAGAGGAGACGAAACTGACTGACTTTTCCGTTGCTAGTCTTTCAGCGACACTGTAACTGAGCAGGCTGCTAACCTCGCCAAAGTATCCCTTCAAGGGACAAGGGACATACTTGCTGCTGCCGCGCAGCGTGTGCCTGGAGTATACTTTCTTTCGATCGTAGCTATGTGCAATGGATGGATGGATGATGATGATGATGATGATGATGATGATGATGATGATGATGATGATGATCTACGTCACTCCTTTAAATCAAGCAAGTTGAGTAATACGCGTTTTACACTTCATACAAATAGTGATGATGATGATGATGATGATGATGATGATGATGATCGACGACGACGATGATGATGATAATCATGATGTTCATGATGATGATGATGGATGATGATGATGATGATGATGATGGATGATGACGATGATAGCGGTCAAGCTAAAAAGCTGGTCAACCCGCTGGCCAAAACAAGACCTAACTCAAAGCGCCGGAGGCGCCAACTTGCAGTTCTGTAGGCGCATCGCCTAACGCCCAAAAAAACTGAGCACAATCCTGAGCGACCGGGGATACGGACAATTCTGATCGACCGGGGATACGGACAATTCTGAGCGACCGGGGATACGGACAATCCTGAGCGACCGGGGATACGGACAATCCTGAGCGACCGGGGATACAGACAACCCTGAGCGACCGGGGATACGGACAGAAGGTACTTAGAGCTCGATGCTTCATAATTTTTTTTTCTGCCTTGATGCGCATCTATTTACTTTTGCAGTGTGGATATCAAGCAAGCGCAGTATAATGACTTTAACAACAACGTTTGAGATTTGGATGTCTTTTAATTTGATGGTTGATGATTTGATGCTCACTTATGTACGCCGTTCAATTAAGAGAAAGAAGATTACTACTGAGGAAACGTTATAAATTGAGAGACTTCAGAATTTAGAGAAGATCGTGTATTCATATACAAACTGTCTGTCTCTCTGTCTCTGTCTCTCTCTCCCTCCGGTAACGCACACTAATTTTACAACCACTTGCAATTAAAAGAAGCAGACCAGGGAAGTAATGGCAAGGAAACAACAAAACGCAACGTCTATAAAGCTTGGCAAAAAACAAAATTCCAATTCCAGGCTTTTAAAATAAACTTTCATATTTCGGTTGATTATGACAGGAAGCGTGGAAAAAACAAAGACTACAAGTTTTCCCTGGCCATTAAACAACGAAACGCAACCACTCAACACGTTGGCACAACTCCCAGACTTATAATAATAGCCCTTCCTTTTCTTGGAGCAGCGCTCTGAAACTTCAGTAGTATTGTACAAATCACAGACTTCTATCTACTGGACCAGTAACTCACTCTCTGCGAATGGTTTCTTCGCTGCTGGCTACAAGAGAACACAGCGAAACGGTCATCTGTATCTATGGCACAAATCCATTCGCAGCACAAAACGGGAGACAGATCTTTCCCATCAATCCCAGGAGGACACAGCATTTCATACGGATTATATCCAGAGTGCTTCTGTGAATCTGTGTGTAGACAATACATAACATATTGACTGATTATGTGTGTACCTCAACGTGCCCGAAACATGAAACATAGTAAAGATTGTGTACCCTTCAATAATGGTACTGGACGCAGTCAATATACAATTTTAAAATTAAAAATTCGATTTTCTTTCCGTCTTCCAACAACGATCTTCTTGACTTTACACCACCTGTTTGAGTGATGGATGTGTATTTGTTGTGTGTGTGTGGCGGTGGATGAGACAGGTGAGCGTGTATGTTGGTACCGATCGCCGCGCTTTGAGCCTGATTGATTTGGGGAAAGGCGCGTATATAGCATCCATTATTATTATTATTATTATTATTATTATTATTATTATTATTATTATTATTATTATTATTATTATTATTACTATTATTCTTATGTTGATGTTGGGAGAGAAGAAAGCACAAACACGGCGTTGAATTCTTGGTCCAAAAAAGACATTCTAGCCACTGTCAAGGGTTGCCGCCCAGTCTCCAGTAGTCTCATTATCATCCATCTGAGAGCAGCCCCTTTCAACATCACCACTGTCCAGGCCTATGCCCCAACATCAGACTATGACGACAGCGAAGTGGAGGATTTCTATGAACATCTGCAAGTTGTCCCTGACCAAGGGCCGAAGAAGGACATAATCATAGTGCATGACAACTTGAATGCCAAGGTTGGCCCAGATGCGTACCACAACTGGGGAGATACATGTGGACCCCACTGCAACAACGAGACAAATAACAGAGGCCTGAGATTCTTGGAGTTTGTCAGATGCAACAATCTCATAATGGCAAATACGCTTGGTCTCCATAAAAAAAATCTAGACGATGAATCTGGCACAGTCCCAGCATGGAGCATCACAACCAGACTGACTACATCATGGTCAAGAAACGCTTCAGATCAAGCGTCAACATTCCCAGGACATGCATGTAACGGACGCAGTTCGTACACTTTTCTGTAGGAAGACGGTATGACGTCACTGCATAATTTTTCGAATAGTTTGTGAACTGTTGTTAGAGCAGAGACTATACATCAGCCTTAGTGACAGGACGTGGGGTGCTCTAGAAAGACCTGATTCTTTAGGAATTACTTTTGCTGTATAAAGAATACAGGTATTTATTGTTATTATTATTATTAGTGGTATTTATAATGAACTGCTAAGCTATCTTTACGAAAAGGGAAAATATTGCTTTTTGTAAATTAGTACGTACAGAAGAACCCATGTTTGAAAACAAAGTTCGATAACTCGTGTCAATATTTATTTGATCATGTGTATACATGTATGTGTGACTCAGTTTGTATTTATGATGCCATTTTTATATTCAGTCATATGTGAAGATATTGGCTGAAATAGGAACGTATTTCAGTTGTGTAATTTGAATATCTATTGATGAATGAATGGGTATAAATATGTTATAAAATGTGTTTGTAATATTTGGCTCATAGTCCATTGTGTGTAGCCTATGCAGTGTGTGTAAAGTGGCTATACTAGGTATTGTCACAGGAATGGTGACAGTAGTGATTGTAGTGATTGTGGTGGCGTGTAGAGACATTCTACAAATGGAAATGATCCTTGCTCAATGTGGGCTATAAAGACATACAGTCTCTTTAAGGATAAGAGCAAAAATTTACGATTGTGTACATGTTGTATACAGCGGAGCGGTTACGGAGCAAAGGACCCCTGATGTGCGGCGGATGGATGTGGTCCCCATGACATCACTGGCTTGACCTGATGTGGACACCATCATCGCCGTAGCTCTCCTTCGGATACCATCACTGGTGCAGAATTGCAACAACGGTACCGAAGTGAATCTCCGGATCAACGCCACGAAGACAACTGCAGCGTCTTCAGTGTGTGGCTGTGACCCCAGCGTCGGCTGTGAATACCGCGCCGGGAGTGTTTGATCCGCGAAACACGGTCAGTAGGCCTAAATAAAAACTGTGACATTTTCTGTGCTCCGGTGCTAATGGAAAAGAGAAGAGTCGAGTGACGTCCTTAGAAAGGACAACGACTTTTGCTAGCGTTGAACTCTGGGAGTAACTATGTGGCCCCATCGACTTAACTGGGTAAAAGTACCACGTTAACTATGTGTGCTTATTTATCAGCTGTGTGATTTATTTATATGCTGGAAAGAATTGTATGATTTAATGTATCTGTAACTTGTTGTATACGTGAAGGATTTATTGTGTATATGTGAATAATTGAATGAGAATAGAATAACAGAGGGCAAAGAGAAATAGCTGTGTATTCTTTGTCTTTGTCTGTAAGTACGTGTGTGGCAGTGTATGAGTATAGTAAACAGAGATAGAACACACACCTTATACTGAACGTCAGACAGCCACACTCACACACTCATTCATTACACCATAAGTAGTTATACATATATATTTATTTAGATTATAATACACATAAAAAACCTTCCGTTACAATGCACTTTCCCATAAGCAGACATCGGGCGTGACCACGATCTCGTCATGTTGTCTTCCCGCCTCCACTTGAAGAGAGTAAACACAGCAAAGTGCTCTAGACTGAAGTTCGACCTAGACAAACTGCAAGACCCGGAGGTGGCAGAAATATTCCAAGCCACAATTGGAGGGAAATTTGCACCATTGCTCATTTTGGGAGCTGGTGAAGTAGATGTCAACACCATGACCAACACCTTCTACTCAGCTGTGACAGATGCCGCCACTGAGATCCTTGGCAAGCACCGCCCAAAGAAGAAACCGTGGATCACACCTGAACTTTTGGATATGTATGAAAGAAATTACCAAGAAAAAAACCCACCTCACAAGGAGCTCATGCCTACAATGACATCCGAAAAGGCATGCGAACAGCAAAGGATAACTGCATAGAAGATCAATGCCATGAAATAGAGAACGGTCTGAACAAGAACAATACAATAGCAAGAAGGCTTACTAGACTGTGAAGCGGCTGACAAGTGTTAAACAGCCCAAGGTCTCCACGATCCAAAGCAAGCCTGGCATATGCCTTACAGAAGAACAAGAAGTCTTGGCTAGATAGACAGAATACTGCTCTGACCTTTACAACCACACTCCAAACGGAGACCAATCAGTTCTAGCATTTCCCCAGAACAGAGAAGAAGAAGAAATCCTCCCAATTCTCCGAGAAGAAGTTTAGGCAGCAGTGCAATCGATGAAGAAGGGGAAGTCAGTGGAAGTGGACAACATACCCGCAGAATTGCTTCAAGCAGGAGGAGAAGCGATGATTGACGCCCTCAACATTATCTGTAACAGGATCTGGCAGAGTGGGGAGTGCCTACATTATGGACCCAATCGCTTGTAATCACTCTTCTCATGAGTGTGAAAATTACCGCACCATCAGCCTCCTCAGCCATCCCAGCAAAGTCCTCCTGAAAATAATACTCAACAGGTTGAAACTCCAAACTGAACAAATCATAGCTGAAGAACAAGCAGGATTCAGGGCAGGGCGAAGTACCACTGAACAGACTTTCAAACTCAGAATAATTTGTGATAAATACCTACAGCACCAGCAACATCTATATCATGTGTTTGTAGACTTCACGAAAGCGTTTGGCCGAGTCTGGCAGCTCTGTGGGCAACCATGAGAGTGTACAACATCAGCCCTAATGTTATTAAAGTCATCAAAAAACATGAATGACAAGGCAACCAGTGCAGTCCTCCACAACATCGCCATCGGCAACTGTTTCAGAACAGCAATCGCCGTGTGTCAAGGATGCCTACTCTCTCCAACACTCTTCAACATCTTCCTAGAGCGCATCATGTCAGATGCTCTTGCAGATCACGAAGGCATAGTCAGCATAGGGGGTAGAGCAATCTCCAATCTTCGTCTTGCTGATGACATTGATGGATTGGCTGGAGAGGAACAAGAACTTGAACAGGTAGTATTTAGGCTCAACACCACCTCCAGAGCTTTTGAAATGGAAATAAATGCAGAGAAGACCAAAATTATGAACAATAACATCAATGGAATCAACAGGGACATCAAGGTCCAAGGCCAGTCCCTCAACAAAGTGCATAGCTTCAAATATTTCGAAGCCATTGTATCAGACAATGGGTCCAGACAGGAAGTCCTCTCCAGGATCGCACAAACAGCTGCTGCACCTGCCAAGTTTGAAGTCATTTGAAAAGACAGAACTATCAGTCTACACTCCAAGGTAAGGCTTTTGCACTCCCTTGTCATCTCCATCTTCATATACGCTTGCGAAACATTGACCCTCCTCACACGAGACATAAAACGAAGTATACAAAGCATGGAGATGAGCTGCTTGTTATAAATTCTTTGTGCGTGTTATAAAATAATTATCTTTACTCTCAGAAGATGTCTACAAACGTGATATTAGTTTGTAAACAGTTTTTAATGTTTAAATTTCACGTATACACGCATTCATCAAAAGTCCTTTCTTATAATTTATTACAATTACACAAGTTGAGACAGGGAGATAGGCTTGAAACACTGAAGACGTAAAATACACAACAGTTGGAACACAACAGCGATTTACGTTTTGCTAATTTTATGGTTCTCTTCTTTCTCACTCAAGGTAGCAGAATAATAATTAAAACGGAATTCAAGAAAACTATATTCAAGAAAGCGATAAGTCCTAAAGTAATAAAATAATAATTAGCTGAACTATACTGGGATTTTATCTCTCTCTCTGAAGCAATCTCGTTCCAGTCTGACAGACAATTACGTTTATCAAATTATGAAAATATTTTATGCATTTACAAAATTAGTTTCAGTATTATATTTCCAGCAAGTAAATCTTAAAATATAAATATTCAAATTACCGTGTTTGTTATAAACAGAATCCATAATCACCACAGCTTACTCCACAATATTTCCCAGTCACAAAGAATTGCATTCACTCTTTTTTCACAGTCTTTCATTCCACTATTTCTCTGTCCTAGCCCTATTTCATCAATCCAATCACAGACACTCTCAGATGCATACGAGAACAGCCTTTTGATTAGATTGATTGATTGGGTAGATTAACGTTCCCGGACACATGGAGCGTATGTTCTCCAAACAGTCTTTATACAGCCGAGTCTCATCACCAAAATATTAATGAATTAGGAAATATAGTACTCACGCAAAGCGAATACATACGCCACGTGCCTATTTTAATAGCCCTCGCTCGTATCCTAACTCTATAAACACGTGATGTATATAAAAAAATATAAATATTTCGTGACAGTGCTACAGAAGACTTTTGGGCATTTCCTATACCCGGCACATCACCAACGACGAAATCCGACAGACCGTCACACAAGCCATTGGACAACACGATGACCTGCTCACAGTGGTGAAGAAACGGAAACTCCGATGGTATGGCCACTTCACCAGGGCATCAGGCCTTGCAAAACCCACCCTGCAAGGCACGGTGCACGGAGGCAGAAAAATAGGGAGATAGAAAAAGAGGTGGGAGGACAACATTCGAGAATGGACTGGCTTGACACTGAGCGAAGCCATGAGGGTTGCCGAGAACACAGAAAGATGGAGTACGCTGGTTATTGTATAGGATAGGATAGGATAGGATAGGATAGGATAGGATAGGATAGGATAGGATAGGATAGGATAGGATAGGATAGGATAGGATAGGATAGGATAGGTGTGTGTTGGTTATACATATTATTGATGAAGAGTCACATTTTACAAGAAGGCAATCTACATGCCGGTGAAGATTGCTTACTGACATTGGATGAAATGATCGATATTTGGAAAAAATATAATCCTGTAAAAGTGCAACAGTAACGTAGCCAGCGCCACAGTGTAGGATTACTGCAGCTAAGTCCACCATCGCCGTGACCAAAAAGACGCCCGATTTTTCAAGTTCCACCCTGACGCTGCGCCTGAACGTCTTAAAAAGTTTTTTTTTACATCATCAAGCGACAGGGAAGAGACGTTCGAACTCTGAACACAAGAGACGAAAGAAGGTAATCCAGTACTCTAGTTCTGTCAACCAATCGATCATAGTCTCGGCGGGGTCGGAGAGAAAAAAGGGAAAACGCCCCAGACTATATACTTGACTTAGAAGTCGCAGACCAGTCATTCCGACGTGAAGACAGTTCTAAAAGAAAAAGAAAAAAGACACATACACAACTTCTTGGACACTATACACAGCACTCATTCTTAGAAGATTGTAGACAGGTTTTCAACACGCTAATGTTGTTGTTTTTTTAAATATATATTGCGTCAAATGGCCAATGCACGTACACTAATGCTGCGAGAAAAAACGAGAAGAGGCAATTCTAAGAATCACAAACGTCCAGACACCGTGCTTTCAAAAAAATAACAATACAAAGGGGGCAATTTCCAACAATCATACAATCACTAAGATACCTTCGATCGCATTTTTTTCCTTTCAAATCCAGAACGGGGTTAGACAAATGTTTGCAATGCCGACGTATTAGCCACAAACTGACAAAAGTCAGTCAAACGACAGCCAATACACTCTCTAAGACACTGCAACAATATTTATCATTCTTAGTTTATTTTCGGGTATTTTGACTCTTAAAGCATCTAAATATTCACACACTTCAAGAGTCTCATTATTCTACTCTCCGTACAACCTAATTTCCCACATCGCACAACTCCCTTTACGATGCTCACTTCACATCACATACTACTACTACTACTACTACTACTACTACTACTACTACTACTACTACTATTACTACTACTACTACTACTACTACTACTACTACTACTACTACTACTACTAATAATAATAATAATAATAATAATAATTGAATAAATGAACATTGAACCACCACAGCAATCACACTGCTGGACAGTAAAAATGGCCACTTTTTATCTTGCCCATCACGGTATTGGAACCTGGGTTCATCGGTTTGCCAGGCGGACGCTCTACCACTGAGCTACGGCAGTGAGACATGTCATACAGCGATGCCAGAGTTGGTTCATTTGCGCTGCGAGCAGTAAAAACGGATAATAGAATTACCGAAAGTGTTTTATTCTACATCCCGCAAATTAACTGTCAGAATTGTGTGTACGGATTTGAACACTTTACTAGCCAACTAATACTTCTTCACAGCAACACATTCAAAGAACACACTTCAAACGCGTGACGTCGCGGCTCATGAATTTCTTCCTTCGCGCTGCAGCAGGAAGGAATGACAGAGCAGAACCGCACAGTGCCTTTATTCCGCACATCATAAAATAATCTCACAGAAAGCACAGATTTTAAACAACTTTAAAGGTTTTTACCCTGCACCAATGATCCAAATCCCCTCAGTCGAACATACGCAGAGAAGAGAATGTGTATGCCTTCGATGGTTACAAACTCGTTGACTAACGATTTTTAAAAAAACAATTCCCTCGCACTTGAAATCGGCGTCACGGGATGCCTTCACTAATGTAACAAGTTCAAGCGAAGATGATATGTCATATAGCGATGCCAGAGTTGTTTCAGTGGCGCTGCAGGCAGAAAAAAAAAGGAGAATGGAATCGAATAGTCCGCGCGGAGGACGGCTCTTTAAATGGGGTCGGCTCGGGTCACCGGAAGAGGGATGACAAGATTGAGAAAGAGATGGGTCCGAAGAGGAGGGCAAAGAAAGAGCGAGAGAGGGTAAGGTAAGGAAAAGAGAGAGGAGAAGGGGAAAAGAGTGGTGACAACGGACGACAGGATGCTCAGTAAAACGAATGGAATATAACTCGGCTAAAGAAAGTGAGCGGAAGAAGAAAACGAAAGGGAAAAAGAAGTGGTTGAAGAGAAAGGAGATGGAAAAAGGAACACGAGGACGAGAGAGGGAGGGAGGGAGAGAGAGGGTGGGGTTCAGAAACAGCCCTAAGGGGACAGAGAAGATGATAAAACATTAGGAAATTCGTTGTAGGGGTGGACCAGGCTATCGACAATGCAAATTGTCCAGTCCTCCTATTCATTAGGGTTATGGGGCAGTATTATGGTCATTTCATCAAGTCAGATAGTCTTTGCTACAGGGAAGGGAGGGGAGGAGTTGACAGAAGAGGAGGAGGAGAAGAAGAAGAGGAAAGAAGAAGGAGGAGGAGGACAACAACACAACCAACAAAAAAGGAAGAAGAAGAAGAAGGAAGGAAGGAAGAAGGAAGAACAACAAGAAGAACAAGAACCAGAACAAGAAGAACAAGTAGAAGTTGACAGAAGAGGGGGAGGAGGAGGAGAAGAAGAATAACAAGAAGAAGAACAAGAAGAAGAAGAAGAACAAGAGGAAGAAGAAGAACAACAACAAGAACAAGAGGAAGAAGAAGAAGAACAACAAGAACAAGAGGAAGAAGAAGAAGAAGAAGAAGAAGAAGAAGAAGAAGAAGAAGAAGAAGAAGAAGAAGAAGAAGAAGAAGAAGAAGAAGAAGAAGAAGAACAAGAAGAAAAAGAACAAGAAGAACAAGAACAAGAAGAAGAAGAAGAAGAAGAACAAGAACAAGAACAAGAACAAGAACAAGAACAAGAATAACAAGAAGAAGAAGAACAAGAACAAGAAGAAGAGGAAAAGAAGAAGAAGAACAAGAAGATCAGTCCTAAAGGAGAGGTGAGAGTGGACGACAAGTCAAGGAGTACCGGTATAATGCGTTCCCCTAGGGCTGGCATCGCCAAGTGCGGAGTCCCTCCTCTTCATTATGATTATGGATCGGAGCTATGGCCATGAGGTCAAGTAACGTTATCATTGGCACCAGAAAAAAAAGGGGGTTGGAGGGAACAGAAAGAGAGAGAGAGGAGAGAGAGAGAGAGAGAGAGAGAGAGAGAGAGAGAGAGAGAGAGAGAGAGAGAGAAAGAGACCGAGACAGAGACAGAGACAGAGATAGAGAGAGAAAGAGAGTCATGCAGACAAACAAAGTAGTCCTGGGTCTACGAGAGTTCAGACAGACAGAACTATATGCAGGTAACCACGCCAGACAGCGAGCAGCGAACCAGTTATAAATTTGAAAAGTGTTGACGCCCCCTTCCTCCCCCCGCTTTACCTCTCCCCACACTCCACCCCTCATCCTTCCCCCCCCCTTCTCCTTATCGTTATGACGATCGATCGGGACTGTGGTCATTTGTTCCAGCAAGGTCATCACGAACCTAAGGAATGGCGACAGACCATGCTGAGGTGAAGCGGGTCATCAGCGA
The DNA here is from genome assembly GCA_036898135.1 of Oncomelania hupensis. NCBI lineage: Eukaryota > Metazoa > Mollusca > Gastropoda > Littorinimorpha > Pomatiopsidae > Oncomelania > Oncomelania hupensis. The sequence goes on from CM072524.1 coordinate 40,666,146, forward strand.
GATCCGGAGCGAGGTCAAGTCATCGGTATTACAAGGTGATGCACTTTTTCTTCAGTCTGCTTACGTCACACGAATAGGACAGGTAATTTTGGTCAAGCAAGGTCACCAAAAAGGTGGGAGCAGGGATGAGATTGAAACTGACTGAGAGACGGCGACTTTACTGGTCTATGAAATTTACTTAGAAATTCGCCTTTCGGCTGATCAAACATAGCAAATGTAAAATGTAGAATATCTTTAAAAGAATGACATGTACAAACATAGTAAATGTAAAATGTAGAATATCTTCTTTGTTGTTAAACGGCATCATGTACAAACAAAAATATATAGTACTTATACACATAAAATATATTACAACTATTATCCTAGAGGAGAGGGGAAAAAATATAAGAAAGAGCAAGAGAGGGATGAAAGAGATAAAGAAAGATTCAATAAAATTTAGACCGAGGCAGACAGACAGACAGAAAGACAGATATAAACGGACAGACGGACGGACGGACAGAGCCAAGAACTAATAAAAAGAACAAATATATAAATTTAGAGAGAGAGACAGAAAGACAGATAGAGAGACAGAGAGGGAGGGAGAGCAAGACAGAGGCGACGCGAATTCGGACACATTTCATGATGTCTAGTTTGTGCGTTGAGGACTGTTCGCTATTATACGTCATTATTTGGAATGGTAGGAGCTATAATGGTCATTTCAACAAAGCAAGTCAGCGACGTGCGGAAGAGGATGGTATCAAGGAGAAAGACGGGGGACCTTGAGGGTACGGACCAAACAGAACACAAAGACCAGCAGTTAGGAAGTGAGTTCTGAAGAAGCAGAAGTGATATACTGAATTAGAAGTCAGAGACATGCCACAGAAGAAGATGATGATGAAAATGAAGACGACGACGACGACAGCGACGACTACGATGATGATAATAATGAGGAGGAGGAAGAGGTGGAGGATGAGGAAAAGGAGGATGTTGATAAGGAAGGAAGGTACAAAATCGGTAAGAGAAATAAAGAATTAAAGAAAAAAAAAAAGAAAAGAAAATAAACAAGTGCTGGATCCTATAACAGGTGCAGAGTTCCCTCGCGTGCTCTCTCTCTCTCTCTCTCTCTCTCTCTCTCACACACACACACACACACACACACACACACTAACTAACTAAATACCAATTTTTAAAGAAATCCGTCCATTAGTTTTGGGGAAAGTGCGCTAAATAAATAACTATATGAAAATAAAAATATTATGTCAACACGATGACGTCACTTGAGATAGGTTAATTTTGAACAAGGTTCAATGCAGCTGTACACTCTTATTACATAAAAAGCTCAAAGAATTATACAACAAGAAGGGGAAAAAAGGTGACGTCACCATGATTAGGTCACCCCAAATGCAAAATTGTGAACTTTTTCTTTCCATTTTTTTTTTTTTTGGGGGGGGGGTTGTTTTTTGTGCAGTGCATCTGGAAGGGTTAACTATTTCCTAACTAAGTTTCAAAGACATCCTTCCTTTAGTTTCAGAGAAAAGGGCGAAAAATGTCACTTTTGGACGGACGCCCGACGCACGCCGGACGCACGCCGGACGCACGCCGGACGCACGCCGCCCGCAGGAAGCACGACGCACGCACGGCGCACGCAGGACGGACGCCGGACGCCCGACGCACGCAGGACGAACTCCGGACGGGCAAAGCCAAAAACAATAGCTCCAAAACTCTACAGCTCGGGAACTAATAAAGAAAGAAAGGGAAGACAGAATTAACGAAAAGAAATGAATACAAACGTACCAAGAGGAGAGTAGGAGGAGAAGGAGGAGGAAGAGGAGAAGAAGAAGAAGAAGAAGAAGAAGAAGAAGAAGAAGAAGAAGAAGAAGAAGATGATGATGATGATGATGATGATGATGATGATGATGATGATGATGATGATGATGATGATGATGATGATGATGATGATAACAACAACTACGATAATGATGATGATGAGACCAACGACGACGACCACAAACAGAAAAGAAGGGGTGTCAATAGATCAGTGTCCTTAGGATTTTAAAAAAAAAATCCTATTAATTAAATATAGAGCGCTGAGACAGGACAGGGCATTTTGCATGGTTTATTCAAAAACGCATAGGAACCTGAGGTTTTGCCAGACGTCAGCAAGAGGATTATTCGATATTAAGTTCGTTTGTCAACCTCCAGACGATCCCAAAAGCAGATACCAGCACCGAGAGGGCGGTATAAAAAGTGTGATAGAGAAAAGAGGGAACGCGGGGTGGGTTGTGCGCGTGGGCAAAAGGCTATGTGAGAGGAACGTGCATGAGAGAGGGAGGGAGAGAGGGAGGGGAGAGAGAAAGGCGCGGAATATTCTTGGGTGAGCGTGTATTGAAGTGTGTGTGTGTGTGTGAGAGAGTGAGTGCGTGTGTGAGAGAGTGAGAGTAACAGAGAGAGAGAAAGAGAGAGAGAGAACTGAAATGAACTTAATTTGATCGTACAGTATTAATAGGATATAGATTTAAGCTAATATAGATAAATGAGCAGAGTGTACTCAAGACAGTAAGTGTGTGTGTTTGTGTGTGTGTGTGTGTGTGTTTAAGTGTGTGTGAGTGTTAGAGAGAGAGCGAAAGAGGGGTGGGGACGTGGGGAGGAAGGTGGGTGTCGCGAGCGCTGGACGCACGCGCCAGCACAGAGACCGCGATTAGAGAGAGAGAGAGAGAGAGAGAGAGAGAGAGAGAGAGAGAGAGAGAGAGAGAGAGAGAGAGAGAGAGAGAGAGAGAGAGAGAGAGACAAAACTATGGATGTAGCAAACTTAGCCAAGAAGAGGATAGGGGCCGATGGATGAGAAGGGGGGGCCGGGGGGTGGAGGGAGGGAGGGGTATCAAAGGCGTTGTTTGGAATCAGTCCCCTATACGCTCCATGTGTCCGGGGACATAAATCTAATCAAGAAGAAGAAGAAGACAGACGAGAGCGTGCTGGATCATTATGCACACGCGCCTGACAGCGACGGACAATATTTCCAATGAATGGAACATTTTTCTGCACTATGTAAAGCTCGGCCATTGTGGGATGGAGGGTCAAGGGGAGATTAGAGAGAAGATAAAGGAGGAAATACAAGAGCAGTGGGTGGAGGGGAAGGGGGAAAGGGGCAGAGATGCACACTACGTCCAATAGATAGGACCGTTTATAATGAATGCTTCCACCAATACTGAGGAGCTGAATGTGCGATATGGACGGATGATAGGGAGGGTTGCGGAGTAGACTCAGACTCAAGACAGTAGGAGTAGAAGAGGAATGAGAGAGGGGGGGGGGTGGGGCAGAGAGAAAGAGAAGGTGGTAGGAGGAGGCAGTAGAAGTAGGGAGGCACTGTGGTCTAATGGTAGTGCTTCGGCTTGCGGATCTGAAGGTCCCGGGTTCGAGCCCTGGCCGGGCCATTGTGTTGTGTCCCTGGGAAAGACACTTTACTCCTGTTTTCCTACTCCTTCGGATGAGAGTATAAACCGAGGTCTAGTCTGTGTCGCATACATTCCATCATAACGGACTTTAAAGATCCTGACGCTCATGTCCTAGACGGGTGAGTGCCGGTGACAAGAACACACCCAGCATGCACCTAGGTCCTTCTCCCCCATCCCTGGCTGCCCAGGATTGTGCTCAGTTGTCCGGGCGTCAGACCATGCGTTCAAAGGCTGCGGGTGGGCGTCTCGGGCGGCTTGAGTGAGATCCTGTATCAGCCAGCGCCTTGAGCAGCTCTTGAGCTGGAAAAGCGCTATATAAGAACGATTAAATAAATAAATAAATAGAAGGAAAATAGCAGCAGCATCAACAAGGAGCAGAAGAAAGAGACGAGAAGCAGAAGAGTAGGAACAACAACAGCAAAAAAAAAAAAAAAAAAAAAAAAAAAAAAAAAAAAAAAAAACAGAAAGAAGAAGAAAAATAAGATGAAAAACAACGACAAAGACAAGAAGGAGGAGGAGAACGTTAACGACGATGGCAAAGAAGACGACCACGACCAAAAAGTATTAAACACATAACCGCCACCATTTGGTTGTATCTACTTTCTTCAAGCCGTACCCCTTGGGGTCATGAGCAATCTTGCCACTGTAGATTGTTCAAACCTATAAAGGGAAAAGTGAAGCCCCAGTTGAAAACCTGTCTTGACTTTGTAGTCATGACTGATTCCCTGCGGCAACAGTACCCCCGTTGGAGTGCCGGGGGTTTCAGTATAAATAGTATCCCCACTTTCTGGAAATTTAGTGCTTTAAATTCCCACTGTCGCTGTCTTCCTCCTTTGCTCTTTCCCATTCCTGATCTGTCCTATCACTCTGCTATACTATCGTATTCTTCGCTAGATCAATGATCTACCTTTTTTCTTGAAAACTCTTCCTGGACAAGACTCCTTGTTTGTGTATGAGGTCTGTTGGATCAGCTTGGGAGTGTTGGACGCTTTCTGCCGGGTGGTCACTAGGGCTTCCTATGATGTTATTATTTAGCAATATAGGCATTTTATATGTATGTGTTTTGTTGATGATTTATAATGATGTTTGTATTCTATTTTGTTTTTGTAACCGGGGTTTCAAGTAGTTGGGGTAAAGCCTCAGCCGTCCCCTGCGTGGGATGTCTTTATTGTAAAGTGGACTGGCCGGTGGAGGGCATTAAATTTTTCCACTAGGGTTGTTTCAGCAGATCTTTTATGCGGATCGGGGGTTGTCCGGTCCTGATTTGGCTCGGAAGAGTCCGCTGGACCTAAAGCAACAATCAATCAATCAATCAATCAATCTTCAAGCCGTCCTACATGTACATCACAACCTTTTTAATTAAAGTAGGAGTGTTTGACTCAACTGCCACCATCTTTAAGCAACATAACCAGCAGAACAGGAAAAGGGTAACATCAGCAACAACAACAACAACAATAACAACAACATGTTCTTAGCATACATGTTCACGCAACAAGCATCCAAAGTATAAGACGTTTCTAGGTCAAGCTAAACAGAAATCCAGTATATCTGATCAAGACAGATAGTGTTCCATCTTCAAGCTTGCCTGCTGGAACGGGAAGTAACTGCACGAGAATGTTAATTTCAGACCATCTGCTGAGGCATGTCGCAGTGCACTTTCCTCAAGGCCGTTAGGCCGCTGGCTTTTAATCAAAGACCGAACTGGTGCATCCCAGGCACTGCCGAAAGCGGGGCCGGTCAAATCGGTGGAGCTTAAGTACCCATTGGCTGAGAGAAGCCCGGGATTACGGTCGCCTTGCCATTAGTTTCTGCCACAAAGACTGGTCGTAGAATTTGAGATTCGGCCCTATTCCTTATTTAGTCCCTTTTATTTTCCCCTTAGACTAGTTTTAACTACTGAGAAGTATGAAGAACCCGGCTAGAATGGACAACAGAGCGCAGAACAGTTGTGCATAAAAAAAAAACTACTCGTTCTTTCCAAATAATATTACGATTGTTTTCTGGAAGAAGAAGAACAACAACAACAACAACGACGAGGAGGAGGAGGATGAGCAGGAGGAGGAGGAGAAGAAGAAGAACTCGCCGCCAAGGCAAGGCCAGGTAAAGTTTATTCCAATAAAACTCCTCAGGGCACATGGGATACAACGGTTTGCAGCGAGTGTTTTTTCCACAGTAGGGGCTCGAGGCGCGCGCGCAGAATCATTATGCGGTGGCAGAGTCAAGTGGAGAGGCGAACGTAAACCTCAGCAAGTCTCAACTACGCAGGATGGCTTGCATATTGTGTCAGTGAAATGTTCCTTACTGCCACATGCGCTATTAGCAGCTACACTTTCGTCTTATATACACCACATCGTGTCTTAGGAAGTAAAGCACGATTTTACTACTACTAGACCCAACGTTTCCCGGCGTGTCGTAAGAGGCGACTAAAGGCCCCGCCACACTTGCCGATTGTGCAACGATTTTGTTTGCGATCCGATCCCGATGACGTCAGAACTACTACTTGCCCTGCGGTCCGATGACAATCGGCTCGGTATCGTGCGATTAGAACCTGTTCTATTCTGCTGTGCAAAATCGGCCCCGATTGTAAACTTCCAACCAATCAGAATGCGTCCGTGTTCATTGTCAACTTGGCGGCACAAACGAAGCTGATGACAGGTGACAGGCTGGGAAATCTCGTCTTTCGTAGGCCTCAATTACATACTATATACTATACTACGTACCTATGTATGAGGCCCCACGAGATTACAAAAGACGAAATTAATAAAGACTTCAAAACCTGTGATGTAACCCGCGATGTTTTGTATGGTTTTGATTTGGTTTTCCATTACGTTTTTATTTTTAAATAGTTTTTGTAGCATGTAGAGACATTATTTCTGCCATGGTTTCAGACAAGATGGTGAGCTGTTGGATGGGGATGGTAAACTTTTGGATGGGGTTGGGGATCGTGTACACTGACACTAGTGAAAGTGAATATAAACAATGCACATTGTGTGGAAGTTTCGGGTCGACCTGATCGGAAACGTGTGGCAGTGCTATCGGTTTTGGAGTCCGGCCCGATCGCAAACGGATCCGAAACCCGATCTAGAATTCACCTTCAAACCGGTATGTGTGGCGGGGCCTTAATAGGGGTGATGTCAGCACGGCATCACTGGGCGAAAGTCTTCTACACAGACAGATGCCACCGGCCAGGACGGAGGAACCTCATGTTAACGACCACGTGCTCGGGGCCAAGGCGAGCCACACTGTATTCGTGGATATCGGCTGTGGCCAACAGCCTGGAGAGGATTGCGCCCTGCCAGGTCTTTCCTGCCCAAGACACACTGCATGATGAATAAAACCATTTACAACATACCGGATCGGTCGTCGCCCGGGTCACCAAGGACCGCGCCTTCCGTTGGCAACCAGGACGGAGGTGATAAGTGTGCTACTGACGGACGGACAACTTAGCAAGATCAGCACCAGAAACAACATCGTCATAGGAACCTGGAATGCCAAGACCCTAACTGCGGAGGGAAAATTAGAAGAACTGGCCCACGAGCTGGCCCACTATCGATGGAAGGTTTTAGGGATCAGCGAACTGTGCTGGAAAGGCATATGTCAAACAACGACCGACAAAGGCCACAAGCTTTATTTCAGCGGTAGAGATGACAGGCACGAACACGGCGTTGGATTCTTGGTCCACAAGAACATTCTAGCCACTGTCATGGGTTGCCGCCCAGTCTCCAGCAGACTCATTACCATCCGTCTGAGAGCAGCCCCTTTCAACATCACCCTTATCAAGGCCTATGCCCCAACAACAGACTATGACGACAGAGAAGTGGAGGATTTTTATGAAAATCTACAGGCGGTCCTTGACCAAGTGCCGAAGAAGGACATAGTCATAGTGGAAGGCGACTGGAATGCCAAGATTGGCCAAGATGCGTACCACAACTGGGGAGACACATGTGGACCCCACTGCAACAACGAGACAAATGGTCTGAGATTCTTGGAGTTTGCCAGATACAACAATCTGATACTGGCAAACATGCTTGGCCTCCACAAAAAAATCCAGACGATGGACATGGCACAGTCCAGGCGGGGAGCATCACAACCAGATCGACTACATCATGGGCAAAAAACGCTTCAGATCAAGCATCAACATTGGCAGGACACGCACTTTTCCATGAGCAGACATCGGAAGTGACCACTATATCGTAATGATGTCTTTCCAGAGAGTAAACATAGCAAAGTGCACTAGACTGAAGTTCGACCTGGACAAACTGCAAGACCCGGAGGTGGCAGAAATATTTCAGGCCACAATTAGAGGGAAATTTGAATCACTGCTCATGTTGGGAGCTGGTGAAGTAGATGTTAATACCATGACCAACACCTTCAACTCAGCTGTGACAGATGCCGCCACGGAGATCCTTGGAAAGCACCTGCCAAAGAAGAAGCTGTGGATCACACCGGAACTTTTGGACCTGTGTGATAAACGAAGAGAGATGAAAAAGAAAAAGAACACCTCACAGGGAGGTGATGCCTACCGAAAAATCAACAATGCCATCCGAAAAGGCATGCGCACAGCAAAGGATAACTGGAAAAAAGATCAATGCCAGGAAATAGAGAACAGTCTGAACAAGAACAACAGCAAGAAGGCCTACAATACTGTGAACGGCTGACAAGCATTAAACAGCCCAAGGTCTCCACGATCCAAAGCAATTCTGGCATATGCCTTACAGAAGAACAAGAAGTCTCGGACAGATCGGCAGAGTACTGCTCTGACCTTTACAACCACACAAAAAACGGAGACCCATCAGTTCTAGCATGTCCTGAGAACAGAGAAGAAAAAGAAATCCTCCCAATTCTCCGAGAAGAAGTTGAAGCAGCAGTGCAATCGCTGAAGAAATGGAAGTCAGTGGAAGTGGACAACATACCCGCAGAACTGCTTCAAGCAGGAGGAGAAGCAATGATTTACGCACTCACCATTATCTGTAACAAGATCTGGCAGAGTGGGGAGTGGCCTACACCATGGACCCAGTCACTTGTCATCACTCTTCACAAAAAAGGTAACCTTCAGGACTGTAAAAATTACCGCACAATAAGCCTCATCTGCCATCCCAGCAAGGTCCTCCTGAAAATAATACTCAACAGGTTGAAACCCCAAGCTGAGCAAATCATTGCTGAAGAACAAGCAGGATTCAGGGCAGGGCGAAGTATCACTGAACAGATTTTTAACCTCAGAATAATCTGCGAGAAATACCTACAGCACCAACAACATCTATATCATGTGTTCGTAGACTTCAAAACGGCGTTTGACCGAGTCTGGCATGCAGCAACCGAGGGAGCGTACAACATCAGTCCCAAAATTACTGAAGTCATCAAAGGCCTGTATGACGATGCTACCAGTGCAGTCCTCCACAACAGCTCCGTCGGAAACTGGTTCAGAACAACAATCGGAGTGCGTCAAGGATGCCTACTCTCCCCAACACTCTTCAACATCTTCCTAGAGCGCACCATGTCAGATGCCCTTGCAGATCACAAAGGCACAGTCAGTATAGGGGGTAAAGTTATATCCAACCTTCGTTTTGCGGATGACATTGCTGGACTGGCTGGAGAGGAACAAACAGCTGGTACAGAGGCTTGACACACTTCCAGAGCCTATGGAATGGACCAAAATGATGACAAACAACACCAATGGCATCAACACGGACATCAAAGTCCAATGCCAATCCCTCAAAACAGTGCATAGCTTCAAATATTTAGGAGCTATTGTATCAGACAATGGGTCCCGACAGAAAGTCATCTCCAGGATCGCACAAACAACTGCTGCACTGGCGAGTTTGAAGCAAATTTGAAAAGACAGGATCATCAGCCTACATTCCAAGGTAAGACTGCTGCGCTCCCTTGTCATCTGCATCTTCCTCTACGCTTGCGAAACATGGACCCTCACAGCAGATCTCCAACGAAGAATACAAAGCATGGAGATGAGGTGCTACAGAAGACTTCTGGGCATTTCCTATACCCAACACATCACCAACGACGAAGTCCGACAGACCATCACACAAGCCCTTGGACAACACGATGACCTGCTCACAGTGGTGAAAAAACGAAAACTCCGATGGTATGGCCACGTCACCAGATCATCAGGTCTTGCAAAGACAATCCAGCAAGGCACTATGCAAGGAGGTAGAAGAAGAGGGAGACCAACAAAAAAAAGGTGGGAGGACAACATTCGAGAATGGACTGGTTTGACACTGAGCGAAACCATCAGGGCTGCTGATGACAGGGAAAGATGGGGTACGCTGGTTAAAAAAATCATCTGAGTTATGGGATAGGATAGGATAGGATAGGATAGGATAGGATAGGATAGGATAGGATAGGATAGCAGCTGCCGTTTGCAAAAGATATTGCGATAATCCATTAGTGGCGATTCTTAGGTGAAGTAAGCGCACTGAAGATGAGGAGTAGGGGGAGGAGGAAGATGAGGAGGAGGGAGGGCAGGAGGAGGAAGATGAGAATGATGATGATAATGATGATGACGACGACGACATTCGACAAGAAAAATGAAAGAGAGGAAGATAAAAATAAAGAAACAAACAAATAAACAAAAAAGAAAGACATGAAATGACGAAGGCAGCCAGAGAGAGAGAGAGAGAGAGAGAGAGAGAGAGAGAGAGAGAGAGGGGGGGGGACACAGAGAGACAGAGAGAGAGAGAGAGAGGGGGGGGGGGCTGGGAATGGGGGATGGAGAGAGGAAGAACATACAGGTGGCCCAAGAAACATAAGCAGAAAAACCACAACAAAGTAGAAAGACGGCCCTGTGTATTTCACAGTCCTCAAGAGACCGCAAACCGATCCATCTTGCTCGTGCATGTGGAAATTCCCAAGTAACATCACCACAACCGATAGTCTCAGTCAAGCTTTTGACTAACACTACACAACTTTCACTGAGACGCCCTTTGTTCTCAACGTTCCGTACCGGTAAACAAAAAGCAATACCGAAAAACAATTTTTTTTTTAAATTAGGGGTATAGTGATCCACTGACAACCCATCTTCTATTGTTTATCATCATTGTCGACGTGGTGGGGTGGCCTAATGGCGCGGTTTGGTTAGTCGCGAAAGTTGCAGGTTCGATTCCAAGAGGGGACGAACTTTAATTTTTAGTGACTCAGGTATAAGACTTTTCAAGTCACCGAGGGTTTTCTCAGGGTACTCTGGTCTCCTTCCTCTCTTCTATAATGGTATTGGACACAGGCTATCTTTTTTTTTTTAAATTAAAAGAAAACTTCCCTTCAGACTTCCTTTCCCACCACTTGTTGGAGCGAGGAAAGTGTGTTTACTATGTGTGTTTAGAGTGTTGCATGTGAGCGCGTATGTTGGTTACAGATCGCCGCGCTTCGAGTCTGGTTTAGAAATAAGGCGCATATAGAATCCATTATTATTATTATTATTATTATTATTATTATTATTATTATTATTATTATTATTATTATTAATTTATTTATTTATTTGTTTCTTTTATAATTATTTTTTAAAATTTATTTTTGTATTTAGAATAGACATAAGACATAAGACATAAGACATAAGACAATTTATTTCGCTTCAACTTTTACATCGAAGAAATCTTGGTGCGCATGGGGTACTCAGATGGGTATAATTATATGTAATTCGCTTATGTTTAAATACAGAAGAAAAGCACACAATTAAAAATAAAAATAAAGCAATACTGAATGGCAAACGCAATCATACATACACATTCTACCTGCATACAGCCTTTGACACTAGGGTGGTTAAATCAATTATAGATTAACACAATGTTCATCAGGAATGACTAGAATTAACAAATTTGTGTGTATTAAAAATTAGGCCTACATTGCTCATGTTTGCACACTTTATCGCGCGCACTCACGCTTACACGAAAAATAACATTATATATAACATTTCAATTATTATTATACCCACGAGAACTATCGCCTGTGTACATTTCCAATCAACACGATCAGCCCCGCCGCATTAAGTTGTGAAGTGTCAAGGCTCTTTCTATAGATAAACTATAAACCTTTACAACATATACGAATACTAGACTCCATGCACAAGTTTACTTTCTGGGTTTCTACGTCCTCTGTTTTCTCGATATAGAGTTTAGCACCCACACAGACATTAAATATATATCCTTAATAGCAAAAAAAAACACCATTTCATTCAGCTACACACTAAACAAAAGGAAGTAAAAGTCCGCCGAGAAAACAGCCCAATTAAATGTTATAAGGAATCTGTATTTCCTTTCTACGTACAAAGCGAGAAGCACTAACAGTGCCATGAGAATTGTCAAGAAAACAACGTGAACATATGTAATCTAGGTTATAAGCCTACATTTCACTACCCTCCCCTCCCACCCTGGCCCACCATCACCACCCCCACTCCGCTCGCTCATCCCGCCCCCCCTCTCCCCTTTTCTCTGCCCCTCCAAATTAAAATCGATCGAACATTCATACTGTCCTCTCGCCACCTCCATACCTCTTGTCTAAACGTATCCCCCGTTGGGGTGCCGGGGGTTTCAGTATAAATAGTATCCCCACTTTCTGGAAATTTAGTGCTTTAAATTCCCACTGTCGCTGTCTTTCTCATTTGTTCTCTCTCATTCCTGCTCTGTTCTATCAATCTGCTATACTATCTTCTTCTTCGCTAGACCAGTCACCTACCTTTTTTCTTGAAATCTCTTCCGGGACAAGACTCCTTGTTTGTGTGTGAGATCTGCTGGTTCAGCTTGGGAATATTGGACACTTTCTGCCAGGTGGTCACTAGGGCTTCCTATGATGTTATTATTTAGCAATGTAGGCATTTTATATGTATGTGTTTTGTTGATAATTTATAATGATGTTTGTATTCTATTTTTTTTTTGTAAACAGGGGTTCGATAAATTAGAGTACAGCCTCAGCGTCCCCTGCGTGGGATGTCTTTATTGTAAAGTGACTGGCTGGTGGAGAGCCTTCAGTGTTACCACTAGGGTTGTTTCAGCAGATCTTTTATGCGGATTGGGGGTTGTCCGGTCCTGATTCGGCTCGGAAGAGTCCGCTGGACCTAAAGCAATAATCATGTAATGTAATGTAATGTCTAAACGTAGTAGACGCTGAGAAAATATCCTAAAGTGTAAGCATGCAGGCATATATACACACATTCACACGCGTATACAAACACAAACATACATACACACACATATGCGCACGTACACGCACTCACACACTCACACGCGTACACAAACACATACATATATACACACAGATATGCGCGCACATACACGCACTCACACAAACACATACATACACACACATATGCGCACGTACAACACTCACACACAACCACGCATACACAAACTGTATCCCTCCCAGCCCTGTAACATTAGTAGCAATTTTACCGAGCAAATGTCCCAATTTGTAAAATGTCTAATCCTGACCTACATTTCTTTTTAGAGTTTCTTTTCTTTAAACAGGAGGCAGACAGCCCTGCACACACACACACACACACACACACACACCTACACACACACACACACACACAAACACACACACACAAACACACATAACAGCCATCAACCCTCTTCGACCCCTTTCTCATCTCTGTAATCGTAACGTTTTGCGAGATGACCCCGCCATTTGTAAGTAACCCAGTTCTATGTCCTCGTCCCCCCCCTCCCTCCCCCGCTCCTTCACACTATCACCCTCTGTCCATACTCCGTTAGTTGTTGTTGTTTTATTCCATTTAAAGTGCAGGAGGTATGCGCCTATTTACACTATTCCACAGCCCAGGATAAAACCAATCGTAGAGACACGTATGAACCCCCTCTCTCTTCGCCCTTTCAACCCTCTTCCCCTTCTTCGTAGCGCCTTGCCAAGAAAGCGCCACAAATTGTAAGTAATCTAGTTCTACGTGTTTTCCCGCGCCCTATGGAACAGGCGGCTTCTCATCTTGATTTGCCGCTGCTTTCCTGTCACGGTGGTGGCCAGACACACAGTCACAGTCTCTGTTGAAATTATGGTCACGCAGGCTGCGGTAACAGCGAGTTATAGACTAGCGGGAATTTCAGGTACGATACAGAGACGTAAAATTGGATTGGCGAAAAAAATTAGTTGGGGATGGGAAAAAAAAAAAAAGAGGAGAGAGAGAAGAGAGAGAGATAAGAGAGAGAGAGAGAGAGATAGAAGAGAGAGAGAGAAGAGAGAGAGAGGAGAGAGAGAGAGAAGAGAGAAGAGAGAGAGAGAGGAGAGAAGTGAGAGTGGAGAGAGAGAAGAAAGAGAGGAGAGAGAGAGAGGAGAGAGAGAGAGGAGAGAGAAAGAGAGAAGAGAGAGAGGAGAGAGAGAAGAGAGAGAGAGAAGAGAGAGAGAAGAGAGTGAGAAATGAGAGAGAGGAGAGATAGAGAAGAGAGAGAGAGAAAGGAGAGAGAAGAGAGAGAGAAGAGAGAGAGGAGGGAGAAGAGAGAGAGAGGAGAGAGAGAAGAGAGAGGAGAGAAAAGAGAGAGAAGAGAGAGAGAAGAGAGAGAGGAGGGAGAAGAGAGAGAGAAGAGAGAGAGAAGAGAGAGAGGAGAGAAAAGAGAGAGAAGAGAGAGAAGAGAGAGAGATGAGAGAGAGAAGAGAGAGAGAGGAGAGAGAAGAGAGAGAGAAGAGAGAGAGGAGAGAAAAGAGAGAGAAGAGAGAGAGATGAGAGAGAGAGAAGAGAGAGAGGAGAGAGAAGAGAGAAGAGAGAGAAGAGAGAGAAGAGAGAGAGGAGAGAAAAGAGAGAGAAGAGAGAGATGAGAGAGAGAGAAGAGAGAGACTCAGACTCAGACTCAGACTCAGAACATTTTATTTACCCAAAGGATTAACATTTTAGGCCGAGGCATAGTCTTCCAACGTGTCCTTTGCATTCTTACACATCCACACGCATTCTGCAAACGACATCGATAAACAGTTAAAAATTATAGAATATATATAACAATTATGCAAAGAGAAAATAGAACAGAAGCTATAGTCATAATCAATTACACAAGCAAAGGAATATATATATATCTATAAAACACACAAAAAACATTGAACCAATAGAGAGGAGAGAGAAGAGAGAGAGAAGAGAGAGGAGAGAGAAGAGAGAGAAGAGAGAGAGAGAAAAGAGAGAGGAGAGAGAAGAGAGAGAGGAGGGAGAAGAGAGAGAGAGAGAGATGATAGAGAAGAGAGAGAGAAGAGAGATAGGAGAGAGAAGAGAGAGAGAGAGAACAAACATGAAATAAAATTTTTCAATGCTGTATAATCAGATGTGGAAAAAAAACCAATGTCTTTAAATAGCGAACTTTGGAGTTCATAGAATAACTCATGGCACTGGATCAGGATTACCTATCCTCCATCCCAGAACCTTCCATCACCATCCAGCCTTTCTCAACCACTCACCCCCACCCCAGCACCCAAACACCCACAAACAACCATCTTCCCACACACAGAATGCAGCACCATCAAAATTGGTCCATCACCTCTCGTGGAGCAAACGATCTATTTTTGAAGTTGCTGTTTACCCGCCTACACGAGAGGAAAACAGGTGCAATTGATTGAAGGATACAACTTAGTCGTAATTCAAAGAGGATTTTAAGCTCTCCCTCTTCTTACCACCCCCCCTCACTCCCTTCTCCTCCTTTCTTGGGGTCCTCTCCACTTCTCTCTCTCTCCTTACGAACTTCCAATAACGCCTTCACATCCTCACCGTTGTGAGCACCCCGCCATCACCACCAGTGTCTTCACCGCCATTGCTAGCATTCAATTTGAACTTCAACATACAGTTTTAGTTGGATGCAATTTGCTCTCCGCGTCCCCTTGTGGAGTGTGGGGTGGCTCGATAGCGCATTGGGTAGGACGCTACTTTCCTATGACGAAAGTCACTGCTTCCAACCCCACAGGGCACACCAAATTATGTGACTCAAAGTGAGAGACTTTTCAGGTCACCAAGGGCTTTCTCCGGGTTCTCCGGTTTATTACCTCCCTTCCATAACGGGGAATTGGTTGCAGTCAATCTAAATTAAAAATAATAACAAATAGTTTCTGCTTTCTATAATAGTGGTATCTTCAACTACTCGCGCTTAGAGTTCGGTTGAAGAAAACATGCGTGGTAGCGTCCTGTATCATAGTTTATTTATAGCGCGCTTACCAGATTAAAACGTCACTCAAGGCGCTAGACAGTAGGATCCAGCATGCAGTACATAGTTCTGTGAACATGGTGGCCTAATGGTAGAGCTTTGGCTTGCGGATCTGAAGGTCCCGGGTTCGAGCCCAGGCCGGGGCATGGTGTTGTGTCCTTGGGAAAGACACTTTACTCCCGTTTCCTACTCCTTCAGATGAGAGTATAAACCTAGGTCTAGTCTGTGTCGCATACATTCCACCATAACGGACTTTAAAGATCCTGACGCTCATGTCCTAGACGAGTGAGTGCCGGTGACAAGAACACATCCAGCATGCACCTAGGTCCTCCCCCCCCCCACCCCCATCCAAGGCTGCAAGTTGGCGCCTCGGGCGGCTTCAGTTAGGTCCTGTATCGGCCAGCGCCTTGAGCAGCTCTTGAGCTGGAAAAGCGCTATATAAGAACTATTACATAAATAAATAAATAATAATGATAACACAGCGAAATGGCCACCTGTATCTATGGCACTAATTCACAGAGGCAAAACATCGAAAGCAGAGAAGATCGTCCTATCATTTCCCCATTCCAGGGAAGATAAACACCTTCATCACTTTTGTTGTACACAAACTTGCCTCCCATATTCAACCGGCCAGCAGTCACTTTTACAACATAATCCTGCTCAAAACTACTAACACTTGCTTCTTGCAACCCTACATTTTACAACTTATTTTTGGCAATACATTCTCTTTCAAAGGTTGATGTTACTTGCCATTTCCGTTGCCAGCCAACCGCATTGTGGATACCGTTTTTTCGCACGAAGATGTTTTTCACGAGGACTTCTTCTTTCAGGCGTCTTGCGATGCTTTTGGAAAATCAGTCCTTGGTTTTGACCAAGCCCAGCCGATACAGTGACGAGCTGAGGACACAGCGAAAACGGCCATCGGTAGGTCATCTTATGGCATTAATCCACAAATCCAAACCAGAGGCAAGGCAGAGAATTGGAGATAGACTCTCCTATCCATTCCTCATTCCACGAAGGTTAGCTTGTAATAAGGAGTTTACCCAAGATTCTGTTCACTAAACTCCAGCCAGACACCTTGTGTTGTACACATACTTTTGGTCTCCCTTGTTTTGCCAAGTCGGAATGGAACATGCATTACCATAGACGCCAGCCTAGAGCAAGGGAACGCGGAATGCCGGATTGAACCAGCGTCGCCCAACCTATCGGCACATCTCTGCCATTACGCAAATGTAACAAGGCTCAAAATGCAGCTTATTTTTTGTTGGAAGAAACTGCATTAAAGTTTATATTTACAGTTTTAACTGGACAATTTTCGCTTCTATACACCAGTTTAATACAGCTTACTTACAACATCTCAATAGTCTAGTTTAACACTGCTAATTATTTGTTTAATAAGCTGAATTTAGCTTACTTTCTACAAATTGGAAACAGCGTCAAGAAAAGCAAACATCAAATAGCGGGACGATTGGTCAGGCGACTGGTTACTAGGAAAGGAAGGAGGGGTTGGAGGGAAGGTAGGGGAGTTGCACTTCCTAGAGAAAATCCAACTTCCATTTTAGTAAATACATTTTAATATTGTTTAACATTGTACCTACTTACCTACCCTAACATTGTATTGAATTGTTACTGAAACCTGCTGTAAGTTAGTGGTGTTACGAGTGAGACGCGCTCGATAGATCCGACTGAAATAATGATTGATGATGAATTTTGATGATGATCTTTGAAGTGATTTTCTGAATAAAGTTGGAAAACTTCGTAGGACGTTTCCTGCCTTGTTGCTTGGTGAGCAGGCTGCATGGATAAACGAATTCGAGTTACACTTATCAAGATTCAAGCATCGA
Source organism: Oncomelania hupensis (assembly GCA_036898135.1). Taxonomy (NCBI): domain Eukaryota; kingdom Metazoa; phylum Mollusca; class Gastropoda; order Littorinimorpha; family Pomatiopsidae; genus Oncomelania; species Oncomelania hupensis. The sequence continues at coordinate 40,683,552 of CM072524.1, forward strand.
GGCTGGATCGGCTATGTGACGACACGAGTTTTCAGATGGTAGGGAGAGATACACTTTTTACGAAGTTACACTTCTCCGTGTGTCTGTTGTACATAGAATAGCGTGACCGATTTACTTTTGCGTATGAAAGTGCAGTTTCGTAAAGCCCGTGCGATTCGTAGTAGATAGGGAGTCGGCCAATTTCGAATAGGGGTACGCGTAATAAAGAACGTGCATACTGACGAGAGCTCGACTGTTTTGCTTGTGGCCGGCGCAGATTTTGAAGGGCAGAGTGGTTTGAGATGCTATTGCGTGAGGAAGGAATTCTAACGAGACAGCAGCCCTGTGACAGAGGTCATCGTAGTGTAGGGTACTGTTGGAAGGGTGTGTGTATTGTTTTATAGCCACCCAAGGTCTTATGCCCTCGTCGGGATAAGGATGTGTAGAATTCGAAGGAAGATGGTAACTGCCATTCGCCAGTGAGTGTAGAGTTCCATACTTAAGGTGCGTGTGGTTCTCGATTGAACACCCACCAAGACTTAGTGTCTGTAGCAGAGCTAAGGTGTCCTCATCCTCAGAATATATGTTATTTGGACAGTGAAATAACGTGCAAGAGCAAGAGAAAGAGACTCTCAAAAGACTAATCCATTGTGTTGTGCCAATGTTGTGACAGTGTTGTGTCGTGTTGTGGTGTTGGGGGTAAAGGGCGTCACGAGCCGAGGCCTGTAAGGTAAGCAAACCCTGTCGTTCAATTCTCTAGTGGCGCGCTCCGAGCACTGCGTACGTGTATGAGTGGTAATGAGTGTGGGGAAGGGGATGTATTTTAGGATGTGTAATGAATTTTGTTGATTTTATATGATTTTCCTATGATTTTCTTATTGTATATGTGATGGGGAAAATGTCGTTGCTGTTGTTGTTATGGAAGTGGGTCAAAGGCGACGATGGGGAATATAGAGAGGGAGAGAGAGAGTGAGGGTGTATGTATGGAAAGAGCGATAGAATGTAGTATGCTGAAGAGGGATGAAGTGATGATTATGAAGGAAGCATGTTTACAGTGTGGATGAAGGGAGGTAATCGTGATGTGCTATAATTGTTGGGGGTGACGGTGGTGATGAAGGGAGGTGGAATGAATCAGGACTGTGAGATGGTAGTGTGGTTGCGATAATTATGTATATTTATATAAACATTGGTTTGTAAAGAAGATGCGAATTATTTAGCGTCAAAGGGTGATTTACATTATTGAAATCTGTGTATAGTATCTTATATTATTATTATGATATTCATAGCTATGCAGGTCAAGATGGCGGACGGAGGACGGCGTGTTATGTTATATTATATAGTGTTTATTGTTTGGTGGGCATATTGTTAAGACTATGTATATGTCAACAGGTGTGGGCTGATGAGATGATGATGATTATTACATCTACGTGTTTATTTCTACGCATTATTTCCACGCTGTTGCCTTTGAGTTGCCTGTTGTGCTGTACTGATGTTGATGTTGTTGCCGCTGACTGGGTCCTAACCAGCCTGGGATGTACCTTTGCCTCTACGACAGAGTAGTGTTGTGGTGATTTCTTACACTGCTGCAGGTTTTGCCTTGTACCGAGGCAACACGCTTCCAGGGGGTTTTCATGCCTAATTCATGCACACACAGACTCACATTACACGCACCTAAAAACATATCCATTTAGTTAGAAGAATCATCCACTTTGTGAAAGAGACTGTTAGCTCTCTGAGCTACTTAACAAGGACATTGAGACATTACTTCTGTGCCACAGCTTTGTCTAGCTAATAGTTCATGATTCAACGCCATCGCTTATTATTTGAAGACTTGCATTTTGAATTGATTTGTTGATTTTGATTTTCTGTATACACTTTGTAAAGAAACTGTTGTTGTTTAGTTCTATTTGGGGTTTGTTGCAAGGGGAGGTAATTGTTAGCTAGTATTGGGACGGGGGTCTGTTTAGGGGTTGAGGGAAGGTTAGTTCCCATTTGTCCTGTGTTTGCTTGTTGATTGTTGAATAAAAGAGTGTGTGTTTGTACTCTGGCATCTTTGTGTTAGTTTATTTTGTTTGAGTTTATTCTTTTCACTCGCTTTATGAGCTGACGTCACTGAACCCGCTCGGGGGACGTGACATTTTTGGTGTCAGAAGTGGGATAAACTCATTTATTTTGTTAGGGTATTGCCAGAGGTGTATGTTGTGTGTTTGAGTTGTTGTGTGAAAGGGTACGCAGCGGGCGGTTGGCGGGAGTGTGGGTGTATTGCACTAGGGAACACACTCGGAGTGCAGCATTAACGGGGAATTGGGTTGCAGGGTTCACTTGCTCGCCTTCAGGGGTACGACGGTGAACGATTCCTCGGCTCCTGTGACTGTTGTGTTGCGTATTCATTCTGTTAGGTGTTTGTATCAGTTAGGTGTTATTTGTTTTGTGTATACTAACATCTGTTCTTCCCTTCTTTTCCGACATGGCTACGCGGGATGCTCGAGCCGCGATGCGCCGCGACGCTAGGACTCGTAAGGAGGAGGCCGAGCAGGAGGAGCAGGACTTCCGTGATGACGGCTCTGTGACAGGGTTGTTGGAGGAACCTTACGCAGTGAGTACTCAGACCACTGTGCCTAAGATGTATGCCAAATCGCCCGGTGCACAGAGCAAAGTCGAGGTCGCGCTCAGCGATAGCGAGAGATTTAGACAGATTGGGGAAAGTCTGGGTTTCCGAGACGGAGCGCTAGCGCACTATGTGGTCAGTGAGATGAGGAGGGAGGAAGAACGGAGAGAAAGAGAAGAAGATCGTCGGCGGTTGGAGGCTAGATTAGAGGCCAGACTGGACGCGGAAAGAGAAGCTAGACAAGCAGAACAGCGTCAGAGGGAGGCAGACCAACGTCGGTTGGAACAGAGGATAGAAGATGGGAAGAGGGAAGAAAGAGAGGCTAAGGAAGAGGAAAGGAGGATGTTTGAGATGAGGCTAGAGGAGGAACGTAGAGCCAGAGATGAAGACCGAGCTGATCAGAGGGAGAATAGGGCTAGAGATAGAGGGGCAGCGTACTCAGTCAAGTTGAAACCCTTGGAGGAGAGGGAGGATGTGGAGGCCTACCTCCAGATGTTCGAACGGGTGGCAGAGATTCAGGGTTGGAGGAGGGAGGTATGGGCGGTTAGGCTAGCGCCTTTGTTACAAGGGGAAGCCCGAGATACGTACCTTCGTCTAACGCCTGAGCAAGCCCAGGATTTCGACATTGTGAGGAATGCGCTGTTGAAACGCTTCAGGAAGGACGCCGACTACTATCGTAGGCAGTTTCGAGAGGCCAAGAAGGAAGCTGCAGAGACGTTTCCTCAGCTAGTAGTGAGACTAGGGTCGTTAGTGAAGAAGTGGTTTTCGCTCGCCGGCAAAGACATCACCGACGTAGGGCAGGTACTAGACACTTTCATTGGTGAGCAACTTTTCTCCATCATGACTACCGAGCTAGAGATTTACGTGAGGGAGAATCTACCTGAGACTAGCCATGCCGCAGCAGAGTTGGCGCAGCGTGTGGTAGATGCCAAGCGGGCAGCATCAGCACCGGCACCCGTACTACCCAGTCAGAGACGCAGTTTTCCCAGACGACCGGAGGCTCCTCAGCAACCTAGCAACAGGGGAAGTCAGGGTCAGAAGGTAGGGAGGACGGAAGGGGGTAGTGGGGTACGCCGTTGCTACCGATGTGGGTCGGAGAAGCATGTGGTCAGGGACTGCAAGGTCAAACCTCAGACAGTAGGCCAGGTTACAGTGGGACGGACTATTTCCACGGAGACCGCACCTCGGGCTAGCGTGTGTGCGATCAAACCTTATGATCCATGGGGCCAAGGTAGGGCGAACGGGCAGGACGTTCGGGTATTGAGAGATACGGGGGCGGAGATAGGGGCAGTCGCGAGCAGGTTAGTCAAACCAGCTGATTTGACGGGTCGGACTGTCGAGATTTGCTTGGCGAATCGATCGAACGTGGGTCTGCTACCTACAGCTTGGGTGGAGTTGGATTGTGCGCTGGTCAGGGGGAGAGTAGAGCTGGTGGTTTTCGAGGACGGGCCCGATATCATCCTGGGTAATTGGGTAACGTTTGATAGCGGGGAAAAGAGTCCTGTTTCCTTGTTCGGAGGTGAGTGCGCAATGGCTGCAGCAGTGCAGACTCGGGCGCAGGTGAAGGCCGAGAAGAAGAGGGAGGTACCCTTAGCAGTGGTCGAACCATCTCAGATCTCTGTTAGCACCCCAGAGTTAATCAGGATGCAAGAGACCGACGAGACGCTCGCGAAGGCGAGAACGTTGGCACAGAGTGGTGGGGCGATAGCGTCAGGTAGGGCGTCAGCTGAGTTTCGCAAGAAGAAGGGGGTGTTGTACCGGGTACACACGAAGAGAGGTAGCCAGGTCACGCAACTGGTAGTCCCGAAACAGTTGAGGGGGGGGGATCCTTCAGTTGGCTCACGATCCACCCATGGCTGGGCATTTGGGAGGGAAACGTACCAGGGAGCGGATCTGGGGGACATTCTATTGGCCGGGAATGTGTACCGAAGTACGGAGGTATTGCGCCAGTTGTCCAGAATGTCAGAAGGTAGTACCGAGGGGACGGGTGAGGAAGGTACCACTACAGCAACTTCCGCTGGTGGACGAGCCATTTCAGAGGGTGGCGGTAGACATTGTGGGACCCATCAAACCCAAGTCAGATCGGGGTAACATGTACATCCTAGTGGTAGTAGACTATGCCACACGCTATCCCGAGGCTGTACCGCTCAAGGGCATAGAGGCAGAGAGGGTGGCAGAAGCGCTGTGGGAGATTTGGTCGAGGGTGGGCGTTCCTAGGGAAATTTTGACAGATCAAGGGACGCAATTCATGTCTGAAGTCATGCGGGAGATGAACAGACTACTGTCGATCCACGGGAAAGCCACCACACCGTATCATCCACAGTGCAACGGACTGGTTGAGCGATTCAACGGGACGCTAGTGTCCATGCTCAAGAAGTTAGCCACAGAACAACCTACAGCGTGGGACCGCTACATTCCAGCGCTACTATTTGCATACCGTGAAGTAGCACAGGAGTCTACAGGGTTCTCTCCCTTCGAGCTCCTATATGGAAAGACCGTGCGGGGACCGATGGCTGTATTGCGAGACCTATGGACCAAGGAAATACAAGAGGAGGAGGTGAAATTGAGTAGCCAGTACGTGGTGGATTTGCGTAACCGCATCGAGGAAACGTGTAAGTTGGCACAGGGAAACCTCAGGACCGCGTCAGCCAAGCAGAAGCGGCACTTCGATAAGAAGGCGAAACGGCGTTTGTTCAACGCGGGGGATCAAGTGTTGCTGCTGTTACCTGAAAAACACAACAAGCTGCAGCTAGCATGGCGAGGACCGTACGAGGTGATCGAACGTGTGGGAGAGTGCGACTACCGGATCAGGATGCGTGGGAAAAGTAAACTATACCACGCCAATCTCCTGAAGAAATTCCACACCAGAACGACGGTAGCCACGATCGTCGTAGACGACGAGGGAGTAGAGGAGGAGGAAACTATGCCGGTGTTTGGGGATATTCCCGTAATCACCTTGACAGCATCAGAGACACCCCGCGACGTGAAGATGGACGACAACTGCCCAGAAATACGGGGAGAATTGCAGGAGCTGGTGTGGCAGTTTGAGGATGTCCTAACCGACTTGCCGTTACGCACTACACTGGACGTGTGCGAAATACGTGTGGACAGCGACATTCCAGTGAGAACGCGGCAGTACCCACTTCCCCATTCGCATCACGAGACCATCAAGAAGGAAGTGGAAGCGATGCTAGCGATGGGCGTCATTGAGAGGGCCAGTTCGCCATACAGCTCGCCCATCGTATTAGTAAAGAAGAAGGAGGGCACGATGCGTTTCTGCGTTGATTTCCGGAAGTTAAACAAGCACGTCGTATTCGATGCGGAACCATTGCCGAACATCGACTACTTGTTTTCCAAACTGTCAGGGGCCAAGTATCTCACCAAGATCGACTTGACCAAAGGTTACTGGCAAGTGCCTATGAACAAGGGAGATAAAGCGAAGACGGCATTTACAACGCCAGAGGGACAATTTCAGTGGACCGTAATGCCATTTGGGCTGAAGACGGCGGGAGCAGTCTTTTCTCGCATGATGCGGAAGTTATTAGCACCCCTGGGAATGTCGGAGATCGACAATTTTGTTGACGACTTGTTGGTAGCCACCATTACCAAGCAGAGACACCTGGAATGCTTGGCACGTCTTTTCCTTAGGTTGCGTGAGGTGCAGCTATCCGCCAAACCATCAAAGTGTTACCTGGGTTTCCGAAGAGTGGAGTATCTTGGGCACGTGGTTGGACAGGGAGAAATTCGTCCTGAGGTGTCAAAGATGGAGAGAATCCGAGATGCACCACGACCAACGACCAAGCGGCAAGTGCGCTCATTTTTGGGTTTAGCCGGATACTACAGGCGGTTCGTACCCAACTTTTCAGCGATTGCTTCACCACTACACGATCTGACCAAGGGAGGCAAGCCAGGGGCGGTACAATGGACCGAAGCATGCGAAGCTGCATTTTGCACACTGAAGGAGAAGCTGTGCTCTGACCCTGTGTGCTGTCTGCCGGACTTCACCCTACCGTTTGTGCTACAGACAGATGCGTCGGAGGACGGAGTAGGGGCCATTTTGAGCCAGGACAGGGGACAGGGATTACAGCCTATTGCGTGTGCAAGCAAGAAATTGTCGAAACCCGAGAGGAACTATTCGACCATTGAGAGGGAGTGTCTAGCGTTGGTGTGGGGTGTGCAGAAATTCAGTCAATATCTGTACGGACGTACTTTCGTAGTGCAGACTGACCATATGCCACTGCAGTACCTACAGCAAGTGAAGAACACCAACAGCCGACTGATGAGATGGGCACTTCAGCTGCAACCTTTCTCAATGTCTGTGGAGCACATTTCTGGGAAGGACAACGTTCCAGCAGATTTCCTCAGCAGAAACGCTCAGTAGGTAGCATAGGGGGTAGTGAGAAATTCGCGTCGTAGTTAAGGTTCTTCAAGGTGTTAAGAACTGGGGGGGGGGTTGTGTGACGACACGAGTTTTCAGATGGTAGGGAGAGATACACTTTTTACGAAGTTACACTTCTCCGTGTGTCTGTTGTACATAGAATAGCGTGACCGATTTACTTTTGCGTATGAAAGTGCAGTTTCGTAAAGCCCGTGCGATTCGTAGTAGATAGGGAGTCGGCCAATTTCGAATAGGGGTACGCGTAATAAAGAACGTGCATACTGACGAGAGCTCGACTGTTTTGCTTGTGGCCGGCGCAGATTTTGAAGGGCAGAGTGGTTTGAGATGCTATTGCGTGAGGAAGGAATTCTAACGAGACAGCAGCCCTGTGACAGAGGTCATCGTAGTGTAGGGTACTGTTGGAAGGGTGTGTGTATTGTTTTATAGCCACCCAAGGTCTTATGCCCTCGTCGGGATAAGGATGTGTAGAATTCGAAGGAAGATGGTAACTGCCATTCGCCAGTGAGTGTAGAGTTCCATACTTAAGGTGCGTGTGGTTCTCGATTGAACACCCACCAAGACTTAGTGTCTGTAGCAGAGCTAAGGTGTCCTCATCCTCAGAATATATGTTATTTGGACAGTGAAATAACGTGCAAGAGCAAGAGAAAGAGACTCTCAAAAGACTAATCCATTGTGTTGTGCCAATGTTGTGACAGTGTTGTGTCGTGTTGTGGTGTTGGGGGTAAAGGGCGTCACGAGCCGAGGCCTGTAAGGTAAGCAAACCCTGTCGTTCAATTCTCTAGTGGCGCGCTCCGAGCACTGCGTACGTGTATGAGTGGTAATGAGTGTGGGGAAGGGGATGTATTTTAGGATGTGTAATGAATTTTGTTGATTTTATATGATTTTCCTATGATTTTCTTATTGTATATGTGATGGGGAAAATGTCGTTGCTGTTGTTGTTATGGAAGTGGGTCAAAGGCGACGATGGGGAATATAGAGAGGGAGAGAGAGAGTGAGGGTGTATGTATGGAAAGAGCGATAGAATGTAGTATGCTGAAGAGGGATGAAGTGATGATTATGAAGGAAGCATGTTTACAGTGTGGATGAAGGGAGGTAATCGTGATGTGCTATAATTGTTGGGGGTGACGGTGGTGATGAAGGGAGGTGGAATGAATCAGGACTGTGAGATGGTAGTGTGGTTGCGATAATTATGTATATTTATATAAACATTGGTTTGTAAAGAAGATGCGAATTATTTAGCGTCAAAGGGTGATTTACATTATTGAAATCTGTGTATAGTATCTTATATTATTATTATGATATTCATAGCTATGCAGGTCAAGATGGCGGACGGAGGACGGCGTGTTATGTTATATTATATAGTGTTTATTGTTTGGTGGGCATATTGTTAAGACTATGTATATGTCAACAGGTGTGGGCTGATGAGATGATGATGATTATTACATCTACGTGTTTATTTCTACGCATTATTTCCACGCTGTTGCCTTTGAGTTGCCTGTTGTGCTGTACTGATGTTGATGTTGTTGCCGCTGACTGGGTCCTAACCAGCCTGGGATGTACCTTTGCCTCTACGACAGAGTAGTGTTGTGGTGATTTCTTACACTGCTGCAGGTTTTGCCTTGTACCGAGGCAACACGCTTCCAGGGGGTTTTCATGCCTAATTCATGCACACACAGACTCACATTACACGCACCTAAAAACATATCCATTTAGTTAGAAGAATCATCCACTTTGTGAAAGAGACTGTTAGCTCTCTGAGCTACTTAACAAGGACATTGAGACATTACTTCTGTGCCACAGCTTTGTCTAGCTAATAGTTCATGATTCAACGCCATCGCTTATTATTTGAAGACTTGCATTTTGAATTGATTTGTTGATTTTGATTTTCTGTATACACTTTGTAAAGAAACTGTTGTTGTTTAGTTCTATTTGGGGTTTGTTGCAAGGGGAGGTAATTGTTAGCTAGTATTGGGACGGGGGTCTGTTTAGGGGTTGAGGGAAGGTTAGTTCCCATTTGTCCTGTGTTTGCTTGTTGATTGTTGAATAAAAGAGTGTGTGTTTGTACTCTGGCATCTTTGTGTTAGTTTATTTTGTTTGAGTTTATTCTTTTCAACTCGCTTTATGAGCTGACGTCACTGAACCCGCTCGGGGGACGTGACAGGCTATTGATAAATAACACGTATAACAGGTGGGTGTACAATTCCTTAAAGAAAACTAAACATTTTCTTCCATAAGCAAAACACAAATACAAATTCAAACCGTTTCGTTTTAGAGCGCAACGACTTGATACACACTCACCGCTTAAATATATATATATTAATTTTCAACACGTTGCCTAAAGATCCTATACTATCTTATCCTATCCTGTACCGTAACTCAAAGGTCGTTGGGGCACCACAGATGATCGTTTAACCAGCGTACTCCATCTTTCTCTGTTCTCAGCAACCCTCGTGGCTTTCTTCAGTGTCAAACCAGTCCATTCTCGAATGTTGTCTTCCCACCTCTTTTTCTGTCTCCCTCGTCTTTTGCCTCCTTGCACCGTGCCTTGCAGGATGTTTTTTTTTTGGCACGGCCTGATGCTCTGATGACGTGGCCATACCATCGGAGTTTCCGTTTCTTCACCACTGTGAGCATGTCGTCGAGTTGTCCAATGGCTTGTGTGATGGGCTGTCGGACTTCGTTGATGGCTAAAGATGGAGAGATGAATACCAAAATTGCAAGGAAACCTCAGTCAATATTGAAACACAAATACGTCATTATTCACGTCATAATTTGTGTGTTGCTTCACAATACGTGGGACGTGGCAATTTATAGTTTACCGGTGTGTGTTTATTGACTCATCTTCATCTTCCGAACGATAGAAAAAGGGTGGTGAATGAAATTCCCCCTTCACCCCCTTAAAAATATTTTTTTTATCAGTTCACAATTTCCAGAGGGAATGGCAAGACTGTCTTCAGACATTGATTTTAGATAGAAAACGCACCACATTTGTTGCCTAGCACTACTGCTGCCACAATATAATAGCACTAGCTTTCTGGAACAAATTAGCCTATCACTGACATTTGAGACCTATTTCAATATGACGTAAATCTACAGACAAAAAGGTAGGTGACGGGTCCAGCGAAGAGGATAGTATAGTAGACCGATAGAACAGAATTACAACAAAGAAGAAAGACAGCGACAATGGGAATTCAAAGCACCAAACTTCCAGAAAGTGGGGACACCATTTATACAGAACCCCCGGCACCACCAAGAGGAGAATAGATTGATAGAACAGAGCAGGAATGAGAAAGAACAAAGGATAAAGACAGCGACAGTGGGAATTTAAAGCACTAAATTTCCAGAAAGGGGGGATACTACGACACCCTTATATTAAGCTAGATGGAGTCGGGGAAGAGCGGAGAGGGATGGAGAGAGAGAGAGAGAGAGAGAGAGAGAGAGAGAGAGAGAGGTGGGTGGGAGGAGGTGTTGGATGAATGACAGATTAATAAAGACGAAAGACTAATCAAAAGAAATGTGCTTACATTATTGAACCGTGATACAAAACTAGCTTCCGGAAACAAAATACCACTGAGAAACAAAACATATATTCGAGCATATTAACCTCGTATCTACAGATACAATGTAATTTTTTTTCCCCGTGTGCCAGCGGAATACGCGATAGGATATATTCCAACAAGTTGGAAGAATGCCAGAAATGGGAACATGACACAAGTGCTAGAGGAATCCTGAGATATGGGGTACGGTAAGGGAAGAAGGAGACAGAAAGCAACAGTTAAATATAAAAACAAACAAAACAAAACAAAAAAAAACGAAAAAAAAAAAAGAAACAAAAGAAAACGCCACATTGATTTTTGTTGTTGGGAAAGTGTGGAATACGTTTGCTGTGTGCGGAGAAAGAAGACAAACACCAACAATATTCCAAGTAACAAAATCTGCCATTTTCGGACTACGTTCAACGTTTAGGTCACCACGCGCACGCGATGAGGAGAGAGGGGAGATTCTGTGAGGGGTGTGGATGGGTGAGGGCGGGAACTGAAGGTAGAGAACACTTGGAGAGGTGGAGGAGGTCGAGGGGAGTTTAGAGGAAACGGAAGACACACACACACACAAATCTCCTGCAGCGAAATCTGCCATTTTTCTGCCATTTCTGAAAACGATCGTCGTTGGGTCGGCAGAATTGCACGATCGAAACACAGATAGGGGAGGATGGAGGAGAGGGGAGGGAAGAAAACACGAAAAAGAAAGTAGAAAATCGGGGTGGCGTTGGAGAGAGAGACAGAGAAAGAGAGAGACAGAGAGACTGAGAGAGAGAGAGAGAGAGAGAGAGAGAGAGAGAGAGAGAGAGAGAGAGAGAGAGAGAGAGAGAGAGAGAGAAATGGTCAGAGCGCATGCAAACAAGTTGTCCAAGAAACTAACCTGCCATATTTGAAGTCAGTGATCTCGGGGTTAGCACAATCGCACGTACCAACCGAGGGAAGGGAGGAGAGAGCGGTGGGAAGAGACGGGCAAGGAGAGAAAGAGAGAAGAGGGGGAGGGGGAAGAGATACAGCTTTGGGAGGAAAGAGCAGGGGAGAAATGTCGCCAGAGAAAAAACAAAACATAAGCGATGGAGGGGGGGGGGATTTGGGAGGAGCCGTGATGGGAGGGGGTGGGCCGAGGCATTAGGAGAGTCGGAAGGAAAGGAAATATAAAATATCGCACAGAGAAACCTGTCATTTCTGAGATCGGTGATCAATAGATCTAGCTGCTGAGACGGAAACTCACAAGAAAGGGGTAGGGGCGGGTGTGCGAGAGTGGGGTGGGAACGGGGAGACGAGAGGGAGGGTGTAGACAGGACATTGAGTTTTGGAGTGGAAACGTCACTGAAGATTATAGATCACGGAAGGGGGAGGAAGAGAGGTAAGGATGCGCTGAGGTGTGGGGGGGGGAAGGGGGAAGGAGAGAGAGAGAGAAGGAAGACGCACACATCTGGCACAACGAAACTTGTCATTTCTGGAGATGGCGATCGCTGGGTCAAACGGACGTGAGACCAATCCCGAGAGAGAGAGAGAGAGAGAGAGAGAGAGGCAGGCAGGCAGACAGCGACAGAGAGACAGAGAGAAAAAGACAGAGAGACAGAGAGAGGAGTGAAGTGGGAGATAAAAAGCACAAAACTGCCACGTAACTGCCACGTAACCTGTAATTTTTCAAACCTGATCTTTGGGTCAAGCATTTCTGAGAAGCATCTCAAGCAGGTGGAGTCGGTTGCTGTGGGGGCTACGGGTACGGGAGGTGGAGACGTGGGGAGAAAGGTGGCATACACGCAACAATCTCCGAGGACACAACCTGTCATTCCTCAAAACGGTGATCTTCGGGTCAAGCAGATACAAATACTTACACTCTTGCTTGTTGTTTGAGGTAATGAAGATGTGTTGTATTGTATGGTATTGTATTGTATGGTATTGTATTGTATGGTGTTGTATTGTATGGTATTGTATTGTATCGTAGGAAAGCGGTGGAATGGGGAGAGATGGGAAAAGGAAGAGATAGAGACAGAGTGAGAGAGACAGAGAAAGAGAGACAAAGACAGACACAGAGACAGAGACGACAAAGAAGAGAGAGAATTGTCGAAAGATCTACAGGAAGAAGCTACTACTTTTTTCTAAAAAAGTGAAATTTGTGGCAAGTGAGAAACTAACAAGGTAAATAAAGAGGGGAGGTGAGGGGAGGGGAGAGAGAGGAGGAGAAAAATTCAAACACAACACCCAGGCTCTTATCAATATGTATGACAAAAGCGTTGAGGGCGCACCTACTGCAAGACAGAACTGATTCAAAGCGACATGCAAAACACCCGTCCATTATTCCGACGTCCATCTTGCCCGAAGCATACAATCTTCAACACTGAGGAAAGAAAAAAATAACATTTACAAGAACGCACACCGAAATGTTGTCGTATAAAACTATATTTTACATAATTCTAAATTAGGGCATGAGCAAAGATCCCCTTTTACGCATGTTTCTGGGGTATCTTGATGCATTAAAAAAAAAAAGGTCCGCTAATCCAACTGACGCCTTTTTACAAAAAATTTAAATCAGGCTTACGCAAATCGGCATTACTCCAGGGAAGGGGGGTGGGGGTGGAGGGGGGAGAGGGAAGCAGGGTTCAAACAAAAAGGCGGAAAGTGCCGAGACACCACCAGTCAACGCTGTCCCCGTGACCTTTCAGTCGTTGGGGAGAGAAGCGCTTGTGACCTCCATTTTCTGTAGGCCAGCTTTGTGAGGGCGGTGCCTATCTCCTCTCCCTCGATGCTTTACCTTCCCCGGTTCTAAACAGAGCCAGGCACCCACTGACCGCTGAGTGGACAGGGGGTGTGTGGTGCGGTGCTGCGCCACCAGCTAGTAGTGGCTTGAATTTGTCGTTGTTTATGTTTTTGCCTTACTGTGACGCAAAACTATCTACGCCCTACGCAAGTTTTCCTAGATTTTGCGTTGCGCTGTGATCGGGAATTTGTCTCGTCTTATCTTGTCCTGTCTTGTCTTGTCTTGTCTTCATGTAATATTACTTGTACTCCCGTCAATTTTCTTAAACACTGAAACAGTTCTGGATTCCCCCCCCCCTCCCCCCCATACAGGATGTCGGCCGAAGTTAGGAGTTGAGTTGTGCACACAAAACCCTCTGGTCTTCCAAGCAAACGCCCTAATATGTAGTGATTAATTGCAAAAGTGTTTCACAAAAAAATTCAAGTTAACCTTCAATTAAATGTAATGCGAACATCGTGAAAGTGAGGAAATAGTGTAACTGAATGATTACATTAAAAGGTCGCAATTCTAAAGCTTTGTTTACGTTTGGTGAAAACCGGTTTACCCAAAGATTGCCATTGTTATGACATTACAGCATGATACAGAGGGCTTTCGTTACACAAAGACTGCCATTGTTATGACATTACAGCATGATACAGAGGGCTTTCGTTACCCAAAGACTGCCATTGTTATGACATTACAACATGATACAGAGGGCTTTCGTTACCCAAAGATTGCCATTGTTATGACATTACAACATGATACAGAGGGCTTTCGTTACCCAAAGATTGCCATTGTTATGACATTACAACATGATACAGAGGGCTTTCGTTACCCAAAGACTGCCATTGTTATGACATTACAACATGATACAGAGGGCTTTCGTTACCCAAAGATTGCCATTGTTATGACATTACAACATGATACAGAGGGCTTTCGTTACCCAAAGACTGCCATTGTTATGACATTACAACATGATACAGAGGGCTTTCGTTACCCAAAGATTGCCATTGTTATGACATTACAACATGATACAGAGGGCTTTCGTTACCCAAAGATTGCCATTGTTATGACATTACAACATGATGCAGAGGGCTTTCGTTACCCAAAGATTGCCATTGTTATGACATTACAACATGATACAGAGGGCTTTCGTTACCCAAAGATTGCCATTGTTATGACATTACAACATGATACAGAGGGCTTTCGTTACCCAAAGATTGCCATTGTTATGACATTACAACATGATACAGAGGGCTTTCGTTACACAAATATTGCCATTGTTATGACATTACAACATGATACAGAGGGCTTTCGTTACCCAAAGATTGCCATTGTTATGACATTACAACATGATACAGAGGGCTTTCGTTACACTAAGATTGCCATTGTTATGACATTACAGCATGATACAGAGGGCTTTCGTTACCCAAAGATTGCCATTGTTATGACATTACAACATGATACAGAGGGCTTTCGTTACACTAAGATTGCCATTGTTATGACATTACAGCATGATACAGAGGGCTTTCGTTACACAAAGATTGCCATTGTTATGACATTACAACATGATACAGAGGGCTTTCGTTACACTAAGATTGCCATTGTTATGACATTACAACATGATACAGAGGGCTTTCGTTACACAAAGATTGCCATTGTCATGACATTACAGCATGATACAGAGGGCTATCGTTACACTAACCAACCGCTACAGTTCGAATTTTCCATTTCGGTTCCAACAGGGAGTGATTTTCTGTGTTTTTAACGGTACATCGATACCTTGGTCGTGTGACCTTTGACCCTTTTCCTGAGAGAACCGCGCGGCTTAAAGAGTACGTCTTTGGTTTCTGGGTTAGGGTAAGATCTACTTTATCAACCTTGAAGAGTACGTCTTTGGTGTCTGGGGTAGGGTAAGATCTACTTTATCAACCTTGAAGAGTCCGTCTTTGGTGTCTGGGGTAGGGTAAGATCTACTTTATCAACCTTGAAGAGTCCGTCTTTGGTGTCTGGGATAGGGTAAGATCTACTTTATCAACCTTGAAGAGTCCGTCTTTGGTGTCTGGGGTAGGGTAAGATCTACTTTATCAACCTTGAAGAGTCCGTCTTTGGTGTCTGGGGTAGGGTAAGATCTACTTTATCAACCTTGAAGAGCCCGTCTTTGGTGTCTGGGGTAGGGTAAGATCTACTTTATCAACCTTGAAGAGTCCGTCTTTGGTGTCTGGGGTAGGGTAAGATCTACTTTATCAACCTTAAAAAGTGCGTCTTTGGTGTCTGGGTTAAGGTAAGATCTACTTTATCAACCTTGAAGAGTACGTCTTTGGTGTCTGAATTAGGGTAAGATCTACTTTATCTACCTTGAAGAGTACGTCTTTGGTGTCTGGGGTAGGGTAAGATCTACTTTATCAACCTTGAAGAGTACGTCTTTGGTGTCTGTGGTAGGGTAAGATCTACTTTATCAACCTTGAAGAGTACGTCTTTGGTGTCTGTGGTAGGGTAAGATCTACTTTATCAACTTTGAAGAGTACGTCTTTGGTGTCTGGGGTAGGGTAAGATCTACTTTATCAACCTTGAAGAGTACGTCTTTGGTGTCTGGGGTAGGGTAAGATCTACTTTATCAAAATAAAACAAGCACACAATTACGAGCAAATGTTGTTTTTTTAAATGGGTTCTGTCTTCTACCGGCTTTGGAACCTGCAATTTTTAGCTCCACAACGTTGGCTAGCTAGCCAACGGATGTTGCTATTAATAGTCACAAAAACTACGATTGCTATTAATAGTCACAAAACCTAAGTAATTTATTCATGTAAATAAATATATATACTTTTTTGAAAGATTTGTTGTTGTTGGAAGCTTATTGTTTCAGTGGGGCAACACTCACTGTGAATGTTAAAAGGATCTGTTGGGGGCGCGGTCATAGCGAGTCTCTTTCAATGAAAACCTCTAAGCGCGGCAATCACATCATTACAATAATAACCGTCAATCACAAAAGCAGGTGTGAAAAATGTAGAGCTGTCAGGAGTCTCATTTCAGCGCGCAGAAGAAAAAAAATCTACCTCATAATAAATGAACAGTTTACACATTCGAGATATTAACATTAAACATTCCACCACAAAGCTGTTGTACTCGTACGTCTTTGTATCTCATTCATTCCCACACTTACTCTTCTCTTAAGCTCACCGATGCAAACAAATAAAAATAAAAATAAACAATAAAAGAAATGAAGGAGAAAAAAGATGAGCTCTCAAGGATGATTCCTATAGCCATTAATGAAGAACACTTAACCACCAAAAATACTTTTTTTGTTGTTCTTTTAAACACACATTCTTTAGTTATATTAAAAAAACACATTGATGCACACCCACTCCTATAGCCATTAATGAAGAACACTTAACCACCAAGAATACTTTTTTGTTGTTCTTTCAAACACACATTCTTTGGTTATATAGAAAAACACATTGATGCACACTCACTGTCCTCTAAGACAACCGAACCCTTGCCGAGGGCGCAACTGGGAAATGGAAAAGATTAGATGGAGAAGCTTTCCCTTATGACGGCAAACGAGCAGCAAGCCCGTCCCAATCTTTCAGCCAATGTACGGGAACGAATTAAATCAAGGGGGATGATGCATGCAAAGTCTGCGATAGTCTCCTTAGCAGCATGGCATCTCTGATGGTTATTTCCCTTGCAGCATACAAAGTCTTGCGGTAGCTTCCCTTGCAGTGCTTTTCCTGGCGGGATGGGACACATTTTGGCTGCCAGAAACAAGTCAGTGTCAGGTTGACAGTGCTTTTGTATAAAATATATTGAAGTTAAAAATGTGAATGTGTCCCTTTAACTGCAAATCTAAAAGTCGTAGTAGCAAGAAAGTGAAGCGCACGTGCGAAACGATCTTAGCGTTGCACCTCGTGCTGTTATTGTTTAGCGACGGGCTGAATAGCGTGTACAGCTTTATGAAATTTAGTAATAATATAGAAGGGCACAGCAAAGTTTGACTTTGGTTTTAGAATTATCGTAGTGAGTTTTTTTATTTTTCTAGAAAGTTCGGGGTGGAAATATATATATATATACGTAGGTTAGCGACATTGAGGCAGGGAGACATATTTTTTGATGTGGTTGTGCGACCAACTTGGATTTAGTCTAGCACTGAAGTCAAGGACAGTAGACATCTTAGGTCTGTTGTGACCGGTCTATAGGTGTGTTTATATCTAGGTATAAGCAGACAGTCGAGAGTGTCCACTAGTCAAAAGATTCTAACACGGACTGGTAAGTGAATGTTTTATTTTCTTACAGCCGTTGCTTCTTGTCTTGGTGTAAATGAAAGATAGTTTGTTTGTGTTCCTATTTATTTCTCCCGTTTTGTTTTTTTATTGCATTTTGTTAGGTTGAAATGTTGGGTCGGGAGCAGGTAGCATTTTATGTCCCCAGGTTATGTGTTGTGAATGTGATGGAATGTTTGAGAATGTATATATATTAGACGTTGTATATATATTCCGTCATTAAGAAAACATCATGTTCATTTGTAATAGAGATTATCTTTCCCGGGTTATATATCGGTGGCATATATGAACATTCTTTGGTATAAAAATCGGCAGGGGGTAAATAATTGTATATTTGCACTGGGACTTATACTCGTGCCTGATTACAGGATGAGTCTTCGTTCTTCGTTCCTCGTTCTTCATCTTCTTCCTCTACTTCATCAATGACATCTTCATTAACCACATAATCCATTGGTCATCTGGGCCATCACCACGTTTACCCGGTCGGCTACTGAGCTGGGTGACACCGGGCGTTTTCAGTCAAGACAGAGCGGCATTGGCAGTTACCGGTTTGACTGGGTCTGCGTCTGGAACCGTCTCAACCTTCCGCACCGTCGGTACGACCGGGTGCAGCAGCGGTTGTCAGAGAACCCCGAGGGTGGGCAGGTTGAAGCTTTCCTCGCCGCCTTCTGCGGACCGTGCCTTACCCCCCTCGGGGTGTTCTACCCTGGACCTTCGCCAGCGGTGCCGGCTCAACGGTTTTCTGCCACGTGGTCTACATTATTTATTTAGTCATCCTTCTAACTGGTTTATCAACTGGTTTTTATATTAATACTTTTGAAACAAAGAAAGGCACCTATTAACTATAAATGAACGTTTGACTTTTGTGCCTTGTTAATAACCAAAGACAATTTTGGAGGTTTTTTTTCCTAATGGTATTTCTTCTGGCCTAAGCAGTTTAAAGTGTGAAATACCATTTGATTTACTTTGTTGTTGTTTTTGTGTCATGTTTAAATAGTGCATTCCAATTCAGTCATTTATCATCTCATTTCATTTCATTTTCCATTTCACCCGATTATATTTCTGTTGATGCTTTGTTTATGTATGGTTGGTGTGATTGTTGTTTTGTGCGTATGAAAGTGTGATTTTGGGAAGTAAAACTTGTTTTTGTTATTTTAAAACTTAACTGACGTGTTTGTTACTTATTTGTGTGTGTGTGCGTGTGACTGTTTAGTTTCGGGTAGATAGTTAGATAGCTGGGTTGTTCGGGAGGGATCTCTGTCCGACATTAGGTCGTGACATATATTTGGTGACCCCGACGTGATTCGATTGCTGACGTGATTACGATTGACGACGTGATTACGATTGACGACGTGATTACGATTGACGACGACTGACTGACCAACTGACTGCTAGGATAGTGTTAGTAGTATTAGTGGCCTGTGTTTAGCTAGGGTGTGTTGTGAGATTGTGGTGTGTATGCAACTATTTTTCAGTGGGAGGTAGGCGGGCGTCCGGGGCCTTGTGCAAGCGGACTTACACCAGGCTCCACGAGGGAGTTGCGGCTGGGAGAGGACGTTCCTTGCCAGTCCGTGTTCTGTGGCCAAGACGCGGACACTCACTCGCGACGACTGTCTGCACTTCTATTGTAAGTAGTTGGTTAGGTGGGGAAGTAGGGTGGGGTGTTTGTTAGGGTGTTAGGTAGGTTGTTTCAAGAATGGCATTAAGATCTGGGGGAAAGTATCAGCCTGAGTTGAGTAATAGTGATGTTGATGAGAATGTTGACGCGAAAGACTTGGTTGTGGCAGCCACTGGGGAGACTGTGGTCACTGGTATTGTCGGGAAACCCGTGACGGAAACCACTCCACGTGGAGGACGCACCAAACCCCAGGCAACACCGATCAGCGCGTTCAAGATGACGGCAAAGGGACGAGGTATGTCACCGTCAAGAGGAGCGACATCTTTTGGTAAGGAGTCGGGGGTGGGACGTTACATGTCTATGCTTGTCTCGTCAGGAATGACGATGGGGCCAGACTTGGTTAGGATGGCCGCAGACCTCGCCAGAGCGGATGAGGAGCGTGACGTTCGTCAGGAGGAGCTCAGGCAGCAGGAAGAGTTCCGGAGGGAGGAGCTCAGATTGAGACAGGAGGAGCTCAAGAGGCAGGCGGAACGTGACACTCGACTGGAGGAGTTTCGTCAGGAAGAGCTCAGGGTACGCCGCGAGGAGCTCAAAAAACAAGAGGAACTGCGAATCGAGGAAGTGAGTACTTTAAAGGAAGTACTAAAAGCACAGAGCAGTAAGTTAAATGATAGTGGGTACCGGGTGAAGATTTCGTCTTTTGATGATAAGGATGACATGGACCAGTATCTTCTACATTTTGAGCGGGTTGCGACAATGCATGGCTGGGAAAGAGCTACGTGGACGAGTAGGTTAGTTCCACTTTTGCAGGGTGCAGCTCGGGAGGCATTTTTGCAGTTGACGCCAGAGGATGCCAAGAACTACGATGAAGTGAAGAAGGCCTTACTGTTTCGCTTTCGACGGGACGCCGACTACTTCAGGCGTACGTTCAGGTCGATGAGGAAGGAGCCGGCCGAGAACTTTGCGTCTTTCATCAAGAGGCTCAAGCAGATGTTGTCTCGGTGGTTTTGCCTCGCCAACGTCGACCAGAAGGACCCAGAGCAGGTAGTAGATGCTTTTGTTTTAGAGCAGTTTGTGAACACTCTAAACCCAGAGTTAGCTATCATTGTGCGGGAGCACAAGGCGGCCACCCCAGAGCAGGCTGCGACGGTTGCCGACGATCGCGTCTTAGCCAGACGGTCGGTGAGGGATGATCGGGTCGGATCTAACCAGGATGGCAAACGACAAAAGCGGACGGGAGATCGTTCGCCAGAATCTAGTAAGACGAGTGGGTCAGGCGCTAAGCTCAGAGGTGACGTGAAGACAAAGGAAATTGTTTGTTTTCAGTGCAAGCAACCAGGTCATGTCCGGAGAGATTGCAAGCAAGGGAAGACAACCAGGTCAGCCGCGATGCGACCGGAATCGCCGGAGCCAGAGATGCGAGACGTCCCCAGTTTGTGTGACCAATGCAACCAGCTGGAAGTCGTGTCAGAGGCTAAGGTCATCGTGAACGGTATCCCAGCGGTAGCTTTGCGAGACACAGGAGCTGAGCTGTGCATCGTTTCAGCCAGGTTAGTCTCAGAGGAAGACATTTTGGCGGGGATGAAACAAAGAGTATCGCTTGCAGATCCAACCGTCATGCGTGAGTACCCTGTTGCATCTGTGGTTGTTTCTTCTCCATGGATAAGAGGGAGAATACACATGCTAGTAGCGGACCATCTGTGCCGTGACGTTGTAATAGGCAACACTGTTACTTTTACTAGTGGTGAATCTGTCAAGGTGCCAGTTTATGCATCACGAAGTTTGGCTGCAGTCCAAACTAGAGCCCAGGCCAAGAAGGAGAGGGAGACACATCCATTGCCTGTCGACAGGATATCAGGGTTGGACGTTACTCCAGAACAGCTGAGTAAGCTGCAACGTGAAGACCCTACACTTACCAGAGCCCAACGGGCTGCAGACACAGGTGAGCTCGTTGTTAGCCAAGGAAAGCAAAAGGGCAGAGTCAAGTTCATCAGAAAGAAGGGATTGTTGTTGAGGGTAGTCGAGGATGAGGGGAGGACGTATAAACAGATATGTGTCCCAAAGTCTCTTCGACAGGATGTCATGAAGTTGGGCCACGACACCCCCATGAGCGGACATGCTGGAGGAAGACGGACGTTGCACCGGATCTGGACTGATTTCTATTGGCCTCAGATGTCGGGAGACATTCGCCGGTATTGCCAGTCATGCGACGTGTGTCAGCGAGCGTTACCCAAAGGTAGAGTGCCTAAAGCAACATTGGTAAGCATGCCTTTAGTGGATCAGCCGTTTGAGAAGGTAGCGGTTGATATTGTTGGGCCGATCATTCCATGCTCTGACCGTGGATACAGATTTATTTTGGTCATGGTGGACTACGCAACCAGGTACCCAGAGGCTGCTGCTTTAAAAGACATTAGGGTAGAAACCATCGCCGAAGCATTATGGGAGATGTGGACAAGGTTGGGCATCCCAGGTGAAGTGCTCTCTGACCGAGGTTCGCAATTCACTTCAGAGGTAATGCAAGAGGTGTACAGGTTGTTAGCTGTTAAGGGAAACCTCACGACGCCATACCATGCCATGTGCAACGGGCTAGTGGAACGGTTTAATCAAACCTTAAAGTCCATGATCAAGAAGTTGTGTTCAGAAAAGCCAAAAACCTGGGACAGGTATATCCCGGCATTGTTGTTCGCCTACAGAGAGGTACCACAAGCAAGTACAGGTTTTTCTCCTTTTCAGTTGCTGTACGGTCGTACACCCAGAGGACCGATGCAGGTACTCAAGGAACTGTGGACTCGAGAGACGCAGGAGCAGGAAGTCAAAACAGCCTTACAACACGTGCTCGATTTGCGTGAAAAAGTTGAAGACACTTGCAGGATAGCAAAAGAATCCCTTGGAAAGGAAGCTGCGCGTCAGAAGCGTCACTTCGACAAGAAGGCAAAGCTCAGGGTTTTTCCAGTGGGATGTAAGGTGCTCATGTTGTCCCCATGCAAAGAGAACAAAATGAAAATGTCTTGGAAGGGACCTTACGTGGTGCAAAGCAGAGTGGGTCCTACGGATTACAAAATACAGGTGGGAGACAAGGTAAAAACTTACCATGTAAATCTGTTGCAGCGTTACCTGGAGCGAAATGGAGTTGTCGCCGCTGTATCTGTTCTGGACGAACAGAATGACTCCGAGGTTCAGGAGAGTTCCGGATCTCTACCTGTGTTCCCCTTAGTTGCAGAGGAGTCTTTGGACAACATCAATCTGGATCCAGAAACGCCAGAGATCCATGATGCCGTTCGGGAAGTGGTGGGACAGTTCGCTGATGTTCTCACCGATTTGCCGCTGAGGACCGAGCTGGCTGAATGCGAAATTCGGACGATGGACGACACTCCAGTGCGAACCCGGCGGAAAGGAATTATTCCCCCATTGAGAAAGAATGCTTGGCTGTGGTATTCGGGGTACAGAAGTACAGCCAATTCCTCTTGGGACGTCATTTCCGAGTACAGACGGACCACAGTCCTTTGCAGTGGTTGCATAGGATCAAGCCTCAGAGTCCCAAGTTGATGAGGTGGGCTATGCAGTTGCAGGCATATGACTTCACCGTGGAAGCAATACCAGGCAAGCAAAATGTTGACGCCGATTTTCTGTCCAGAAATGTTTAAAAGACAAAACTGTAAAATGTAAATATCCCTACTTAAAACCATAATTGTAATTAAACTGGTAGTTTAATCTTGGTGGGGGGGTATGTCAGGTTGACAGTGCTTTTGTATAAAATATATTGAAGTTAAAAATGTGAATGTGTCCCTTTAACTGCAAATCTAAAAGTCGTAGTAGCAAGAAAGTGAAGCGCACGTGCGAAACGATCTTAGCGTTGCACCTCGTGCTGTTATTGTTTAGCGACGGGCTGAATAGCGTGTACAGCTTTATGAAATTTAGTAATAATATAGAAGGGCACAGCAAAGTTTGACTTTGGTTTTAGAATTATCGTAGTGAGTTTTTTTATTTTTCTAGAAAGTTCGGGGTGGAAATATATATATATATACGTAGGTTAGCGACATTGAGGCAGGGAGACATATTTTTTGATGTGGTTGTGCGACCAACTTGGATTTAGTCTAGCACTGAAGTCAAGGACAGTAGACATCTTAGGTCTGTTGTGACCGGTCTATAGGTGTGTTTATATCTAGGTATAAGCAGACAGTCGAGAGTGTCCACTAGTCAAAAGATTCTAACACGGACTGGTAAGTGAATGTTTTATTTTCTTACAGCCGTTGCTTCTTGTCTTGGTGTAAATGAAAGATAGTTTGTTTGTGTTCCTATTTATTTCTCCCGTTTTGTTTTTTTATTGCATTTTGTTAGGTTGAAATGTTGGGTCGGGAGCAGGTAGCATTTTATGTCCCCAGGTTATGTGTTGTGAATGTGATGGAATGTTTGAGAATGTATATATATTAGACGTTGTATATATATTCCGTCATTAAGAAAACATCATGTTCATTTGTAATAGAGATTATCTTTCCCGGGTTATATATCGGTGGCATATATGAACATTCTTTGGTATAAAAATCGGCAGGGGGTAAATAATTGTATATTTGCACTGGGACTTATACTCGTGCCTGATTACAGGATGAGTCTTCGTTCTTCGTTCCTCGTTCTTCATCTTCTTCCTCTACTTCATCAATGACATCTTCATTAACCACATAATCCATTGGTCATCTGGGCCATCACCACGTTTACCCGGTCGGCTACTGAGCTGGGTGACACCGGGCGTTTTCAGTCAAGACAGAGCGGCATTGGCAGTTACCGGTTTGACTGGGTCTGCGTCTGGAACCGTCTCAACCTTCCGCACCGTCGGTACGACCGGGTGCAGCAGCGGTTGTCAGAGAACCCCGAGGGTGGGCAGGTTGAAGCTTTCCTCGCCGCCTTCTGCGGACCGTGCCTTACCCCCCTCGGGGTGTTCTACCCTGGACCTTCGCCAGCGGTGCCGGCTCAACGGTTTTCTGCCACGTGGTCTACATTATTTATTTAGTCATCCTTCTAACTGGTTTATCAACTGGTTTTTATATTAATACTTTTGAAACAAAGAAAGGCACCTATTAACTATAAATGAACGTTTGACTTTTGTGCCTTGTTAATAACCAAAGACAATTTTGGAGGTTTTTTTTCCTAATGGTATTTCTTCTGGCCTAAGCAGTTTAAAGTGTGAAATACCATTTGATTTACTTTGTTGTTGTTTTTGTGTCATGTTTAAATAGTGCATTCCAATTCAGTCATTTATCATCTCATTTCATTTCATTTTCCATTTCACCCGATTATATTTCTGTTGATGCTTTGTTTATGTATGGTTGGTGTGATTGTTGTTTTGTGCGTATGAAAGTGTGATTTTGGGAAGTAAAACTTGTTTTTGTTATTTTAAAACTTAACTGACGTGTTTGTTACTTATTTGTGTGTGTGTGCGTGTGACTGTTTAGTTTCGGGTAGATAGTTAGATAGCTGGGTTGTTCGGGAGGGATCTCTGTCCGACATTAGGTCGTGACAGTCAGTGACAGGATCTTTTTCCGCTACACAGATATGAAAACAATGAAACAATAGCGAAGGGATCCAAGACTGACTTTTGCGGTGACGGGGATTGTTCACCAGTTATTTGAATCTGCTGGCTCATCAACACCTATCAACAAGAGGATCTGGATCTGAATAATTACCTTGCTAATAATATCCATTAACTGGCATAGGCGCAACGGGGAGCGAGAAAGAGAGGAGTACCTCCGCCTTCATAAAGCTTACTCTGAGAAGAAAAAGAAAGAAAAGGCGGAGAGGGGAGCGGAGGGGAGTTAGTTATTCATTGCTTACAGGGTCGAGCGGACTGCAAAGAGCCGAATCAGGACCACAAAATCAAGACCACAACTTGGCTGAAAGAGGACTCACCCTTGATCCGCATAAAAGGTCTGCTGAAATGACCCCAGTGGTAACACTGAAGGCATTCCACCAGCCGGTCACTGTACAATAAAGGCATCCCATGCAGGGGACGCTGACGTTTACAAAAACAAAATAGAATACAAACATTATTATAAAATATCAACAAAACACACATATATGTAATGCCTACATTGCTAAATATTAATATCATAGAAAGTCCTAGTGACCATTTGGCAGAAAGCGTCCAATATTCCCAAGCTCATACAACAGACCTCACACACAAATGAGGAGTTTTGTCCCGGAAGAGTTTTCACGAAAAAGGGTAGGTAACTGTTCTAGCGAAGAAGAAGATAGTCTAGTGGATTGATAGAACAGAATAGGAATGAGAAAGAACAAAATGAGAACGACGGCGACAGTGGGAATTTAAAGCACTAAATTTCCAGAAAGTGGTGATACTATTTATACAGTAGCCCCCGGCACTCCTACAGTGGAAGGGTGGAGGAGGGGGGAGGAGAGGGGTGTTCCAAACGCTTTTCTTTCATATGCCTGAAATGTTACAAAAATACTTGCTCAATATTTTAGCCGAATGAACAATAAAGTACTGACCTTCCACCTACAAGACCGAGGCACACCCAAAAAGAGCGACAACAAATAACTTATTCAACAACAACCTGTTGTGGCGGGGAAATGTTGCAACCAAAGGCGCCCGTATCGGGATGTCAGCAGAGTGGAGCGCTGTCTACATTCTTATATAACAAGGTAACAAAGGCGGTAGCGACCTTCCCAGCTTAGGCCTCAGCCGTAACGCGTACGTTGTGTTACCTTGTTTTATTAGTATGTAGACAGCACTCCAATCCGCTCACATCCCTGAACCTATATATCACCTCACCTTACCTGACCTTTCCGGGTGTAAGGGTAGGAGGTGGGAAAGGGGGTTGGAGGAGAGGAAGAGAGAGGCGGCATGAGAACAGAGTTACATCCCGCTTCATTTATGTTTGAAACTTGAACGAGGGTGCTGTTAGCGTTTCCGACACGGGCAAAGATGTCCAATCGCTCATGTTGTCTGACCAATGGCAACGTCCTATATCTCGTATATGTTCTATAAATCTTATTAATTAAAATGCAGTATATACTACATTAAAGATATAAAAACGAACAGGTAAAGAATTTATGGAAGGAGTGGAGCGTAAAACGAAAGTACATTTTCAGAGTACAAAACCCGCAGTATCGCAACAGGAATGACTGGAGAGAACACAAATAGAATACGATACCTTTTTTTTAATGTAATTTCCCAGTAACATAATAAAGCTTTCGTATTCGTACAACAATGAAGCGAAAATTAGTTGAATTATGCTTAACTGCAGTTGAGCTCAGTTTTGTATAAACAAGATACAAGATGATTTATTATCCTCATTTTGACACAATTAAATGTGATATGTGGACAACATAACATGTGCGTGCGTTCTGGGCGACGTGGGTTCGAATCCTGACTTCAGCAAACTATTGTGTGATTGCTGGATATTACGGGCCAGCGCCTTGAGAAGCTCTCTGAGCTTGTAAGTGCGCTATGTAAGAGAAATCTCCTTTTTTTTTTCTTTTTTACAAACGAAACATAACAAGGACAGTATCATAGTCGATAACGAAAACATCAGATATAACATGGTGTAGTACGTTATGGCAAAACTGTGAGAGGGGGCTGGGGCCCCATGTTTTTGAGTCACGGAGAGGACAGGGTCGTACCAGAACAACAGTTGAATAACAGTTTGGCACCTGTTACGACCTTGATGAAAACTTACTGGCGTAGTGGACCAATCTGAAGCGTAGGTTTGCGAGTATATACTCTAAGATTTGGCCAGAATAAGTGCAGAGTGTATCCCGTCTCCTATACCATGTGTCCGGGGACGTAAATTTTACTCAAAAAAAAAGAAGAAAAAAAAAGAATAAGTATCTTTGTGTCGGGACCTGGGATACGTAGGATCGAGGAAGGTGGCGGGAGGAGCAGGCGGGGGAACATTGAGCTGCGGATCGTATGCTATTGAAGTGAAATGGCGCGGGAGGCTCGAGGGTTTGTGGAGGCTGACTTAAGCTCTCACCCGTATGTGGGACGTCTTCGGATCTGCCCATGTTGTGTTTCAAGAGGCATCTCTTATCACAAGTCGGTGAGTAAGAATTGGCTGCTGCTTTGTCCTTAACTATCGTCAACGAGAGAATGTGGGAGAAAAAAAACCATTTAGGGTAGGGGTGTAGCAAAAACGAATGAAATAAATATATAATGCAAATTGTATGAATTAATCTTTTATTGAATTATGTTATTGTTTTTAATATTGTACCAATGAACATTTTCTTTTCACACCTAATTTTGGGAAACTGTATTTATGGTTGATCAGTCAGAAAGACTGGAGAGAGAGAGAGAGAGAGAGGGGAGAGAGAGAGAGAGAGAGAGAGAGAGAGAGAGAGAGAGAGAGAGAGAGAGAGAGAGAGATGGGTTGGAAATGTACAGAACCATGTAAAGGAGGAAATGTATGTTAAATATTGTTAAATTGCATGAGTGTTGCATTTTTGTATATTTTACTAGTTTTGTGAAAGGGAACAAATTATGAAAATAAGAACAATGTAAATTCTTTCTTCAGGAGAGGAGGAGAGCAGATGATTTATTTCACTGGAAAACATGTCCAGTATGTAAAGTTAGGCTGGAATAGTTGCAAGAATTATTATTATTTGCAGATTGGACTTGTAGTCTGCACTGGAGGCAATGGAGTGGTTTGGCAGCAGCGGTCGTGGTTGCTGATATTGTCCGTTGAAAGGTCGACCTTTGCGTCCCCGACAGGGTGGCTAGGCTGAGAAGGCAGCGGAGACCATGACGTAACGAGTGGAAGGGTCACCCAGTGCTGCGAGAGTTGAAGAGAAAGAAGTGAGAGAGGGGTGAGAAAGGAGAAAGAGGAGAGAACGGAATGTTTGTTATTACATTTAAGTTTTAGTGGAAGTAAGTGAATTTTACCTAACTTTTCAGAGAACGGTTTATTCATTTAAAAAAATTATAAACAGTGCGGATTCTAATATCCTGTGACTTGTAAATAACTTTTCTTTATAATCTGTGCATAATGGAACTGTGGTGAAGTGTTTTAATTTAAGATTATGCCCAAGGAGAATTGTGCAACAAGACTTTTAAATCAGTGACAGTGAAGGTTTTGTGAACAATTTATACCTTGCAGTGTATAACGGACTACCAGGGACAAAAGGGGCGACATATGTTTATTTTTTTTTAATTACTTTTGTGTCTTATTATATGTGTACAATTAATTAGAGGGAACACAAAAAGGTGTTGTTTTTTTACATTTATGCCGATGTTTTGTCATTGAGATTCGTTCTTTTGTTTATGTGATGAACCAGTTTTTAATGTTTTCTTTTGTTTCATTCTTTCGTTTCTTGTTTCAGGGGTGATTTATATGTTTACTAAATAAATACGCAATTATATTTTTGGCATTTTATTTTATTAGTTGAGTTTTTAGTTTAGTTTAGGGGGAGAAAGGACGCTCGCACACGCACTACAAGCCCTAAAGCCCTACCACTCCTTGCATGAAGGAAATAATCACCTATTTAACAACACGAACAAGAAAATAGGCTGACATATTAAACCAGGCAATGTTTTTTTTATCATACACTTACCCGCTCAAAGAGCTTCAAAAGACCGAAATCAGGTTCCAACTGAAGCTGTATAAGGCGCCAAGGTTGTTTTTGCATCAAAACGCATTAATGTCTTAATGCCATAGACCACTGAGCCAACAACTACTGACCGAGTTAATGTCTTCCCAAAAAATAATGGAAGAGGACCCTGTCACAATGATTACCAGACTCCCGTGCAAGAAGAGTGGCGTATCGAGGGGTCACAGACCCCCAGACTTATAAAATCGAACGTCAGGGGGAGAGGCCTTGGATCAGCCACAAAGCAGGCGTATCCCACTACTCCTATGCCCCTTACTTACACACCCTCTATACCCCATGACCGAAATACCCGTGTTTTTTAGTTACCGCGAGACATAGCATTGTTACTACTCGGTCTCTGGTCAGTCCTATAATGACTACTCTGTAATACTCATAAATGTATCCCAATTCTGTGGCTGTGTGTACTTTACCTCATAAATCAACAATAACACGACACAATCCTCCACGCAATTCTTCGTTATTGCTATCTAACCCCCGTTGGGGTGCCGGGGGTTTCAGTATAAATAGTATCCCCACTTTCTGGAAATGTAGTGCTTTAAATTCCCACTGTCGCTGTCTTTCTCATTTGCTCTTTCTCATTCCTGCTCTGTTCTATCAATCTGCTATACTATCTTCTTCTTCGCTAGACCAGTCACCTACCTTTTTTCTTGAAAACTCTTCCGGGACAAGACTCCTTATTTGTGTATGAGGTCTGTTGGATCAGCTTGGGAATATTGGACGCTTTCTGCCAGGTGGTCACTAGGGCTTCCTATGTATGATGTTATTATTTAGCAATGTAGGCATTTTATATGTATGTGTTTTGTTGATAATTTATAATGATGTTTGTATTCTATTTTGTTTTTGTAAACGGGGATTCGATAAATTAGAGTACAGCCTCAGCGTCCCCTGCGTGGGGTGTCTTTATTGTAAAGTGTCTGGCTGGTGGAGAGCTTTCAGTTTTACCACTTGGGTTGTTTCAGCAGATCTTTTATGCGGATCAGGGGCTGTCCGGTCCTGATTTGGCTCGGAAGAGTCCGCTGGACCTACAATAAAGCAATAATCATGTAATGTAATGTAATTATCGCTATCTCACAGCATGACTGGTCCTATTATTCAATTTTGATATTCCTGCATGATGGGTAATTCCCCAGAAATACGCAAAGCGTTTGACCATCGCCTTCTCTCATTACCAGACAATCCAAGCACCCGTGCATATCTAGATACTTTCTCCCTTCCGACCTAGCTCTTACTACCTTCATTAATTCACTCATGTTTCCTTCACATCCTATGACAACAACAACAACTAAAGGATGGTACCACCCCAAAGCTTCACTCCAACCTCTATAAACAGCGGTGGAAATGGGATGGGCAAGGCCCTCTCAGGGGCGGATTACGCTCTTCATGAGGGGAGGGGAAGGGGACATTTCCTATTACACTATGTGACACTGTTAGACTATTACTAATTATGTGCCACTGCATATTGCTACAGCCGATGTTTGTTGTGCACTAAACGGCAAAATAGGACAACCGTTAATTTGCCCACAACCTTCCTTTTTTCATTTTTTACAATTTTTTTACAACTAACATATTTTTTTAGTTATTGTTCAGCCGGAGTTTGAAGTCACAACATATATTAAACCTCCTTAAGTAGATTGTACTGCAACACTAAAATGAACATCTTGCTTCCAACAGCTTTCTCTACCCATCTGAGTCTGCCCAAAATATGCATACAACACTCACTCATACACACACACACACATAAATACACAACACACACATAAATACACAGCACAAACACATACACTACCACCTCCACCTCTCCCCCCCCCCCCACTTCTCCCCTTCCCCCCCCACTCCCCATCTCCAAAACTCATCGCTGGCGCGAAATATTTCTATAATATGGAGAGGTGCCAATGACCGTAACTCTTTTTCTCCATCCGACTTTCGGTCTATCGCAGCCTCGCCCACAATTATACCGTGCCAGAACCTCCAGACATTCTACAACAGCAAACTGGGAACGAGGTAAGCCTACTAGCTCAGTGGGTTAATCGCCAGGCAGGTGAAGCCAGAGTTCGAATCCATGCCATAAATTAGCAGAACTTTAACAATAATCGCCTTCTTCCTCTGCCAATAATAACCAGGATCAATTTGTTTTTCGTTACCGAGACGCATGCAAATTAATCTTCAATTAATAATAATAATAATAATAACGGATTTTTATATAGCGGATACTCCAGCCTATGACCAGACTCACCACGCTTTACATAGTCATTACATATAAGTACATGCACTCGATAAAACATCGCTTTCGCTACAATACACCAAAAGACAGAACAGTAAGGGTACAAATTATTTACACTTATGTACACAAATTACAATTTACAACTATGTACACAAATGACAGAAAAGACAAATAGAATAGCAAAAAATTAATATTTTTGGATGCAGTCATCTAAAATTAAAATAATTTTAAAAGTTAATAAATTGGTCTCTCTTCCGCTCTCTGTAATAGAAATCTTTTCAGATCACCGCTTTGCGAGTTCCAATGAAGGAAAAGCGCGTGATAGCATACAGTATTATTATAGAGGGAGTAACAAAACGGATCGGTGCGTAAGGGCTAGATCTAAAATGGTAATTATAGATTATAATCACACGACACCGGAGCGTATAGGCGACTACTGGTCACATTATTCTGATACCAGCGAACCAGTTGATGGCAAGGGGAAAATAATATGGTAACACGTTAGCCAATCCGGGATTCGAACCAGGTACCTTTCGGTTACTAGTAAGCCGCTCTACGAACTACCCGGCCTTACGACTTGGACTGTAAGACAGGTTGCCTTATCAACTACGACGTTGTGGTCGTTCCCACCAACAGGTCTGCGCGTTCTCACACACACATCCCTCCCCCCCCCACATCCACACACATACACAAACGCACGCATATACAAATCCTTAAATATTTATGCTTCACCACCTACCCCTCCCTTCAACACATTTTGCCCACCTCCCACTCACTCGGTAATAAACAACAAGGATTGAAGGATAACGAAGTGCGAATTCATCATTTCTTCGCTTACTGGTTACGAGGTAATGAAATGGCAACACCAGATAACAA
Organism: Oncomelania hupensis; assembly: GCA_036898135.1. Taxonomy (NCBI): domain Eukaryota; kingdom Metazoa; phylum Mollusca; class Gastropoda; order Littorinimorpha; family Pomatiopsidae; genus Oncomelania; species Oncomelania hupensis. Next base: position 40,715,430 of record CM072524.1, read on the forward strand.
AAGAATAATACCCGAGGAGAGACACATAAAAATGCATAAGCACATACACATGGCGGCTCAACGGTACGGTACGGGCAGCTTACAGTGCGCGGGGCAACTGCAAGTTCGCGTTTTAGTTACGTCAATATTCTTGTATGGATTTTGGGTGGTGGCGGCTGGTTGCGGCTTCTGCGGCTTTGTCGGAGGTGGAGTTGTGTTTTGGGCGAGATCCGAAAATGGTTAAATCCGGAATATCATGCATGTTGAAGTAAGCGAGAAAAGGATTGAGCGATACGGATTCTGTCAAACTGGGTAAGGCTTTTAGTTGGTTGTTTTCCTTTATATGAATCGCTACGCTGTTAATAATTATTCATACAGTAATTATGCTTTTGTTTTAGCTGTTGATAATGGTCTAAAATCACAATGTGAGCAGACTTAAACTGAAAAAAGAACATTGCTGTACGCCTCTGTACACAATGTGTACTCCGCTGCTGCTGTCTCTATCGTCTTAACCTACATCACTAACCATGTCATGTCACGGTCCACAATATATATGTCACACTGCTCAAGCTTACGTGACAGGCGTGCTGAAGATGGATGTCACGGTAGCAGCAGTCGAGTCTGGCGAGGATGACTGATCATCCTTTTTTTTCCCAATGGCCCAGTCATTTGTAGTTTTGTGTGTGGGTTTTTGCTCTTTCCTGGTTACTGCGTTAGGTACTGTAAGGTCGCTGCGTATTGTGCTTCTGTTTATATAGGTTGTGTTTCCCTGTAGTTTTTGTTGGTTGATGTGTGTGTGTATGTCTCTCTCTCTCCTGTTGTTTGTTGTTGTTGTTACTCCTCTCTCTCCACTCCGCTAACAACCACTTCCCGTCTCCTCTCCTCTTTTCATATTTCTACATCTCTCCCTGCACCCCTCCCTAATCTCGTCCTCCCTTCACCCCCCCTTCCCCTTAAAGCTATCTTGTTTTCTACCTCGGAGAAACTCCTTTAAAAAGTAAATGTGATAATGTATAATGAAAGCTGAGATAATAAAGTGCACAGCACGGAAGGCCAGATCAAATGAGGATCGGTTTCACATTTCTTCTCAGCTTTTTGTGGTTTTTTTGTTACACCTTCTGTCACGTCCACTGCCTCAACAGCGGGTACACAAGGGTGTGCTTACCACACCAGAAACAACCATCACCAAAAATTAACACATGAAACACCACAGGGAACCATTACGAGTTTATTCACACAAAACAAACTAACCTATATCTGAATATAACTAATTAACCCACGCCTATAACCCGCAATCACACTACACTATAATGAAAACAACATATCTAAACAAACAACAATAATAAATAAGATAATGATTTTCTGTAAAGTCTTTCTGCTTACACACATATAAAATGTCTACATTGCCAAATAATAACATCATAGGAAGCCCCAGTGACCACCTGGCAGAAAGCCTCCAATATTCCCAAGCTGAGCCAACAGACCTCACACACAAGTACAAATGAGGAGTTTTGTCCTGTAAGAGTTTTCAAGAAAAAAGGTAGGTGACTAATCTAGCGAAGAAGAAGATAGTATAGTATATTGATAGAACAGAGTAGGAATAAGAAAGAACAAAGGAGAAAGACAACGACAGTGGGAATTTAAAGCACTAAATTTCCAGAAAGTGGGGATACAATTTATACCGAAACCCCCGGCACCCTCACGGGGGATCTGGTGCCGCTGCCAGTACTAGTACACTACGACATACACAAGAGTAAATTATAGCATTATTAACCAACCAACATAGGAAAAATACCCACATACTCTTATGCAACTTGTTGCACGTTACTACCCTTCTCCGTTCTATCCAGTATCAAGCTCATTCATAAATTATCTCCCTTTATTATATTTGAAATGATCGAACTTTCTTAAATTATTTCCCTTTAATATAATTGGAAACCAATTCATTTTAATTTATGAATTATTTCCATTTACAACTGTTAAGAACTCATCAAATTCCATTTATAAATTATATATCTTTTATTAATCATTGACAAAAGAATTGTACTTCCTTTTACAATATTAGCAAAGAATTCAAACTTGTCATGCATAAATTACTCCCTTCACGAAAGTTGAAAAATAATTATCAATACATTATTTATTTCCCTCCATTCAAAAGCATACGTTCTTTACTAATATATCCTTCATTCATAATATATACTATATACATGTTTAAACAAATATGTTTGCACCGGAGCCAAATAGCCACCGAGGGATCGCCTGCATGTAATTAGGCTACCGGTGATAAACCTCGGTCCGGACAAGACGACACAATACACATACAAGACAAGTCCCAGTGACCACAGTACTGCATGCAGTTCTCTTCTTTCCTCACGACATCAGCTCCAGGACGACTGGAAGCTGCCTCACAGGTCCGTCACACGCAGAACGACACGCTGCTAGAGATAGGCAGACAACCTACGCCCGCACAAAACCTGCTTGAAAACACTGCTGGCACTAGAGAATACCGCTGTATCAATTTCTCTCTGCGATTGACCAATTTGGCTCAGCAAAGCAGTTTTATTTACCTGCACCCTCTAATTTAGTGCGCACATCGCTCACTGCAAAACTTTGCACGGCAGGTGATAATACAGGCCTGCCCTCATACCCCTATAGCGACAATCGTGACCAATTTAGGGTGACGAAGCAACACCACTAACACAATGCACGTGTTTTAATTATATTATTTGCAAGCTTAGCAATAAACTTTTTATTTATTTTCTCTCCATCACCTTCCGTCCTCTATAACAGGCTTAGAAACCTTATCATGCAGGTTTAGAAAACCGAGTCGTGACACCTTCCTAGTTCGCTACCCGCAAATTCCTCCCCACCCCCAAACCTCTAACTGCTACCCGTCTACTCGTACTTCACCAACCCACCCACTCAACCACAACTGTTAGCTTCAAACTCCCTCAATCCTGCTTTCACTGCTCCACCACCCCACCTTAATCGTTTATAGGCCAAAGTTGAACTTATTTAAGTTGAAGACGTTATCCTCAACGCCCTTATTTATTTTGTTTCCTGTTTCACGACCAAATAAATAATAAATAATGATAGGCACACGCCTCTGGTTGTCTGCCTCGCCTGCTTCTTCACCCCCATGCCCTATAGCAACCATTAAATCAGACTCCACCCACATTCCTTTCATCCCTCCGTCCCTCCCCCTCCTCTATACGTTCGTCAAAAAAATCTTCTAGATCATTACAACGCACAACACCGAATAAATCACCAACAATAGCAACATCCCTTCCCCAAAAAGGTAATCTTCAGGGGTGTGAAAATTACCGCACCACAAGCCTCATCAGCCTACCCAGCAAAGTCCTCCTGAAAATAATATTCAACAGGTTGAAACCCTAAGCTGAACAAATCATAGCTGAAGAACAAGCAGGATTCAGGGCAGGGCGATGTCACAATAGGCTAGTTCAGACCCTGCACTAAGGCGCCTCGCCTTAAAAGTTCATCCTGCTTTGGCCTTTGTATCTTAAAGTCGATGCCTAGCATACGACACAAGTCAGGACTGTTCTGCGCATAGGTAGGAAAAACTCTTCGCTAAGGTAGGCCGAGTCATAATCCAGCTGACCTATATCCGTCACCCCCGCGAGAGGCGATAGGATTATTGTATTATGTTTGTGAAGTCTAGCCATGTTTTATAATTTTGAATGTTAGTAAAACTTTGCTTGACCACATGGCTGAAACACGCGACCGGTTTTCAACACAACGAGGTAGCCCCCACTGTCCAACTGTTGTTTCTCCTATGTGTATTATTGCAGACCAGTGGCTGTACCGGAGAATGTGTATATTATTAATTACTTCTCCATGTGTTTATGTTAGCCAGGATATGTATATGTATAGGAAGTATATTTGAGATTCCAGTGGACCACGGACGTAGAAGATTGTTCGTCTCTTATATGTATAAGTGGACGCGATCACTGAGGGATGTTTCTGCCAAAAGTGAGACGCTCTGCACACCCTTTGTAAACAAGGCGTTGCAGAAACTCCTCTTATGTTTTGCAGACGAGCAGGCTGGCTTGTCCCGAGGCAGGAAATAGACCACTGACAGTCAACCCTGTCATTCGGCCCGCACTGGAGCATCGAGCACTGCGCTACGATAGCTCAGTAGTCAACAAACGAGACCAGGCGACAACAGCACCTCTCCTCAACGATCAAGTTAAGTGCTCTAGAAGAAGTGCACAAACACTGATATATAGGGACTGTGCGATAGTCCATTCTTCCAGAAAAAGAACATTAGGCAAAACCAGAACTAAGTCCAAGGATGACTCAGTACAAGAACAAGAACAACAAGAACAAGAAATTTATTCAGTCAAAAGGAATTAGGCCTCCGGCCTGTAGACATACAATAAGTGGGTACGTGAACAAATAAAAATCGGGAGCAGAAATGTGGAACAATAAGTATTATACAAAATTTTCACATCAGCTTTCTTCAAGTCACAGGCATAACCCTCTCTCTTTCTTTCAAAGCATAGAAAATATACATTGCAATATCTCTCGTAACCTCGACACTTTCATTACTCAAAAGACATTTCCAAACAATTATACGATCTCTCAGGTTCATACCAACGATGTGTTTAGACAGATATTTTGCTCTTAGATCAACATACAGTGGACAATCAAAAAAGAAATGACCTTCATCTTCTATAACATCACAATGAATGCACAAAGGGTTAACTGCAGTGTATCTACGATGGATTTTCAAATCAGTAAGACCTAACCGGAATCTGGTGAAAAACACTCTAAACTTATTTATCGTTAGTTTAGCTAAATACATTTCTGGGCATAGTAATGACTTGAAAGATCGATAGAATTCAAACCTCTCACTTCCATTCAATTTTGCATTCCACTGCTGATGATAACAATCAATCATTCTCTGCCTCAAAGTTTTCAGAAATATTTTTTCATTCCCAACTCCATCTGACCAGACATATGAAAACCCATAATTGTCAAGCGTACACTTAACCATATTCGCCCAATTTTTCTGCTGAACGTTATTTCTAAAACTGCTGGTACACAACATTTCATACACCTGACGAGGAATTCTATTCACGTCCATTTTCCGCAGTGTAAACCAGTACCGGATTACGCTCAGGGTGCTGTCTATATACAGAGGATATCGCCCGGTTTCGCCGTATGCCATCGCATTCGGTGTCCTGGGACCCACACTCAATAATCTTTTTAGAGCAAAAAGCTGGACTGACTCAACAACTTTATACTGTGTTGCTCCCCAGACCTCCGAAGAGTACAGCAACATCGGCTTGACCTGCGCATCGAACAACCTGAGGAAAAAAGACATGTTCATCTTGCCAAGACTCCACATGGTTCTCAAGATTTCAACCACCTTTCCCTTGCCTTTTTTTTACAACTTGATCCAAAGCTGATATAACAGACAGCCTACTTGTCAACACGAAACCTAGATACTTATATTCGTTGACTATTTCTAGTTCAGTACCTTTCAGAAACCACTTTTCTTTCTTAGATAACCTACCCCCTTTCCTAAAAATCATCACTTTGGTTTTATCAAGGTTTACTTTTAAACCTAATTTGTCTGATGCTGTGTCAAGGTTATTCAACTGATTCTGTAAGCCTACAGGAGTAGAAGACAGTAACACAATGTCGTCTGCAAAAAGCAGCAAAAATATCTCCCTAAGCCCTGGTTGAAATTGAAAACCATGTCGACCTCTTGCTGTTACTTCTTCAGAAACTTCACTAATTAGCAGAGAAAAAACAAGGGGAGATAATAAGCACCCTTGCTTCACCCCACTAGGGCAATCAAAGAAGTCTGACAGGGTTGCGCCCCATCTCACACAAGACTGAACTGAGGCATACATTCCGTGTAATATTCGTAGCATTTTTGTTGATGTTTTGACCTTATTTAGTACTCCCCAGAGGCTGTTTCTATTTACGGAATCAAAAGCCTTCATATAGTCGACAAAAGCGACATACACTTTGCTCTTTTGCTTAGAATTAATCGTTTTCTGTATTAAAGAAAATAAGGAAAAAATGTGGTCAGTGGTGGAGTAATTTTTCCTAAAACCTGCTTGTTCTTCACAGATTTTCCCCTCAAGGATGACTCAGTAGCAAATATCGAGAACAGTAGCATCATTGACCCATCAAGGAGCGAAATACTCTAAGTGAATTTAGACTGTTAAATTAATTCCAGCTATATTACGTTTCGGACTTAAGTTAGTATAGTGATTAGAGAATTAGATATAGAGTAGAGGAAATAAATGTGTGATATTTACTGTTAACAAGTGGCTGGACTATCTATGTTTCATAAACGTGCGAGAGCTAGTGTGTCAGTGAATCTTTACACTTTTCTCCCTATCTCTGTAACCCTATCCGCACACAGACCGGGCTAAACATATAAATGTATTAAGATTAGACTAAGGGCGATTTAACTAGCCGATCTCCGCTGATGAAAGACGAGTGGGTAATAGCATTCCATTGTGCAGAGCCCAGCACCACCGTAACAGGCGAAGTACCACTGAACAGATTTCCAACCTCAGAATAATCTGCGAGAAATACCTACAGCACCCACAACATCGATATCATGTGTTTGTATACTTCAAGAAAGCGTTTTACCGAGTCTGGAAGACTTTTGGTCATTTTCTATACCAAGCACATCACCAGCGACGAAGTCCGACAGACCACACACAAACCATTGGACAACACAATGACATGCTCATAGTGGTGAAGAAACGGAAACCCCGATGGTATGGCCACGTCACCAGAGCATCAGGCCTTGCAATGACCATCCTGCAAGGCACGGTGCAAGGAGGCAGAAGAAGAGGGAGACAGAAAAAGACAAGGGAGGACAACATTCAAGAATGGACTGCTTTACACTGGGCGAAGCCATGAGGGGTTCTGAGGATAGAGAAAGGTGGAGTACGCTGGTTAAACGATCATCTGTAGTGCCCCAACGACCTTCGAGTTACGGGATAAGATAGCACCCTAGAAAACGTGAACTTTATTTTTTTAAAATAACTTTTTAAATTAAAAAAATAAGTAACATTCTTTTTTTTTCTCCCAACATTTGGACCCCTGTAATCATTTCCCCTTGCGTTTTTGCAAGGAAAACCCCGGAAATATCAAACGACACGCAACCTAACAAACTTTTCTCATTTCCACTGGGGTTTAGTTCTGTTTGCCCTACTAGGTGAACTTGGCATGTCACGAGTTTTCCATTATACAGCGCGCTTTCATACCCAAAGCGCAGCAGCTTAGGGCCGCCAGGGAAATCCTTGAGAAACAAGTATGCAGACGATGGCGCGCGCGTGCCTACGCTCACACACACACGCACACACACACACACACCCACACACACACACACCTCACACACACAAACACTAACACACTGATGATGAATGATGATGATAGTCATCTCTCCATCCTCCTCATCATCATCATCCTCATCCTCATTGCTAAATCCTTCGGATGAGAGTATAAATCGAGGTCTAAGCAAGCATCCCATCGCATGGACTCTAAAGATCCTGACTCTCATGTCGTAGAGTGGTGAATGCGTGATACACAAATGCACCCAGCACGCACTAGGTCCCCAATTCTCTCCATCCCCGGTGCTCAGTAGTCTGGGCGTCAGACTAAAGGTTGCAGGGGGGCGCCTCGCGCTGCTTGAGTTAGATCCTGTATCAAAACACGCCTTGAGCAGCTCTTGAGCTGGAAAAGCGATATATAAAAGGAGTTAAATAAATAAATAATAAATAATAAACATAGACAGCGACAAAGAGTGTCAATAGCAAGAGAGAAAAGAGAGGGAAGGAGGGAGGGAGGGAGGGGCGGGAGAGAGAGAGGGAAAGAGAGACAGAGACAGACCGACACAGGGGAGAGAGAGATACATATCAGAACAGTACGAACAGACAAGACAGACAAACCGAGGGGTGGGGGATGTGTGTGGGTAGGATGTGTGTGCGGGGGGGGGGAAAGGGGGAGGAATGCGGGTCTAAATAATGTGCACTTTTAATTAATATACCGCCAACACCACAGTGTAATTTCTAGGGTATCTATTTCACACATCAGATGATCCCGATATTGATACCAGGAAGACCACATAGGGCCTGCCTCATTATTTCATCCCAAACATCTGTTACACACATTGTGCACTGTCACACATATATTATATATTATTACATACCTCGTCATATACATCAATGTTGTAGTTTTTTTTTGCTTGGTGGGCCTTATGTATGAAGTACATTATAATTAGATTTTATTGAATATGCTTCGGGTACTCCTGTTTGTCTTCAATAATGGTATTAGACGAAGTCAACCTAAACTCGACAAATAAAAATTCCGTTTCCTTTCCGTCTTTTAATAATAATATTACTAATACGGTAGACTTGGGAAAGTCACTTTACTCCCGTTTCCTACTCCTTCGGATGATTTTATAAACCGAGGTCTAGGCTGTGTCACATACATTCCATCATAACGGACTTTAAAGATCCTGACGCTCATGTCCTAGACGGGCGAGTGCCGGTGACAAGAACACACCCAGCATGCACCTTGGCTGCGCACGCCAAAAGTTGTGGAATCATTTTACTCGAATACGGAGTATCCACAGTATTACAAAGAAGAAGAAGAAGAAGAAGAAGAAGAAGAAGAAGAAGAAGAAGAAGAAGAAGAAGAAGAAGAAGAAGAAGAAGAAGAAGAAGAAGAAGAAGAAGAAGAAGGAGGAGAAGAAAAAGACTTATTTAGCGTGGTACTCCAACAAGCATGGGCTCGCCACGCTTTACAATGCACTAAAAAGCAATAGTAATAAAAGAAAATAAAGTAAAAACATGCCTAGTTAAAAACTGCTAAACCAGAAATATGTACATTAATTAACAGTACACACACACACACACACACACCTACACGCACACACACACACACACACACACACACACACAGACGCGCGAGCGCCTGGCCAAAGTACATGTCCACAATAAAACATTCATTATCACATCATTTAACAAAAGCAATACAACTAAAAACATTACACACTTATTAAACAAAGACATAAGATTGTAAACATATCTTAAAACAGTAAAATACAATGAAAAGACATGAATCACAACATTAAAAAGACTAGACTAACTACAACAGATACATTTAACTAAACTAGTAGTATAAAAGAACTTGTACGAGATTGATAAATACTCTTATATAAAATTGATAGATGATCTTCGACACGAACACAAGCATTCACCACAAGGTAACAGTTTAAAACAGGGCTCATCATTGTCAGCAGGCGGAAGAATTGAGATGTTCGTGAGTTCAATCAGTGGGAAAGTAATGCTTGAAAAGATGTGTTTTGAGTGCTTTCTTGAAGGTCTGCTTGGACGCAATACTATGAATGTTAGCTGGCAGCGAATTCCATTGTTTAGGGCCACAAAAAGCAAAAGATCTTTAACCATAGGTTTTTGTGCATACTCTTGGTGTGGTGATGACATACGTGTCTGCAGATGAACGCAACGGTCGGTATATAATAGCGACCTTCCTGCCTTTACACCACATGTTTGAGTGATAGGTGTGTGTTCGTTGAGTGTGTGAGTGGATGGAACATGTGAGCGTGTGTGGTTGTACAGATCGCCGCGAACTGATCCTGATTGGTGAATTGGGGAAAA
>CM072524.1:40730082-40790082 GCA_036898135.1 Oncomelania hupensis
CCTTGTCAGGGCTAAGGCAGCATTTGTTTGTGCGATCCTAAAGTGGACTTCCTGTCTGGACCCATTGTCTGATAAAATGGCTCCTAAATAGTTGAAGCTATGCACTGTGTTAAGGGATTGGCCTTGGACCTTGATGTCCATGTTGATGCTACTGTGTTGTTGGTCATCATTTTGGTCTTCTCTGCATTTATTTCCATTCCAAAGGCCCTGGAGATGATGTCAAGCTTCTATACCAGCTGTTCAAATTCTTGTTCCTCTCCAGCCAATGTCATCCGCAAAACGGAGATTGGAGATTGCTCTACACCATTTGCAGACGGTGCATTCGTGATCTGCAAGGGCATATGACAAGATGCGCTTCAATAAGACGCTAAAGAGTGTTGGAGAGAGTATAATAGGCATCCTTGACAATTGTTGTTCTCAACCAGTTCCTGACGGTGCTGTTGTGGAGGACTGCACTGGTAGCCTTGTCATACAGACTTTTGATGACTTCAATAATGTTAGGACTGATGTTGTACACTCTCATAGTGCCCAGAAAAGCTCCTGGTTGAGGTCTACAAACACATAATATACATGCTGTTGATGCGGTAGGTATTTCTCGCAGATTATTCTGAGGTTGAAAATCTGCTCAGTGGTACTTCGCCCTGCCCTGAATCTTGCTTGTTCTTCAGCTATGATTTGTTCAGCTTGTGGTTTCTACCTGTTGGACAACGCGATGACATACTCACAATGGTGAAGAAACGGAAACTCCGGTGCTATGGCCACGTCACAAGAGCATCACACCTTGCAAAAGATCATCCTTCAAGGCACGGTGTAAGGAGGCAGAAGAAGGGGGAGACAGAAAAAAGAGGTAGGCAAACGACATTCGAGAATGGAATGGTTTGATACTGAGCGAAGCCATGATGGTTGCTGAGGACAGAGAAAGATGGACTACGCTGGTTAAACGATCATCTGTGGCGCCCCAATGACTTTCGAGTTACGGGATAGGACATGATAGATAGGATATAAAAAAGAAGGAGGAGGATGAGAGAGAGAGAGGGGCAGACAGACGGAGTGGGTAGTTAAGAAAATTGATAAAAGCATCACAAAACATCAGGTACACTTTCCAAAATCTCGTCCAGAAAGCCAAGCGAGAACTATTAATTTGCCTTGACGAGGAGGAAGAATAGGATTACATTACATTACATGATTACTGTTTTAGGTCCAGCGGACTCTTCCGAGCCAAATCAGGACCAGACAACCCCTGATCCGTATAAAAGATCTGCTGAAACAACCCTAGTGGTAAAACTGAAGGCTCTCCACCAGCCAGTCACTTGACAATAAAGACATCCCACTCAGGGGACGCTGAGGCTATACTCTAATTTATCGAATCCCCGTTTACAAAAACAAAATAGAATACAAACATCATTATAAATTATCAACGAAACACATACATATAAAATGCCTACATTGCTAAATAATAACATCATAGGAAGCCCTAGTGACCACCTGGCAGAAAGCGTCCAATATTCCCAAGCTGATCCAACAGAACTCACACACAAATAAGGAGTCTTGTCCCGGAAGAGTTTTCAAGAAAAAAGATAGGTGACTGGTCTAGCGAAGAAGAAGATAGTATAGCAGATTGATAGAACAGAGCAAGAATGAGAAAGAACAAATGAGAAAGACAGCGACAGTGGGAATTTAAAGCACTAAATTTCCAGAAAATGGGGATACTATTTATACTGAAACCCCCGGCACCCCAACGGCAGGTGAAGAATAGGATGAGGAGAGGAATAAGTGTGTGGAGGAAGAAAATAGAAGATTAAACACTTACATCATTTTGCATACAGTTGCACAAAGCGCTGACCGGCCACAGATTCATTACTCACCATCCAGCACTCTTTAACAACATGGTGTTTGACCACACCACTGAATCGAATTGGAACCGCCATTTTAACGGACAATCTAGTGACCATTTCAGATAGTCATTCACAAGACCACAACCCATCCACACCCGAATAAACCCCATTCCACAGTATTACAGCAGGTGCAGCCTCCTCAGTACCAGGCTTACCTGTATTTCCCAATTTATCATTTCATTCATAAAACCGCCCCGCTGTCCTCGGCGGGCAAACTTCAGCTGTTGCTATGTTTACATCTCTTTTATGAACTGTTCTTTTACGATACCGTTTGACAGAAACTGTGAAATATGGGGAATCTTGTTATGCCTATTCCTAACCGGTCTAAAGTTTCGTCTTACCGCAAGTTCTTTCTCAGCAAAAATTAAGGTCTTGTTAAGCCTACTCCTACAAAGTCTACTTCTTCTTTTCGCAGCAACTATTACATTACCACTCATTCTGGAGTTTGAAAACAAAAATATTTCAGAAATAACAACAAGCGTTAGTCATAATGGGAGCTGGAGGCGGTACCCTAAAACTTGTTAGTTCTGTAAACATGTAAATTCAACGTAAATTCAACAGGAATACACAATTATTATTTGTATATGTACATTACGCAGGATCTAGGAGTTAGATTGAACAGAACGTAGACTCAAACAGAATGTAAACGTAAATGGAATATAATTTATTTACCGCAATAAACACAACAAGGATTAGATATCGCAGGAATATAATTATTTTGTGCAATAAACGCAACAAGGATTAGATCTCGCAGGAATATGATTATTTATTAATTCTCCGTCACCTCGTATCATAATATTTACTCTTGGATCACGCTGCCTTGAAATATACCAATGCTATTTTAAATTATGTAACAACTTATGACAACATTTTGCAATAATAAATTATCGGTTGTTTAGTAGTAATGCGAAGCGAACGATTAATGTGTCCGCTTTATGTGTGACTAAAACAGCTGCACAGTAATCAAAATCTGAAACACGTGTTGAGCTCGTGGGTGGAATTGAGAGCGATTGCTTTGTCCAGAGAGTGAGTTTTGCCCATCTACAGGAAGAATGGCTCTCATGGTGGTTGTCAGTGCCAGTGTGCTGCATCCTGCAGCAAATCTGTAACTTCATTTCTGTACCTAAGATGTTGTGCTAATTAAAATACCTTGTTATAGTTTAAGAACGACTTACGCTGGTCCCCAAAAGACATCCCATGAGTCTCTTCTCTACACTCTAGTTTTTACAATACTAAGAAAATAATATTGGAAACGGCAAAATATACTATTACTACTACTATTCAAATGATATATAAATCTGTCCATCCAATTCTGAGAAAATGCGCGTAGACAGACAGACAGACAGATAGGCACACGCACACACATACACTCGTGTAAAAACGCCGTTGTTATGACTTTCATGAAACGCCACATGCGTTGTTTTGACATTTTTTCGGAATTTGTCAATTTTTGGAAGCCCAACCATAACCTTTAACCTAACCCTAACACAGCCCTAACCCTAGCGGAACACTGTTTTGACGTAAAAAATAACGGGGCCGTCAAAAGAACGTAGAGCCTAAAGAGTACGTAGAAATAAGGCGTTTCTAGATCGCCACACGCGCGCACACACACACGCACACACACACGCACACACACACATATGTCTCTCTCTCTCTCTCTCTCTCTCTCTCTCTCTCTCTCTCTCTCTCTCTCTCTCTCTCTCTCTCTCTCTCTCTATATATATATATATATATATATATATATATATATATCACACACACACAGAAGGAAGGAAATTTCCAAGCCTCATAAACTACGTTGGGGCAGTACACTAATAAAAACAACCAAGGCATTCATACAGCGCATTTTTTTCTTAAACATACAAAATCAGTTTTTAAAACGTAAAAACGAAACCGCTGTCCCATTCGAGTGTGTCAGGTACAAGACAAGTCACGAGTTCAGATATAGCATTGTCACATTACGTCGCGCCCCTGTCAGCAGTGCAGTCACCACGCAGCGTACCTCGACATGTCTTAGCTACGAGGGGAGGTCATTCACGTGTTTTACTTGTTGCGTTCATGGTCACACGTGGGTGCAAAGATGAAATGTTATGCCTGTCGGGGAATGGAGAGAAGAAGTCGGAGGGAATGAGGGGGGTATAGGGAGACAGAGAGAAGAATCAGTAGGCCGAGGAAAACATTTCACGGTCAAACCCACCCAACCCCAAAGAATGTAGTTAAGAGATTTCAGACGGCAGCCGAGGCCGAGGGCAACTTGAGTTAGATTCTTTAACGGCCATCGCCTTGAGCAGTTCTTGGGCTGGAAAAGCGCTATACAAGAACGAATAAATAAATAGGACAGAAGGGAAGGGAGGAGAGAGAGAGAGAGAGAGAGAGAGAGAGAGAGAGAGAGAGAGAGAGAGAGAGAGAGAGAGAGAGAGAGAGGAAGAGGAGGAGGAGAAAGAAAAGGAGAAGACGAAGAAGAAAATGATGATGATGATGATGATGATGATGATGATGATGATGATGATGATGATGATGATGATGATGATGATGATGATGATGATGATGATGATGATGATGGCGACGACGACAATGAAGAAGAAGAAGAAGAAGAAGAAGAAGAAGAAGAAGAAGAAGAAGAAGAAGAAGAAGAAGAAGAAGAAGAAGAAGAAGAAGAAGAAGAAGAAGAAGAAAATGATCTTGATGATGATGATGACGATGATGATGATCATGATGATGATGGCGACGACGACAATGAAGAAGAAGAAGAAGAAGAAGAAGAAGAAGAAGAAGAAGAAGGAGAAGGAGAAGGAGGAGGAGAAGAAGAAGAAGAAGAAGAAGAAGAAGAAGAAGAAGAAGAAGAAGAAGAAGAAGAAGAAGAAGAAGAATTCTCGCCTAATAAATACAGGGTGTTCCAAAAGTCTTGGGCACATTTGAAGTCCCCATATCTCAATTACTATGAATGGTAGTAAGATAAAAGTTGTGCCATTTTAAAGCTAATTACATTAAGTTTTTGTAAAGCTGTTGATTTTTTTATTTCTTTTCAGACCCATTAATGGCGTTCACTCAAGAAGAAAATGCTGGGACGCGTTTGGCAAGAATTTGACTATCGGCTTGATGTTTGTCGTGTGACCAATGGTGCTCACATTGAACATCTTTGAACATTCCATGTAAAAATTGAGATTACAAGCTTTCTGAATTTACCAGATGCTTTTTTATATCCTTAATAGTTTCGGAAATATTCAATGTCAAAATGTGCCCAAGACTTTTGGAACACCCTGTATAGCACGCGTCTGATGCGTCGGGATGAAGCTGAGAGGGAAGGACAAACAGTCGGACAGACAAACGGACAGATAGACAAAACGACAGGAAATCAAACTGCGGGTCAAAAAGATACTAAGTCACATCATATCACGTTCAGAAATATTCCGAGTAATCTACCCAAAAATTACTATCAAGAGCCTCGTTTTCTAATCGCAGATCACGCGATCACAAAAATTAAATCTGCAGCGTTCCCGCTGCGCCGGAAATGGGGGATTGATGGGAAATTCGCGACTGTGAAGGTCGGCTCCCTGTGGGGTTATAAATAGCTATACCGTCATAGTAATGTCCGGCAGGCCGGACAACCGCGGCGGTAATGAATTAAGATAATAAACGTTGTCTTCCATCGTACCATGAATGAGTAAATCATGCGACTCTCGATACATTCTCTATTACTATAAGTTATACTAAGGTATACCAAGGGACAGTCAATCCACAGGGTGGTTGATAATTATCTCCCTATTACTCATCGGTTGTGCCTTCGGTAAACAAGTCT
The DNA here is from genome assembly GCA_036898135.1 of Oncomelania hupensis. Taxonomy (NCBI): domain Eukaryota; kingdom Metazoa; phylum Mollusca; class Gastropoda; order Littorinimorpha; family Pomatiopsidae; genus Oncomelania; species Oncomelania hupensis. The sequence goes on from CM072524.1 coordinate 40,735,777, forward strand.
CAATTTGCACGAAGCAAAACGTTTTGTGATCCGTACAGGGGTAGAATATTAACGCCATCTCTTGATCTCATCTCACAGTGGGCCCGTCGCCCTTCACCTGATTGGCGTCTACTTAAGTCAGCTGAGTTCGCTTACACAGAGTGAAGCGACGGGGCCATGATGGCTTCTCTGGTCACAATGAGATGAAAATCGGAGACCAGCAGTTAATTAAATACTAACTCTGTAATTATGACAATTTGTTTTTTCTTTTTCAAGCAAATACAGTGATAGTTACAAACGTTATAGGACAGTGATAGTTACAAACGTTATAGGACAGTGATAGTTACAAACGTTATAAGACAGTGATAGTTACAAACGTTATAGGACATTGATAGTTACAAACGTTATAGGACATTGATAGTTACAAACGTTATAGGACATTGATAGTTACAAACGTTATAGGACAATGATAGTTACAAACGTTATAAGACAGTGATAGTTACAAACGTTATAAGACAGTGATAGTTACAAACGTTATAGGACAGTGATAGTTACAAACGTTATAGGACAGTGATAGTTACACACTTTATAGGACAGTGATAGTTACACACGTTATAGGACAGTGATAGTTACACACGTTATAGGACAGTGATAGTTACAAACGTTATAGGACAGTGATAGTTACACACGTTATAGGACAGTGATAGTTACACACGTTATAGTACAGTGATAGTTACACACGTTATAGGACAGTGATAGTTACAAACGTTATAGGACAGTGATAGTTACAAACGTTATAGGACAGCGATAGTTACACACGTTATAGGACAGTGATAGTTACACACGTTATAGGACAGTGATAGTTACACACGTTATAGGACAGTGATAGTTACACACGTTATAGGACAGTGATAGTTACACACGTTATAGGACAGTGATAGTTACACACGTTATAGGACAGTGATAGTTACACACGTTATAGGACAGTGATAGTTACACACGTTATAGGACAGTGATAGTTACACACGTTATAGGACAGTGATAGTTACACACGTTATAGGACAGTGATAGTTACAAACGTTATAGGACAGTGATAGTTACAAACGTTATAGGACAGTGATAGTTACACACGTTATAGGACAGTGATAGTTACACACGTTATAGGACAGTGATAGTTACACACGTTATAGGACAGTGATAGTTACACACGTTATAGGACAGTGATAGTTACAAACGTTATAGGACAGTGATAGTTACAAACGTTATAGGACAGTGATAGTTACAAACGTTATAGGACAGTGATAGTTACAAACGTTATAGGACAGTGATAGTTACAAACGTTATAGGACAGTTATAATAGGGAGTTACTTTTGAACCACCCGCACAGTGTCCGATGCGTGTGTCACATGGCTTCGTGGAAGTCGAGCAAATTCCGATAAATAAAGATTCTTCATTTTAACTGCACAGTTAGTGTCGTGCATACATAAAACATTTCCGGCTTAGTTGTGGTTTTTTTTCAAGTTGTACAAAACTATCCATGACCATCTTATGTCTCAAGACTGCTAAAGCTGCAATGAACAACATATGTACTTGCATGGAACATTGTATATAATCTATAACTAAAAAGATATAAATACTAACTACTACAAGGGAATTTTATAAACGAAAATAATACTCAAAATACAGTATTCTTCACAAATCATAAATAAACAAAATTCAATCAAAGGTATGTAAGCCTAATATGAATTCAGATCATGGAAGTAGTAAAGAAACGCGCTTCAGCGATATGTACAAGATAAGAAAACTGTTTTATCCCCTTCAATAAATTACAATGCGGTGTACAAACAATAAACACAAGTATACCTCATAATAACTATCATTGACAATAACAATTAAAACTGTTTATGCATACCGGTGCAATCGTTATCTCAGTAATACAGTAGTTTATCCACAAATCTGGTACAACCATGTAATCACTCCCACTGTATATTATGAATAAGCTCACGTGCCCACGAACACGAAAGGCAAATCCAGTTTAATATGAAATAGAAATGACTAAAAAATTCAGTAAAAAGGAAAAATGACGGACATTGCATAAAGTGTGTCAAGAAAAGCGTTGGTTAAGGTTATAATAGTTATACAGTTTGAGGAAAAAAATCAGGACCAACCATCCATTAAAAGGTGCACCACATATTTTAACATCCAACACTCACACACACACACACACACACACATACACACACACACACACACACACACACACCCACACACACATTGCAAAATCAACACAAAGACAGAACAGTACATTCGGCAAAACAAGACAAAACAGTACAAAACACAGGACTTCAACATGCGTCCATGTGACTCAATTTACTTTCTAAAGACTATTATAAATATATACATTAATTATTTAATTAATTCTTCTTATCACACAAACAGAAAACTTGAAGCGCATGATAAATAACTTGCATGCACAGGAAACAAAATCCTTGTTCTTCACTAGTGAATAATTCTCGGTCACATTACAAATTGGTTGGAAATTGGTTACTGCATAAAGACATAATAAAATGCTAAATAACAATGATATTACAAAATATACTGTACAATAGAGCAGTAATAGAACAAATTACCAGCACTATTTCTCCCTTAAGTACTGATTTAAGAAACATTTTTGTATAAATATAGAATTGTGCGTGTATTTTGCGTATGTGTATGTCACTTTCTCTGTGTGTGTGTGTAGGTGGGTGTGTGTCGAAATGAATGAATGTCTAAAATCATTGTATTAAAATGAAATAGATAGGCTTTTAATAGAACAACTGGACTGGACTTAATTTATTGCAATGGGGCAAAACGTTTTCTTCATTACTATATATTTAGAATAAAGTTTCATTGTGAAGCAGGTTAAGCAAGAACAAAATGCGTAGCATGCCAGCTCATGCAGCAGCAAAAGAAACGCAAGACTCACCTATGAGACTTCAACGTCAAAGGGACATCACATCTGTTGACAGTAAAACCAAGTACGCATTAATCTCCCTTGGATGTTCATCGCATGCTTTGCGTTATCATTATTGCGTTCGACTTTCTATTTCTCTTGATAGGTGATGGTGGTGATGATGATGATGATGATGATGATGATGATGATGATGATGATGATGATGATGATGATAATGATGACACCGACGATGAAGATTCTAAACAGATTATTATTATTATTATTATTATTATTATTATTATTATTATTATTATTATTATTATTATTATTATTATTATTATTATTATTATTGTTGTTGTTGTTGTTGTTGTTGTTGTCGCCGTCGTTGTCTTTGCTTTTACATTAACCTCTCTCCAACCCCAGTTTTAGCACCTCTGATTCTATAAATTACTACTGTTACTGGAAAAATATAAATATATATTTTTTTTAAAGTTCCTGCTGCCCTAATGACAGACACAAATGATTGTTAATGAGATCGATCATCCCCAGAGGAAAATCAGGCGGAAGCACTGAATGGGTTGCTCACACAGCCAGCGTAGCGGAGACTTGCCCAGAACCTCTTTCAAGTAGAGAGGCCAAGGAAAAGCCTCGGGTTGTCTCCAGTGTGCTGTTTTATATGGTGGTACTGCTCCATTAGCTAACAACAGAAATACCACCTCTACTCCATCGCCAATAGCTCCATACAACACGGCACAATACAGGATGACTGACCAACGTAATCATCAGGCAAGGCAGCGGGAAATGGGTGTGGCCTAGTGGGGTAGTTGGTAAGTCTTTTATTTATTTTATTTAATCGTTTTTATATAGCGCTTTACCAGCTCAAGAGCTGCTCAAGGCGCTGGCCGATACAGGATCTAACTCAAGCCGCCCGAGACGCCCACCCGCAGCCTTTGGGCGCATGGTCTGACGCCCGTACAACTGAGCACAATCCTGGGCAGCCAGGGATGGGGGAGAAGGACCTAAGTGCATGCTGGGTGTGTTCTTGTCACCGGCACTCACCCGTCTAGGACATGAGCGTCAGGATCTTTAAAGTCCGTTATGATGGAATGTATGCGACACAGACTAGACCTCGGTTTATACTCTCATCCGAAGTCGCCGGTTTAGTATACCCAAAGGTGGCGGGCCTAGTGGGGTAGTTGGTAAGTCGCCGGTTTAGTATACCCAAAGGTCGCGGGCCTAGTGGGGTAGTTGGTAAGTCGCCATTTAGTATACCCAAAGGTCGCGGGCCTAGTGGGGTAGTTGGTATGTCGCCGGTTTAGTATACCCAAAGGTCGCGGGCCTAGTGGGGTAGTTGGTAAGTCGCCGGTTTAGTATACCCAAAGGTCGCGGGCCTAGTGGGGTAGTTGGTAAGTCGCCGGTTTAGTATTCCCAAAGGTCGCGGGCCTAGTGGGGTAGTTGGTAAGTCGCCGGTTTAGTATACCCAAAGATCGCGGGCCAAGTGGGGTAGTTGGTAAGTCGCCGGTTTAGTATAGCCAAAGGTCGCGGGCCTCGTGGGGTAGTTGGTAAGTCGCCGGTTTAATATACCCAAAGGTCGCGGGCCTAGTTGGGTAGTTGGTAAGTCGCCGGTTTAGTATACCCAAAGATCGCGGGCCTAGTGGGGTAGCTGGTAAGTCGCCGGTTTAGTATACCCAAAGGTCGCGGGCCTAGTGGGGTAGCTGGTAAGTCGCCGGTTTAGTATACCCAAAGGTCGCGAGCCTAGTGGGGTAGTTGGTAAGTCGCCGGTTTAGTATACCCAAAGATCGCGGGTTCAATTCTCGCTGTGGAACGAACTTTAAGTGTCTTGAGCCTTTTGCATCACCGAGGGTTTAACGTTTTCTCCGGATGCTCCGGTTTTCTCCCTCCCTCCAGTAAAGGTATCGGATGCAGTCTATATAAATTCTGAGAAAAAAAAATGAATTGCAAAAATCCCATTTCCTGGTCCGTCTTCTAACAGCGACTTGCCGTTCACACCACATGCCTGAGTGATGAATGTGTGTTTTGTGTACATGTAGGAGTGTCTGTAACATGTGAGCGTGTACAGATCGCCGCTCTTTGAGTCTGATTTAGGAATAAGGCAGGTTGCCTCAGCCTCTCCGTGACACCCCTACTCTATCTGCATTCAAATCTAGACTTAAAACACATCTTTTCCATGAACACCTCTTGAAATAACTTCCTGCCCACCAGCCGTCCTCAACCTCTTTTGTGGTCATCGTACCTTCATCATCGTCGTCATCGTGGTCATCATCATGGTCGTCATCGTCATCATCTTCGTCGTCAGCCTCATCATATCATCGCCACCGTCGTTGTCAATTTCTTTCTCAGTGTCGTCGTCATCGTCATCGTCATCGTCGCTGTTTTCCTCATCTTCGTCATCGTTGTGGCCCAGGTGTGTTTGGCTGCTTGAGTGTCCGTGCAGATGTTGTGTTGTGGTGTCTTTTTGCGGTGATTATAGTAGTTGTTCCATGGCGTTTTATTGTGTGTGTGGTTGTGTGTATGTATGTGTATGTATGTGTGTGTGTGTGTGTGTATGCGTGGGCGACATAGAGTGAGTGGGTGTGTTTGACTATATTTTAATACTGTGGTGTTTGGTTTTTGTGTTTGATGCTTTTATTCTTTTTTGTTCCTTGAGTATTTATTTATGGCTGGCTGTAACTGCGCTTTGAGCTTCTCCTGAGGGAAAGGCGTAGAATTGTAAATGAAATAAATTATTATTATAGCAGCCATTGATGTTTTTGTTGGTGTGGCGGTGGTGTTGATGGTGGAGGTGATACTGGTAGTAGTAGTAGGCTAGTAGTAGTAGTAGTAGTAGTAGTAGTAGTAGTAGTAGTAGTAGTAGTAGTAGTAGTAGTAGTAGTAGTAGTAGTAGTAGTAGTAGTAGTAGTAGTAGTAGTAGTAGTTGTTGTTGTTGTTGTTGTTGTAGTAGTAGTAAATACATGACACAATGTGAAGTTAGTGGATAGTAAAATAAGATCCCCAAAGCACAATTACATATTCCGACATTTCGACTTCCTGCTATCTGTTTAATGATATTTACCTTCCTTTAAAACAACTGTATACACGCGCAGACACGCCAACAAACAACACAACAGCACAAAGGGATAACACTGTGGTCGATCGCAATATCATAAATATTGGTTATCAGAAATGACTGCGAATCTTCTTCTTTTTCTTCTTCTTCATTTGATATAGGTGCAGGCACCTCCACTGATTGAAGATCGTAACGCATACTGTACATCTTTCATCTGCAGTAGCTCTTCTAATCCAAACCCCAGTCGTAAGAAGATTACAAACTAAGGCATATGTGTGTGGGAAAAGGGGAGGGAGGGTGGGGAGAGGTGTAAGTGTGTGTGGTGAGGTGAGGGAGGGAGGAGAGAGCGACGATGACTACAGAGGAACGAGGGTTACTTCAAGGGAAACAATCCGCTTGGGTGTCGAGTATTTTATTGTTCATTGTGTAGAATGTAGTAGCCTCCCTTTTCCGTTTCAATCCTATGTAAGTAAAAGGTAAAAAAAAAGGTAAAGGTAGTCCCATAGCCTTGTGGCCGTAGGGGAGCGTGATGTTGGAGATCACACTTATCTTGGGCCAGCGTAATGAGGGTGATGCCCAACTCTCTCCCTCGCTGCTTTACCTTCCCCACCCTCAAGAGAGTAGGTACTCAATCACAGTTGAGTCAACTGGGGGCGTTGTTGTTTGTCGCTTCACACCTTAGCGGTCACCCATCCAAGTGCTAACCGCACCGGACGGTGCTTCACTTTCGACACAGTAGCGAGTGCTCCAACCACTGCACTATCCGACACCCCGTAAGTAAAAGAGGGAAGTTAAAAAAAATTTGTTAGATTTGGGATGGGAAGGGTTGGAGTGTGGGTGTGGGAGGTAGGACGATGGAAGATGAGAAGAGGGTTGAAGGGTGCAAGTAGATAAGGAACCCTACAATCCACATCTTCGTCATCCTCCTCTGTTCTCTTCCATTCCCCACCGCCACTACTACCAACAAAATACCAAACACCACAATTTTTAAATACAATAACATTCAGCAAATCCGATGCAAATACTTACCGAGAAAAGTTCATACCCAAGAAGAAATACAATCCAAGAATGTGATAGATTACAACTCGGCGAGAACGAGAGCCGACCACGGTTTTCTTACACAACTGGAACTGTAATACACGGCTAATCACAATAGATCTATGTCCCTGCCATTCACGACGTTCTCCACACACTTCACCACAATAATCCTGCCACTCGGCCTACCAGTCCCACAGCATTGTACCTAAACCTAAACCTATCCTATCCTATCCTATCCTATCCCGTAACACAGAGGATCGTTTAACCAGCGTACTCCATCTTTCCCTGTACTCAGCAACCCTGATTGCAACCTTGTTCCTAAACACCGAAGGCAAGTTTCTCGAGGCTTCACAGAATCTAATCACAAATCAAATCAACGTTTTCTCCCACCTGGTTGATAAAGGCTGCTTCCAACAAGAAAGGAGTAAACTGCAACACATGATACATGCATCACTTCCTTTTTCTTTTCAGACAATCGAAGTGGAATTTATCGACATGCCGACACAGCGTGACAATTTTCTCTCTCCTCTTCCATGATGACGCTGTCAGTTATCAAAACCAAACAATCCACGACTAAATGTATTTCACGTTTTCCCTTCCGAGGAGTAAAATACTTTAGTAAAGGAATAAAAACACAACACACGTTTCTTCCTTGTTCTTTCTGACCCTCAAGTTACTTGTTCTTTCTGACCCTCAAGTTAAATTATCACAGCAACAAAACCACCACCGCGGACTTGTATTTTATTTGCCGCTCTTCCTTGGCCTGTGAAGTCACCATGTAAGGATTATACAAACCGCTCATCTAATACAACAAAATAATTCATTTCTTCTTCCTCTTCCAACACAAACTATCCGTGAGAGGAAAAACCGTTTACTGTCCACGTACCACAACACACACACACACATCTACATACACACACAAACACATTACATAAATACACACATATACACAGAGGAATACTCTCTCTCTCTCTCTCTCTCTCTCTCTCTCTCTCTCTCTCTCTCTCTCTCTCTCTCTCTCTCTCACATATATAGGCTACACACACGCGCGCCCGAGCGCGCACACAAACAAACACACACTCACACACATACTTATTTAGACCGCATCGTTATGACTTTCATGAAACGCCACATACGTTGCGTTGACAATGCATAATGTTTCGTCCCCTTTTTTAAGTAGCCTACTTTTAAGTCTTCCAACGCTAACGCTAACCTAAACAAACCCTTACCCTAATCCTAACCCTAACGGAACACCCTTTTGACGTCAACATAACGGGGTCCGTCAAAAATAACGTATGTACATTCTCAAGTGTATGTCACAAGAACGCCGTCTAAACATAATCACACGTACGCACGCACACACACACACACACACACACACACAAATAAACACACACACACCCACGCACACCCAAACACGCACGCACCCACACACACGCATGTACGCACTCAGTTCAACCATTACATTAGGATTGCTACTACACAACGCATAAAAGGAAATCAATAATGTACCATAAGGACTAAAACAACATTGTCAATCAAATCTCACTCTCTCTCTCCATCTCTTTCACACACACACACTTACACACACACACAATTATGTAGAACACCAAGACTGGGTTTTACTAAGAATGTAAGAATCGGAAAGTGATTTTTTTTTTTACGCAAAGAACGCAAACTTCTTCTAGAAATGTGAGAATCAATGCAAAATGAAAATTGGCTCTTTCCGTCTCAAAAGTTGACCTAGTTTGTCTCTTACAGGCGACGAAATAGGTCGAACTTTCTTGCAAATTTTCCCGAAAATTGACTGGATTTTCTCCGTCCCGGATAGAGCCCTCCCTTGTACTTAAAACACTCTCATGCACTACAACTGCACCCCCATGCACTAAAAGAGCACTCCTGTGTACTTAGAAAAAAGTGGGTGGCTGGAAAAAAGTGGATGGCTAATACACTCACCCATTTTCTGCCTAAAAAGCAAGGTCAGTCACCCATTTTAAGGCTTATACCTCCGCACATTTTCACACACTCGCACAGAAAGACCCTTCTTCCCCAAACCCCAACTCCACTATAAAGACCTCTACACCCGCTCTTACACTTACTTCAATCTATCAAGAAACTCCTCACCACATAGAAAATCAAATCAATAAAACACCTCTGCAGTTTAAAAGGCCCACGATCGCACATTTCAACGTCACGGACCCTTTTCACATTCACAGCGAGCGTTGCCCCACCGGTAAAATAAGATTTAAGCATACAAAACAACCAAACCAAAATGTTAAAAGTACAGCTTTTATTTCAATCGAGACATTCATTTCTTTATGTGCCTGTGAATAGCAATCAAGGATGATTCTAAAAATAGCACCGCAGCGAAGGTGTGCATAGTTGGCCTAGTGGTGAGTTCACGAAACAAAGGAATGGAATGGACACCTAACATTCAGAGCTTGGCTGTCGCTGTAAGCAAGTATAACCATCTTTCAACGTGACAGCAATGGGAAATGGGGGATAACTTGTCTTTTGTTTTGTTTTTAGTTACCTAGAGTTTCCCGGGCGGACATCATCATTAGCATTTCGTCTCAGAAAACTGAAAGCCATGCCCGCTGCAAGCACTTCTTCGGGAAAGGGGCGGTGGTGGTTGCAGGGCAGTGCAAGGCCGAACTAGCGGAGCTAGCCAGGACTGCAACTGAAATCAACCTTTCCGTTGAGCAGAAATTATAGGCGAGAAACTGTGTTCGTATTGGAAAGAAAGTCCGTCCAACGAGGAACAATTCTAGGCGCAAAATGCGGGCAAGTCGGCCAAAGTTGTTTCCCTAAATATTTCCGAGCATATATATATATATATATATATATATATATATATATATATATATATATATATATATATATATATATATATATATATATATATATATATATATATCTAAATAGCACAACCGTTAAAAAAAATCACTCCTTGTCCCCCCCCAAAAAAAAAAAAAAATTTAATAAATAAATTTAAAAAAAGGAAAATTCAAACTTTAGTGGTTTGTTCGCGCAATGGAAGACCACTTTACCCTGTTTAAAGTAGCAGCAATGCTAACTGTACTGGTAAAGACCACTTTACCCTGTTTAAAATAACCACAATGATAACGGTACTGGAAAAGACCACTTTACCCTGTTTAAAGTAACCACAATGATAACTGTACTGGTAAAGACCACTTTACCCTGTTTAAAGTAACCACAATGATAACTGTACTGGTAAAGACCACTTTACCCTGTTTAAAGTAACAACAATGATAACTGTACTGGTAAAGACCACTTTACCCTGTTTAAAGTAACCACAATAATAACTGTACTGGTAAAGACCACTTTACCCTGTTTAAAGTAACAACAATAATAACTGTACTGGTAAAGACCACTTTACCTTGTTTAAAGTAACAACAATGATAACTGTACTGGTAAAGACCACTTTACCCTGTTTAAAGTAACAACAATAATAACTGTACTGGTAAAGACCACTTTACCCTGTTTAAAGTAACAACAATAATAACTGTACTGGTAAAGACCACTTTACCCTGTTTAAAGCAACCACAATGATAACTGTACTGGTAAAGACCACTTTACCCTGTTTAAAGTAACAACAATAATAACTGTACTGGTAAAGACCACTTTACCCTGTTTAAAGCAACCACAATGATAACTGTACTGGTAAAACCCCGTTTTTTTCAAACGTAAGCAAAGCCTTCGACTTTGGGTCCTTTTAAGGGGGAAAGCAAAGTTGTGGTCCAATAGGGGAAGACAGCTGTTACAAAGGATAGATTACCCACTGTACACAATCTCTGGCTTCCACCGGTTGATCATCTCCTTAACACAAACTGTGGCCACAGTGATATATATATATATATTTATATATTATTGTGATCACAGAGTTTAAGCTCAGCAAGAGGGAGAGGAGGGGGAACCATCGTAATTTACGGGCAACTTAATCAGCACGCCTTACTATATCTTGTGGGGCCGGGTAGCTCAGTTGGTAGAGCGGCTTACTAGTAACCAAACGGTATCTGGTTCGAGTCCCGGAGTGGCCAACGTGTGACCATATTGTTTTCCCCTTACCATCAACTGGTTGGCTGGTGTCAGAATAATGTGACTAGTAGTCGCCTATACGCTCCGGTGTCCTGTGACTATAATCTACAATTAACCTTACTATATCTTGTGCGATCCGTTCGAATCATTAGTAGTAGTAGTAGTTGTAGTAGTAGTAGTAGTAGTAGTAGTAGTAGTAGTAGTAGTAGTAGTAGTAGTAGTAGTAGTAGTAGTAGTAGTAGTAGTAGTAATAATAATAATAATAATAGTAGTAGAAATAATGGTAATTGGAATGAGAGAATAAACCGAGAGGTAGAGGTCTAGTCTGTGCACTAGTGTCTAGTACAAGCATTCCATCGCCCGGGCATTAAAGATCCTGACACTCAAGTCCTAGATGGATGAGTGCCAGCAAGCAGTAGGTCCCTTCTGCTCTTATCCCCAGCCGCCCATAACTGTGCTCAGTTCTGTGGGGTGTGTGACGAGCGCCCAAGACAGCAGTTGGGCTCCCCAAGTGTCTTGAGTTAGACAGTGTATCGGCCGGCGCCTTGAGCAGCTCTTGAGCTGGAAAAGCGCTGTATAAGAACAGTAAATACAAAAATATTTAAAATCTGTGATTCTAGTGTCCAGCTTCGGCAGAAGAATAAAACTATGTTATGTTATACTTCAAGGCATCGGCAAGTAAATTATCTTGACCTATAAGCATTAATAATTACTCTATAAACTGCCCATTAAATCAAAACACAGCACTAGCTGGTGTATGTAGACAGATGCAAGCTACACGATAGCAATCAAGTAAGTACTGTTGGCTCATGTTCCAAAATGCAACAGGCGACGAAACCAATACTTACTATACAGGCTATAAAGTTTTCTACAATACGTATATATGTATACGAGTACAAATAAGGAACAGTTTGTTTTCTACGTCTGTGATCTTCACACCGAGAGCAAAATTTTGAAACTGCAAGGCCATAATATTATTATATTAGCTTATACAAATTGAATAGCGAAGCTCTGTCGGTCTAAATAATAATAATAATAATAATAATAATAATAATAATAATAATAATAATAATAATAATAATAATAATAATAATAATAAAGGTATTTATATAGCACTTTTTTCCTAATGACATCGATTCAAAGCGCAGTTCCCATGCATTTATACGTAACGTTAACATCAAAATATATACAAAAAGAAGTGAAATAAAAACAATACACTAATAAATTATGCAAAGACTAATACAAACATGAAATATAATATTTACAAATAAATATATTTTTTAAAAACGAGGGAGGGAAGGAGGGGGAGGGGGAGGAGGAGAGCAGCAAAGGAGAGAGGGGGCTGATAGCGTGCGATGTGACGGCGGTGGTCTGAATCAGAAAAGAAGGAATGATGATAGTGATGGGAGACCAGATCAGACATTTTTAACGAAGAGATAAGTTTTCATGTGGGACTTGAAAGTGGCTCTTCGGACAGCTGCGAAGAGAAAGAGGAAGGAAGAGAGTTCAGCCAACAGTAATCAAATCTTCCAAACAAGCATAGTATGCTGTGCAATATACTGTACTTTTCCCCATTGGTCACACAAGGTGGATCAGTAATAATTATGTAAATGCTGACAACAAGCTAAACCCTGCACTAACACCAATGCTTTGTCCAACAACACCATGGAAGCTACGAAGCCTATTCCCTGGCCTACACTCAGAGAACGTAACATACTTCAATTGTGCGTACGTCCACTTTTCCTTTCTTCGGTGATGCAGAACACATCATTCTGTACTAAAATGCAGCAATGCATAAATAAATATTATGAATGAGCAATCCCATACGCACAGACGTAGAAGCACGCTCTCTCCTCCCTCTCTCTCACACAAACACATACACTCACGCACACACACACACACACACACGCACGCACACGCACCCACAGACACGCACATGCACACACGCACTTCATCGCTCAATCCGCATAGAAACTTATAATTTATATGGCTCAATACTAGTAGCCTACCAACGCTAATGACATCTCGTAGCACCACAGCTACACGGAGGAACTTATTAATTTAATCACTGTAATACAGCGCTTTTTTTTTTTTAGCTCAAGAGCTGCTCAAGGCGCTGGCCAATACAGGATCTAACTCATGGCACCCACTTGCAAGCTTTGTGCGCATAGTCTGACGCCCAGACGACTGAGCACAATCCTGGGCGACCAGGGATGGGGAGAAGGGACCTAGTGCGTGCTGGGTGTATTTGTGTAGCCGGCACCCACCGGTCTAGGACATGAGAGTCAGGATCTTTAAAGTCCACGCGATGGTATGCATGTGTGCACAGACAAGACCTCGGTTTATACTCTCAGCCGAAGGGGTAGGAGCGCAGTGTCTAAGGGTTTTTATTATTTTACTGCAGGTTGTTAGCGGTGTGTAAACTACTGCCTGTGCAGGCTGCAATTAGCGCCTGACATTCCACTACACGGCGGACACCACTGGGCCAACTGCGCTAGCCTTCACATTTGGAGTTTAAAAATGCAGAAATGCCTCACGAACACGCGAACACACACAGACATACATCTATAACCACAACTCCACAGATAGAAAGATGTCCGTCTAAACAAAAACACCTCAACCACCACAACTCCACAGATGCAAAGATGTCCATCTAAACCACAACACCACAGAGATACAGCTAAACCACAACACCACAGAGATACAACTAAACCACAACACCACAGAGATACAACTAAACCACAACACCTCAGAGATACACCTAAACCACAACACCACAGAGATACAACTAAACCACAACACCTCAGAGATACAGCTAAACCACAACACCACAGAGATACAACTAAACCACAACACCACAGAGATACAACTAAACCACAACACCACAGAGATACAACTAAACCACAACACCACAGAAATACAGCTAAACCACAACACCACAGAAATACAGCTAAACCACAACACCACAGAGATACAGCTAAACCACAACACCACAGAGATACATCTAAACCCCAACACCACAGAGATACAGCTAAACCACAACACCACAGAGATACAGCTAAACCACAACACCACAGAGATACAACTAAACCACAACACCACAGAGATACAACTAAACCACAACACCACAGAGACACAGTTAAACCACAACACCACAGAGATACAACTAAACCACAACACCACAGAGATACAACTAAACCACAACACCACAGAGATACAACTAAACCACAACACCACAGAGATTTATCTAAACCACAACACCACAGAGATACACCTAAACCACAACACCACAGAGATACATCTAAACCACAACACCACAGAGATACAACTAAACCACAACACCACAGAGATACAACTAAACCACAACACCACAGAGATACAGCTAAACCACAACACCACAGAGATACAACTAAACCACAACACCACAGATATACAACTAAACCACAACACCTCAGAGATACAGCTAAACCACAACGCCACAGAGATACAACTAAACCACAACACCACTACTCTAACGCCGCGTGGATAGTCTTCTACGTAACCTCCTAACCCACCAAAAATCACAGAAAAGCGTACGTTTACTTGCGACTTGTTCTGGCTTCCGCGATGTAAGGCAGATCTGTACCTACTAAAACCTCCGGAGAGGAAAGGCAGCGAATAAATAAAAATCAAAAGCTGACACACACTTCCACCATGCACCGTGGTTCCGGCCAACAAAAAAAATCATCTCCCTGCTAAAAATAGCACATCTCCAGCGACGGAGCATAAACAGCGACCACAACTACATCCGCCCAGATCACCTGGAAGATGGATGAAAGAGTCCCACGGGAAGAGAGAAAAAAAAAGCGATATAGTATTAAAACCCCAGACGCGCACTTGCTGTACATCGCGCTCTGTGCTCGCCATGGTCGCTGAGCCATCTTAAAGGTTCCGTACTGGGGAAACACTAAAGTAACACCCATGCAACCTCACCCTGTATGGACCACAGTTTGCACCTGTGCGACGTATCTGCCATGCGGTCCCTCCCCCTTCCCCTCCCTCTCTCCCCTAGGGATTGAAACTAACCAATAGATCTCTTACCTGGCACTCAAAACGCTCTCTATACTACCTTGATGTTAAGACTGAAGATGCGATAAGAAGCTGTACGGTTTCTGGTTTGTTCCTTCAAGACTGCTTCCTCTAAAGCTATATAATATATTCCTTTGATGCAAAAAGAACGGTTGATTCTTTGGATGGGTGAGACGCGCTTAGATGGAAAATCTTTAAGTTGTTGTTGTTGTTATTGTTGTTGATTTTACATGGTAAAACTGCAGGTAAAGGTGTCCTCGTAACCTTTCAGTCGTTGCGGAGGGACGGGTTTGGGATCTCCCTTTCTTCTAGGCCAACTCAATGAGGGCGGCGCCTATCACTCTCTCCCTTGCTGCTGTACCATCCCCGGTTCTAAACAGATGCAGGCACCCAGGGAATGTGGGTGTGTGGTGCGCTGTTTTCAATCTTTTGGTGTCGTTTGGTGGTTACCTTCTTTCCATGTATGGTCACCAATTAAAGAACTAACCGCGCTCGATGCTGCTTTAAGGAAGAGACAAAAGACATAAGAGATTTATTCGTCCAAGAGTTCACATTGGAAAAATTACTTCCAGCTGTGCCCCCCAAAAAAAATTATAACATGCCGGCAATGATAACGACGATACAGAAACGATTGTATGGCGACAGCAACGATGATGATGATGATGATGATGATGATGATGATGATGATGATGATGATGATGATGATGATGATAATGATGATGATGATGATGATGATGATGATGATGATGATGATGATGATGGTGATGATGATGATAATGATGATGATGATGACGACGACGACCATGAGGATGATTATGATGACGTCGAACGAGAGATAATGATGACACGACGAATGATGATGATGATGATGATGATGATGATGATGATGACGACGACGAATACGACGACGACTTGGTGATAATGGACATGTCACGTATCCGGTTCATTTCCAAGATCAGTTTAACGAATTCATTCACAAGTCATGCTGTGACATCACATAGCCCTGAGTCGTTTCTGCACCTTCTTCTCGTGGTTAGTGTGCAGATCAGTCACAGCGCAGCCGACGACACTACTGACAGTTTTGGTCAGCTTGGTCAGCCTGGTCAGATGTCAGCAGCACGCAGGCTACCAAATTAACAGAGGCTGTTGAATGTAATAATGCTTCTCTACTGTAGA
Source organism: Oncomelania hupensis (assembly GCA_036898135.1). Classification (NCBI taxonomy): domain Eukaryota; kingdom Metazoa; phylum Mollusca; class Gastropoda; order Littorinimorpha; family Pomatiopsidae; genus Oncomelania; species Oncomelania hupensis. The sequence continues at coordinate 40,752,096 of CM072524.1, forward strand.
GCTGTAGAACATCATCAGGATCGCCTGCTGCACGCCGAAGGACCTCAACTTTCTGAGAAAGTAAAGGCGTTGGTTCCCCTTCGTGACCAGCGCAGTGGTGTTCTCTGTCCTGCTCAACTTGGAGTCAAGGACGGTGCCAAAGTAGGCCTACTAATACTCCTGGACACTCTCTACCTCTTCACTGGGGATCTGGAGGGGCTGGATAGACGGTGGGTCTCTCCGAAAGCCAACAATGACCTCTTTGATCTTAGGGACGTTAAAATGGAGGTGGTTCACTTGACACCACTCAACAATGAAGGAGGTGGTTCACTTGACACCACTAAACCATTTCAGCGACAGCCCTAATGTATGCAGCCAGTGCATGCAATCCAGGCAGGCGCTGAGAGCAAGAGAAGCTTCTGTAGTCCATCTTCTCACTAGACTCTTGTGTTTGCTGGATTTGAGGACATACTTGTACACTGGTACCAGGCTCACCATGTTGTGGATCGAGCTACCAAGTGGAGGAAGGGGCACACTTATGTAGGCCTTGGGGACGTTGCTGAAGCATAAATCTAAGGTGCTGATGTGACAAGTCTTACACGGCACATACTGCTTGTAGTGTGGAAGCACCTTTGACAGCTAGCAGCTGTTGAAGTCCCCTAGAACAAGCCTGATACGAGTCTGGGGACAGGCTTTCTTGTTTTTTGACCCCCTCGCCAATCTTCTCTGCCGCAGCTTTCACATCTGCCTTCGGGTGAATGTCCATTGTAATGAAATTAAGTTATTTCATTTTTGGACATATCACTCGAGATAATCTAGAATTATTATTTTCTTCTAAACTGAGAAGTAAAGAATAATTGTAGTTGTTTATATTATGTGAAGTTACTGTATATTAAATATGAATGATAGTAAAAAGACATCTAGTCAAGAATCTATGACCTCACAATAAAAGTGACGTATTCTTAGAGCAGCCATTTTTGTTGTGAAGACTTTTGACGTAGTACTCTTCTCATATTCGTGAGACGTAAAGTTGGTATTGACAACGAGGTACACAGGTATTTCATTGTAGGCATATTTGTTTACCAACACTTGTGACTCAGACTTCAAAGCGAGAGGACCACACCCTCCGAGCTCTGCTTTTTAACGGTCGAAAACCGTCATCCAAATATTGGGAAATCGGAACGTTCAAGCTAGGCTTCGTCATCTTTTTTTTCCTTCGGCGACGTGTTGTTGAGGATAATATCACAGAGAACCGTTTGGACACATTTTGCTGGAAGAATATTTACAAGATTGATGCCAGAAATGGAAGACAGCCGGGAGCAGACGATGTCGAACGTAGACCTGTTGCAGCCATAGCCACTGTCTACTTCGATGTCCTGTAACTCGTCTTTGAGAGAAGAGCGCTGATCACATTGTCCACTGACGATCTGAGGGTCGAATTGCTACGAACTGAAGAGGTCTTGTAACTGGTGGGTGAAACTCTAGGAATAAAATAAATCGTAGAGAGTCTAGTTCTATACTTGGATACTATCATTTGTAAGAGAATTGTTTCGTCTAATTATGGGTAATTAATTAACGGAACGATTTTTTATGTGTAGGTATAATTTTGGTTGCAGAAGGTGCAACAGAAAATTATGTGTCGTTCTTTTCGTACGAGAATCGCAATGAAAATAGGTTATGTAATTTTCTAGATCATCTAAGTTTCGAAATGTTGTTGTTTATATTCATTTAATTTATGCATTAAGTGAGGGATCCTTGCGGGTAAATAAATGGTAATTATTTACGCAATGACGATGATTATAATTGAAGAAGTTGTGATTGCGAGTTGCGCAATACGAACTGTTAGCCGGTTGCCATGGAGTAACCGTTTTCTTGGAGATTGCGTTTTCGCGAATCCATTTGAATGAATTATTAATGGGTTGTTTGCGCAATGCTCTGGTGTTAAATGTTAATAAATAATTGTTGAGTTGGATGATTTGATAATTTAGGGCCAGGATTTTCATTTCATTGATTATCGCCAAGAGGCTGATTGTAAATAATAAAATCGCTTTCCAAGCGAATAACCTGGCAACCGTTATAATAGGGGTTTCGTGATACTCACCTGTGCTTCGATAATACAGGTGGGACTTCTTACCTTTTCTCTTCTCACCTTTATCCTGGAACTTCACCTTACTTCCACGGGTGTGATGTTTACTATCTATTGGGAAGGGCTACAGTCAAGTCACCTATGAAGAACCACGACTGTACCCGTTCCGAGTGTTGAGAAACTCTTCCAGAGACTAACCTGTGTGTGATACGATCGCGTGCACAGACTTACCCTCGACGAACTGGGTTATGTATTTTTAACTTGAAATTACCTACCTTTCGAGGAAGGGGATTTTATTATGACTAGTAAATATTGTTCATTTTCTGTGACAGTATTTTATCTTCTTTTTATATGTAAAAGAAGAGTTTGATAGCGAGCGGAAGTTTATGTATTGAGCCACTACACGCATTAACATCTTGCAACATAACATCTTTAAACTTTTCTGCTTATAACAAAATAAATCAAACAATAAACGCAACAAGTGGGGGCTTCGTCTGGGATAGTTTATAACGTAACTATAACGAAATTATAACGAGTGTAACTCTATTTTCTAAGTTGCGGAAATTCTGTCACAATTTTGAACTTTTTACTGGTTTTAATAATCTTGTTATCATCATGTTTATGCATATTTTGTACATGTTGTAATAACCTTGCCATCGTTAATAGCATGTAAGTTAACCATCTAGAAGGATAGTTCTAGCAGTTTATCCAGTTTATATTTTGGCGATAGAATTCTGTCGGGGAAATATTCTATTGAAAGGGGAAAAATCGACGGATAGATTTGTTCTTCTGATTAGTCATACAGTTGATTAGTCGTGTGCTAGATTGAATTTATTTATCAAGTTTCGGTCATTGGTAAAAGATGAATTCGGAAACACGAGGACCTGTGTTAATCTAGAGTGTTGTATAGGTAGAACTTAATTATGTAGAACTAAGTTACCTAGTCGTTTTTGACAGCTAGATGGAGATCTAGTGAACATTGTTTATTTGTGAAACAGTCATTTAGACAATATGTTAAAAGCGTATACTTTAATAGGTTAGATAGATTGTAGCAGGGAGTTCTACAATAAGGGCCATTAAAGTTTGAAATTATTATAACAATCTTTGTCTCATAAGAAGTAGAGGCTATAGGATTAGTTATCAGGGAACGTTGGATTGCGTTCACAAGGTCTAGCAAATTCGGGTCACCATAAAGGAATGACCGGCTGAATTATGTTAGGTATATAATCACGTGGGTATGATTATGTACGAATAAAGTCTTCGGAAGTTTTATGTATTTATTCGAAGCAGGCCGTATCTGCAATGGCAGGAGAGTAAGTCCATTGTTCAGTTAGTCTATAGAACTGGAGGGTACAGATAGAGCAATTGTTGTTGGATAGTATAGACAGTTGCAGAATCTAGTACCAGTAACTGCGAAGTGTTTTTAATAATTGCTGAGGGTGCATTATTAAATTTAATATAAGACGTAGTGAAGTGGAAATACATAATTATTTTCGTTTTTCTAATTCATGTGATTAGGTTTCTTGAGTAGTGTTGGCTATCTACTTACTTTATTTCAACTTAGAATATTTTTTTTCGGGATTATGGCTGACCCGTCTACATCTATGAGTATGACAACTCGATCACAGTCTCGTCTGATAGAAGGAGATAACCCGACAGCTAGGTTTAAAGCTGAAGGTGAGAGTTTGGGTTTATCTGGAGCGGATTTACTCCAATATATTAGGGACGAGAAAGACCGTTTGGCTAAACTCGAAAGAGAAGAGAGAGAGCGTTTAGCTGAAGTTGAAGAAAAGAAGAGGAATTTTGAATTAGAAGAAAAGAAGTTACAACTTGAGGCTGAGCAAAAGAAATTACAGTTTGAAGCTGAAGAGCGCCAAAAGAAGTTACAACTTGAGGCTGAGCAAAAGAAGATACAACTTGAGGCTGAGCAAAAGACGCTACAACTTCAAGCAGAAGTTGAGCAAAAGAAATTGCAGTTTCAAGCAGAAGTTGAAGAAAGGAAGCGCCGAGATGATCAGGAATACGAGATAGAACGATTGAAAATCCAAACTGATCATTCTGAAAGAACAGCTGATAATGGAGTCAGAGTTAGTCATTCCAATCACCTACAACAGGATTTCCTCAAGGTTAAATTACCATTTTTAGAAGATAAAGACGACCTTGAAACATATCTTCGTACGTTCGAGAGAACAGCCAAAGTAGCTGAAGTGGGATGAAGATATTTGGGCTTTGAAACTCAGCACTTTATTGAAAGGTAAAGCGCGGGAGGTTTACTCGCTAATGTCAGATGAGAAAGCCGCAGATTATGACGAACTAAAGAAAGCTCTACTGCTTAGATTTCGCTTGACCGCAGAGGAGTATAGAAAGAAATTTCGATCGGCCAAGCGTCAAAGCAATGAAACTACTCAAGAATTTGCGACCAAGCTTGACCTTTGGTTGACGCGTTGGCAGCAATTAGCTAATAAGGGTGATACATATAAGGAATTAAGAGATCTATTCATGGTGGAGAAATTCATTGAAGGGATTCCTTATGACCAAGCAAGGTTCATTCTTGAGAAGTCACCTAGTGACATAGAAGAAGCTGTTGAACAAGCTCTGATTTTTGAGTCAGCAAAACTAACTGCAAGTTCAAGCCATGAACGCCCAAAGAATTCTTTTGATGCGAGAAACAAGCTGAGAGATCTTAAACCTAAAAATGACAATGTCGAACCCTTACCGAATAGAACGGATTCGAACCGGTTCGCGCAAGGTCAAGGTCACAGGAATAGGTTTACTGACAGAACTTGTTATAGTTGTAACGAACGAGGACATGTATCGAAATACTGTCCAAAAAGGTCGACCAAACAATCAGCAGCCGTATTTGTACCAAATATGGTCGAGTCTAGTAAGGCTGCGAGTAGTGAATTGTGTGAATCGTGCACAAAGATTCCATTTTCACCTGAGTGTGAAGTGAAGGTGGAAGGCAAAGTCGCGTTAGCAATACGCGACACGGGAGCATCTGTAACAATCGTACAGTCGAGTCTTATACCCGACAAATATAAGACTGGAAAGACTCTTGATGTTATACTTGCGTCCAGTACTGAACGGATGAGTTTGCCCATCGCTTTGGTTCAGTTAGAGACTCCGTTTTTCAGCGGAAAGACGGAAGTTGCTATGATGAATAATCCTGTTTGTCTGGTTTTAATCGGGAATTATTGTACCACAGAACTAGGTGAGATTGTACCTATCCCTGTCTATGCCATACGGTCAAGATGTTCTGCAGTGCAGACAAGAGGAGATGAGAAAAAGTCGGACCGAGTTCTCAAGATCTCCGGGTCGTTATTAGGCGATGTGACTCCAGAGGATTTGAGTCAGGAACAGAAGAAAGATCCCACTCTAGAGAAAATCAGGAAGTTAGCAGAGACGGGAACAACCGAAACTGACCGAGGAAAGAAAGGAAAGAAAATTCTGTCGGACTATCGATGGTCCAAGAATATTTTATACAGATTTTTCGATGTGAACGGAAAGCTGACTCGCCAAGTTGTTGTTCCGTCTAAATATCGCGCTGAAGTCTTGCGACTAGCGCATGATACACCAATGGCCGGACATTTGGGTATCAGAAAAACCAGGGGTCGGATTTGGGATGATTTTACATGGCCTGGGATTTGTGGTGACATACGGCGATACTGTGCGTCATGTGACGTATGTCAAAGGTCAACACCCAGAGGTAACACACGTAAAATCCCGATCGGCCGAATGCCAGTGATAAACACACCATTCGAGAGAGTTGCCGTGGATCTAATTGGGCCGATTATCCCAATGTCGGATCGCGGACATCGTTACATTGTAACGATGATTGACTATGCCACTCGGTATGCTGAAGCTAAACCTCTTAAATCGATCAAGGCCGGGGAAGTTTCGGAAGCGTTGTGGGAGATGTGGACCCGCCTCGGAATACCAAAGGAGATCCTTACAGATCGCGGTTCTCAATTTGTTGGAAACTTAGCTGATGAGGTCAACCGTCTGCTCAGTATTAAAGGATTGCGCACGACACCATATCACGCGCAGGGTAATGGCTTGGTCGAACGATTCAACGGTACGATCAAGAGTATGCTAAAACATCTGTGCCAAGAACAGACGCGGGAATGGGATCGTTTCATTCCGGCTTTGCTTTTCGCAATACGGGAAGTACCGCAGGAATCGCTACAGTTCTCTCCTTTCGAACTTCTGTATGGAAGAACTGTACGCGGTCCGATGCAGATACTGAAAGAACTTTGGACTAAAGATGACCAGAACGAAGAAGTTCGCACTACATTTCAATATGTAGTTGATCTGCGCAACAGAATTGAGGAGACATGCGCGATTGCCAGAGAAAATCTGAGGAAAGCCGCTGCTAAACAAGCGAAATTCTTTAACAAGAAGACAAAAGCTCGTTCTTTTAGCGTAGGAGAAAAGGTGCTGCTCCTTCTCCCAAACAAAGCTAATAAACTCCAAATGACTTGGCGTGGACCATACATTGTCACTGACAAAGTCAACGACTATGATTACCGTGTTGCCATTGGTGACAGTGAACGGTTGTACCATGCCAATATATTGAAAAAGTATGTTGACAGAGCGCCAAGTACTGAGACACATATTGTAGCAGTAGTAATGATGGAAGACGCTAGCGAACATGATGTGCCAACATCGCGGACTTCAGAGATTCCGCTGATTCAATTAAAAAGGTTAGAGGGACCTGAGAAGGTGAACATTGCTGAAACTCTTAGCAAAGAGCAGAAAGCAGAGCTTCAACAATGCATACAGGCAAGAGAGTCAGTACTTTCAGATTTACCTGGATGTACTCCTTTACAATCTTGCGAGATTCCGCAGGAGAAGAAAGAGTACGTTTTCGTACGGCAATATCCGTTACCGTACGCCAAAATTCAAGTCATCGGACAAGAAGTCGATGCAATGCTTAAGATGGGAGTGATTGAACCAGCTGCATCACCGTATAATGCACCGGTGGTGCTGATTCAGAAGAAAGATGGTAGTAATAGGTTTTGCATAGACTACCGTAAACTGAATCAGGTGACCAAATTTGACGCTGGACCTATGCCCGATGTGAATCAGATGTTCACCAAACTGAGTAACAAGAAGTTTTTCAGTAAATTAGATTTAACCAAGGGGTACTGGCAGCTCAAGATGGTCGAAGGAGATAAGGAAAAAACTGCATTCACCACTCCGCAAGGTCAGTTCCAGTGGAAGGTCATGCCTTTTGGACTGAAGAACGCCGGAGCGATTTTTTCACGTATGATGCGAAAACTTCTGAGACCAATTGACCAGGAGTCAGTGAGTAATTTCATGGATGATATACTCATTTCAACGGAAACGTGGAAAGAACATATCTGCATACTTAAACAGGTACTGGACAGGTTGAAGGAGAACAATCTAACGGCCAAACCGTCGAAATGCTACCTTGGATACAAGAGTCTTTCATTTTTGGGTCACGAAATCAGTTCAGGCATTATTCAACCAGAGACTGATAAGCTGCAGAAGATCAGAAACGCTCAACAACCCAGAACAAAGAAAGATCTTCGCTCATTCTTAGGTTTAGCGAATTATTACAGAAAATTCATTGCTCAATTCGCTACTCTTGCTCTTCCTCTTACTGATAAGACGAAGAAAGGACAGCCAGATGTAGTACAGTGGGATGACACGTGTCAGCAAGCTTTCGATACTCTGAAAGCAAAATTGTGCGAGAAACCCATTATCATCATGGCAGACTCGCAGAAACCTTATGTACTTCGAACCGATGCTTCAGATCGAGGTCTGGGTGCAGTTCTACTGCAAGATCATGGTAACGGTCTTCAGCCGATAGCTTACGCAAGTAAGAAACTAAACAGCGCTGAAACCAAGTATGCTACCATTGAGAAAGAATGCATGGGCATTGTCTGGGGAGTGAAGAAGTTTGAACCGTATCTATACGGGACTACCTTCACTATTGAAACTGATCATCAACCTCTGCAGTATTTGAAGAAATCCAAAACTGAAAATGGTCGTCTCATGAGATGGGCCATTCAACTGCAACAGTACGACTTCGTCGTCAAGGTTATTCCAGGGAAAGACAACGTTGGAGCGGATTATCTCAGTCGTTCTATGTAATGTGAAATTGGCTAGACCAATTTTTATCTAAGAAGGGGGGTATTGTAATGAAATTAAGTTATTTCATTTTTGGACATATCACTCGAGATAATCTAGAATTATTATTTTCTTCTAAACTGAGAAGTAAAGAATAATTGTAGTTGTTTATATTATGTGAAGTTACTGTATATTAAATATGAATGATAGTAAAAAGACATCTAGTCAAGAATCTATGACCTCACAATAAAAGTGACGTATTCTTAGAGCAGCCATTTTTGTTGTGAAGACTTTTGACGTAGTACTCTTCTCATATTCGTGAGACGTAAAGTTGGTATTGACAACGAGGTACACAGGTATTTCATCGTAGGCATATTTGTTTACCAACACTTGTGACTCAGACTTCAAAGCGAGAGGACCACACCCTCCGAGCTCTGCTTTTTAACGGTCGAAAACCGTCATCCAAATATTGGGAAATCGGAACGTTCAAGCTAGGCTTCGTCATCTTTTTTTCCTTCGGCGACGTGTTGTTGAGGATAATATCACAGAGAACCGTTTGGACACATTTTGCTGGAAGAATATTTACAAGATTGATGCCAGAAATGGAAGACAGCCGGGAGCAGACGATGTCGAACGTAGACCTGTTGCAGCCATAGCCACTGTCTACTTCGATGTCCTGTAACTCGTCTTTGAGAGAAGAGCGCTGATCACATTGTCCACTGACGATCTGAGGGTCGAATTGCTACGAACTGAAGAGGTCTTGTAACTGGTGGGTGAAACTCTAGGAATAAAATAAATCGTAGAGAGTCTAGTTCTATACTTGGATACTATCATTTGTAAGAGAATTGTTTCGTCTAATTATGGGTAATTAATTAACGGAACGATTTTTTATGTGTAGGTATAATTTTGGTTGCAGAAGGTGCAACAGAAAATTATGTGTCGTTCTTTTCGTACGAGAATCGCAATGAAAATAGGTTATGTAATTTTCTAGATCATCTAAGTTTCGAAATGTTGTTGTTTATATTCATTTAATTTATGCATTAAGTGAGGGATCCTTGCGGGTAAATAAATGGTAATTATTTACGCAATGACGATGATTATAATTGAAGAAGTTGTGATTGCGAGTTGCGCAATACGAACTGTTAGCCGGTTGCCATGGAGTAACCGTTTTCTTGGAGATTGCGTTTTCGCGAATCCATTTGAATGAATTATTAATGGGTTGTTTGCGCAATGCTCTGGTGTTAAATGTAAATAAATAATTGTTGAGTTGGATGATTTGATAATTTAGGGCCAGGATTTTCATTTCATTGATTATCGCCAAGAGGCTGATTGTAAATAATAAAATCGCTTTCCAAGCGAATAACCTGGCAACCGTTATAATAGGGGTTTCGTGATACTCACCTGTGCTTCGATAATACAGGTGGGACTTCTTACCTTTTCTCTTCTCACCTTTATCCTGGAACTTCACCTTACTTCCACGGGTGTGATGTTTACTATCTATTGGGAAGGGCTACAGTCAAGTCACCTATGAAGAACCACGACTGTACCCGTTCCGAGTGTTGAGAAACTCTTCCAGAGACTAACCTGTGTGTGATACGATCGCGTGCACAGACTTACCCTCGACGAACTGGGTTATGTATTTTTAACTTGAAATTACCTACCTTTCGAGGAAGGGGATTTTATTATGACTAGTAAATATTGTTCATTTTCTGTGACAGTATTTTATCTTCTTTTTATATGTAAAAGAAGAGTTTGATAGCGAGCGGAAGTTTATGTATTGAGCCACTACACGCATTAACATCTTGCAACATAACATCTTTAAACTTTTCTGCTTATAACAAAATAAATCAAACAATAAACGCAACATCCACAACAGTTACAAATACACGTTGCAATCCCCGCGGAAGGTAGAAGGGACGAAGAGCAACAGACAGGAGTTCGACATTCTGGTAGCAGTGCTGTTCCCTTACTGTCACATTAGTGCACCAACGTTCACTTACTTAGATGCTTTCCCGTCACATCTCTCGATCTATCTGATTGCACCGCTCTGAAGCCTGGTAAATCTGGGTCACTGTCAGTACCACTGAGCCACGTCTCAGAAAAACACAACAAATTTGCGTATCTGTGCTGTCGCAAGTATCGAATACACGCTTCTAACTCGCCAGTCTCGTTATTATTGTTGTTGTTGTTGTTTGTAGATTATTATAGTCACACGACACTTTCGCATATAGGTGACTACTGGACCGATTTATACTGACACCAGCGGGCCAGTTGTTGGTAAAGGGGAAAATAATATGATCACACGTTGACCAATCCGGGATTCGAACCAGCGACCTTTCGGTTACTAGCAAGACGCTCTTACCAACTGAGCTACCCGGCCCCATCTCTCGTTATTAATGGACTGGAAGTATTTATAGCCTGTGCTCATCCGCGCCACCTTCTCGTCTAAAACGGGCTCCTCTTTGACCAAGCCCCCTCCATAAATCCCTTTAACATTCACAGTGAGTGTTGCCCTAATGAAAAAATTAGCTTGCAACAACAACAACAACAACAACAACAACAACAACAACAACAACAACAACAACAAACTCTTTCACAAGTATAGTTATTGTTTAAATCAAGCCATTCTGTAGTTCGTGTGCCAATTAATAACATCCGCGCTACAAATCTCATCCAGCAGATCGTACAGATGTCTGGTAAATTTAATTTTATTTCATTTTATTTTATTGTATTGTGTTAGCGAAATAACTTCCTGTCAGAACAGAGATGGACAATTCAAACGTTAGCGGGAGGTCTTAGAAACGAAAGCCCGCTTCAACGTTAATATTAACCTAAACTCAATTTCAACAACTAAGTCTTGGAATTGGGGACCTTAAAAAAAAAAAAAAAAAAAAAAAGGTCGGACACCAAATATTTTGCAAGACAACAAACACGAACTACAGGAAATACTCAGAGTAGGAAATGAATTCCATTCTTCCGCAGCTTTTTGCTGCTATTTCCGATGAGTGGTAGGAAAAAAAAACCACAGCAACACACTTAAAACCACAGGCGACCCCGTATAGGGATGTGAGCGGAGTACAGTCTACTAATAATACAAGGCGAAAAAGTCATCTCAGCAAAAATTGCCGGTAATCACACTTTTTCAAATCTAAATAAACGAAGTAGAAAAGTTCCCCCAGAAAGAAGGCGGCTAAATGATTCAACAGTGATTCAACAGTGGTTCGTGCAAACACCCACAGTAAAAAATATGCGTTGTCTATTTTCAAACACGTTAAATTTTGGAAAATTGTGTAAAATAAATAAATAAAAAAATATAATAAATACAGATCACGTTTAAAATTATCACTGGACGGAAGTTGGTTCTGTGACACCGTTTGGCTTACCCCATCTACACCTTCCGTCGGTAGTAACCGGTTTCCATTTAAGCATGAATTGTCAACTTTCGACGGTTGTCAATGCCGATGGACTTTGCGATTTAACTAAACCTCATGCAAACATCCCAAGTCTATTTTCGAACCCGTTCAATTTCTGTAAAATTGTTGTTGTTGTTGTTGTTGGTTTTTTTTTTAAATTAACGTTTGTCATGACGTGACCACTCAACGGTTGTAAACTGTAGGGGTGAATTATGACGCAAACATATTACAGTGTTACACTGGATGTTGTTTTTATCTATCAGTAGTTGATTCAGCCCCGATGCTTGAAATCCTGATAGGTGTAACTAAGATTCGTTTATCCACGCAACCCGTTCAATCATCAACAAGGCTGGAGTCGTCGTATGAAGTTTTCCACTTTTATTCAGCACACATCAACAACTGCATACAATCGCTCAATCGCTTTTTCCACTCTACAATTCTCAACTATGAACTTTCCACTTTTTACAACTTTCTCAACTCTAACACAACAGCTCTCTCTACTTTCAACTCTCTCTACACTCCAGAACAATTTAGGACACTCCAGCGTATCGCACCACAACCAATCAAAATGAACTTCGTCATCACTGTCTCACGTCATACAACCTTATTTGGGATGGAAGCGTCTCGTGGTTATCACTAGATTTATCCACACGCTTCGATCGATCGTAAACAACCAAATCTAGAAAATTCTCAAATAATATCGACCAACTAAAATTATCAACGTTATACAAAGCTTCTTCTAACAACAACGCAAAATCAAATCAAAGGTAAATACACTCTATTATTGCATGCTTTGCAAAATAAAACGAACAGATCTATCGCGCGCGTCACACACGAACTATCGGGCGCGTTTCAACGTAACATACAGTTGCCGAGACTTGAATTTGCCTATCCATGTCTGGTAACTGTAATATATTTGCGTCATAATTCACCCCTATAGTTTACAACCGTTGAGTGGTCACGTCATGACAAACGTTTTTTTTTTTGTTTTTTTTTAAACCAAATAAACAATTTTACAGAAATTGAACGGTTTTGAAACTAGACTTGGGATGTTTGCATAAAAAACTGTTGAATCGACTGAGTCACCTTCTTTTGGGGTAAATCTTCTAGTTCGTTCATTTAGATTTGAAAAATGCAATGACACGCAAATTTCGCTGAGAGGACTTTTTTCACCTTGTATTACTGTATTAGTAGACGCTACTCCGCTCACAAATAAACGGGTGCCTATGCTTAAAACAGTTTCAGAAAATCACACCATGCAGCGTGGAATCGCAACATTTGACTTTGGTGCACATCCGTCCGAATATGATACAGACAGCATATTAACTCCGATTCGTTAGCATTTCTATCTTGCTTTTTTATGAGAAGAACCTCTTTTGTTTAATTTTTTTTTTAAAAGGTAAAGGTAGTCCCATAGCCTTGTGGCCCTAGGGGAGCGTGATGTTGGAGATCACACTTATCTTGGGCCAGCGTAATGAGGGTGATGCCCATCTCTCTCCCTTGCTGCTTTACCTTCCCCACCCTTAAGAGAGTAGGTACTTAGTCACAGTTGAGTCAACTGGGGGCGTTGTTATTTGTCGCTTCACGTTTTGCGGTCACCCATCCAAGTGCTAACCGCACTGGACGGTGCTTAACTTGCGACACAGTAGCGAGTGCTCCAACCACTGCGCTATCCGACACCCCTTTTGTCTAATTATAAATTTAAAAAAAAACAATGCGCGTTAGCGTAATATAAAACAGTTACAGGAAATTAACGGTAACTGGCAAAATGTACCTTTGATGATGATGATGATGATAACGACGATGAAGACAACGAAGACGATGATGAAGATGATGATGATGATGAAGATGATGATGATGATGATGATGAAGATGATGATGATGATGATGATGATGATGATGACGATGATGATGATGATGATGATGATGATGATGATGATGATGAAGATGATGATGATGATGATGATGATGATGATGATGATGATGATGATGATGATGATGATGATGACGATGATGATGACGGCTAAATTGTTAAACGCTGGCAATATGCCTAGGGCGGTACGTTGATGCACACATCCGTCAAAATGTGACAGAGACTCCGATTTGAGTCTGTTCGTGGTCTGGTGGCTGATATAAGGTCCGGGCTACCTTCTCTTATGTTGTAGGCAACTTTACAGGAACACATAAAACATAGTTCAACAGAAGGCGGAATGATGATTTCGCATCAAACTTCAAAACACAAGTTTGTTGCGGCAAGTCCAAAATACGATAAAAGCAGAACGTAGGTTAAGAGTGGGATTGTATTTGTGGTTTGACGGCTGATGATGGCCAATGCTGTGGTTTGTTGCAGGCAAATTCCCAACAGACAACTGTTACAGGGGTCCACTATGGCCAATGCTGTGGTTTGTTGCAGGCAAATTCACAACAGACAACTGTTAAAGGGGTTCACTATGGTCAATGCTGTGGTTTGTTGCAGGCAAATTCCCAACAGACAACTGTTACAGGGGTCCACTATGGCCAATGCTGTGGTTTGTTGCAGGCAAATTCACAACAAACAACTGTTACAGGGGTCCACTATGGCCAATGCTGTGGTTTGTTGCAGGCAAATTCACAACAAACAACTGTTACAGGGGTCCACTATGGCCAATGCTGTGGTTTGTTGCAGGCAAATTCACAACAGACAACAGTCAAATGGGGTGGCCTCGTGGCGCAAGGGATAAGTCGCCGGTTTCCTATGCCGAAGGTCGCGGGTTCGATTCCCGCAAGGGGCGAACGTATGTGACTTAGGTACGAGACTATTGAGGTCACCGAGGGTTTTCTCCGGGCACTCCGGTTTCCTCCCTCCCTTCAATAATGGTACAGGACGCAGTCAATATAAAAATTTCTAAAATAAAAATTCGATTTTCTTTCCGTCTTCTAATAGCGATCTCCCTGCCTTTACACCACCTGTTTGAGTGATGGATGTGTATTTGGTGTGTGTAAGGGTGGATGAGACAGGTGAGCGTGTATGTTGGTATAGATCGCCGCGCTTTGAGCCTGATTGATTTGGGGAAAGGCGCGTATATAGCATCCTGTATTATTATTATTATTATTATTATTATTATTATTATTATTATTATTATTATTATTATTATTATTATTATTATTATTATTAAATGGGTCCACTATGGTCAATGCTGTGGTTTGTTGCAGGCAAATTCACAACTGACAACAGTTAAAGGGGCCACGCCCCCCGTCCACAGATCCTTTGAAAATTTACAGTAACTGTTGACTCACTGGAAGAAAACAACAAAAAATAACTCTTTTGCAATTATATATATATAATTTTTTTTTAATATGACTAAACTCCGTAGTTTTGTGTGCCTATTAATAGCAACAGCCAGCATTCTGGAGCTAAAAATAGTAGATACCAAAGCCGGTAAGAGACATAACCCGTTAAAAAAAACAATTGCTCGGTAAGGTTTCTCGTTTTAGGTTTGATAAAATACAGCCTACGCTACCCCAGACACCAAAAACGAACACTTCAAGTCGCATGGGTCACTCACAAATACAATCAAAGGTCACACGGATATGGTAGCGATGTACCGTCAAAACAGGGGAATTCACTTCCTGTCAGAACCGACATTGAAATTTCAAACTCTAGCGGTTGGTTTGAGCAACGACAGCCCACTTTATTATTGTTTAATGTAGCAACAATGCCTATTTTTATCATTGTCTAATGTAATAACAATGCCCATTTTTATCATTGTTTAATGTAGCAACAATGCCCATTTTTATCATTGTTTAATGTAATAACAATGCCCATTTTCATCATTGTTTAATGTAATAACAATGCCCATTTTTATCATTGTTTAATGTAATAACAATGCCCATTTTTATCATTGTTTAATGTAATAACAATGCCCATTTTCATCATTGTTTAATGTAATAACAATGCCCATTTTTATCATTGTCTAATGTAATAACAATGCCTATTTTTATCATTGTCTAATGTAATAACAATGCCCATTTGTATCATTGTTTAATGTATTAACAATGCCCATTTTTATCATTGTCTAATGTAATAACAATGCCCATTTTCATCATTGTTTAATGTAATAACAATGCCCATTTTTATCATTGTCTAATGTAATAACAATGCCCATTTTTATCATTGTCTAATGTAATAACAATGCCCATTTTCATCATTGTTTAATGTAATAACAATGCCCATTTTTATCATTGTCTAATGTAATATCAATGCCCATTTGTATCATTGTTTAATAATGTCATAACAATGCCCATTTTTATCATTGTTTAATGTAATAACAATGCCTATTTTTTATCATTGTTTAATGTCATAACAATGCGGATTTTAGGGTAAACTCGTTTTCACCAAATGTAAACAAATCCTTCAAATTGGGGCCTTTAATAAAAGCTCATAAAAGATTAATCTGAAACCGCTTGATGCGCAACTGTCAAAATACGATAAAGTTCCGAAGTAAAGTTTATTTCTGGTTTGATGGCTGATAAGGGTCCACGTAGTTTTACAGTGTAAAATGTACTTCTTGGGATTGTTTTTTTTTTTTTTTTTCACAAACGGGAATTTAAGATCCAAAGTCATATTGCTGACTTTCTAAAAGAGGCTTTGAAGTAATCAAAATAAAACTTGTTACACAAGCCAACCAACCTTCCCTTAGGCAACGCACTGAAAGCGGTGTAGCAAACTCACTCGCGCGCCCGCACGCGCGAGCATCCTCATGCACACACACAGAGAGACAAAGACACACAGAGACAAAGAAACACACACACACTCTAAACTACAAACTCTGATCATACACTAAAGTTCTGTTATACTGATAGCGCAAAGCGACAACAACAGTGGTAAACAAAGATGACTGGGAGAAGAACTTCTCTCTCTCTCTCTCTCTCTCTCTCTCTCTCTCTCTCTCTCTCTCTCTCTCTCTCTCTCTCTCTCTCTCTCTCTCTCTCTCTCTCTCTCTCTCTCTCTCTCTCTCTCTCTCTCTCTCTCTCGTTCAGATTTGGTATTTTTGATTTGTCTATTCATTTTTCTAAATATTGCACTTGCATACCCGAAAACTATACAAATTATGTAATCAAACCAAAGAAAATGAACTGCGTTTCTAGCTCTGTCGTCCATACTTCGATGATTTACGCATAGATTATAATATTATTGACCCCAAATACTATAGAAACTCAAATGCATTGATTCAAGCTGTCTTTATTATTGTTATCTAATAATGAAAATGTTAAAGGAGATTATGTATGTTTTTGTAAAGAGCGTTCAAGATTAGGGAACCTGTTTTGTCGTGATGTATGTTTTGAATGTTTTGAGGATTGTGAAATTCTGTATAACTGGTTCGATGTATGTTTGACTTGACTGCTATTGTATTGTAATATTTTGTGAATAGGTTGCACATACCCCTATTAAGGGGGTTTGGGCCTTTATTGAATAAATATTGGTCTCTCTCTCTCTCTCTCTCTCTCTCTCTCTCTCTCTCTCTCTCTCTCTCTCTCTCTCTCCCTCTCCCTCTCTCTCTCTCTCTCTCTCTCTCTCTCTCTCTCTCTCTCTCTCTCTCTCTCTCTCTCTCTCTCTCTCTCTCTCTCTCTCTCTCTCTCTCTCTCTCTCTCTCTCCTCTCTCTCTCTCTCTCTCTCTCTCTCTCTCTCTCTCTCTCTCTCTCTCTCTCTCTCTCTCTCTCTCTCTCTCTCTCTCTCTCTCTCTCTCTCTCTCTCTCTCTCTCTCTCTCTCTCTCTCTCTCTCTCTCTCTCTCTCTCTCTCTCTCTCTCTCTCTCTCTCTCTCTCTCTCTCTCTCTCTCTCTCTCTCTCTCTCTCTCTCTCTCTCTCTCTCTGGACATGTGGGTGTATGCTTGTGTGTGTGTGTGCTTCAGTGCGCGAGTGCATGTGTGTGACCAGTGCGTGTTCCAGTGCACTGATGTGTGTGCCAGAGTTCGCATAATAATTTGTATTGGGCGTAGAACGGGCTTCATTCATTCATGCCTGCACTGACAAAAGCAAGCGAGCAAGGCCTTATTATCAGAACACTGTTGCCCTCTTTCTCACAACAGTCAAATACTATATCAGTGTACGGAACGCAAGGGGTTATTTCCTCTGCTCTTTCCGGAGTGCTCAACATACAGTTCAAGTAGGTGGTATTCAGAATAACTAAGCCAAACAGGAGGCATCATTTCCTTGAATACAGAGTTTAGATTTCTATTGTAAAACATTTTATTTGACACATCCTCATTGCATCATAATGGAATTATAACTAATGTATTTAGACCTAATTATCGATCAACCAAATGTGAATGTGTAATGTTTGGCTGTCACTGTGTCAATTTGATTTTAGATGATGATGATGATTATTATTATTAATGTACGGTTGTACCTAATCTATTTAACTAACAGACCACAATTTGTGCGCCTTGCCTCTGTATGTAATAGAACTTCTTTTTCTCGTGCAATATATTCTAGTGTTCTCTCTACAAACACAGGCGCTCCCCAAGGAACAGTATTATCACCTTTTCTTTTTAGTCTATATACTTCTGATTGTAGGCATACTCAGGTGACATGCCCCATTGTGAAATTTGCAGACGACACTGGCATGGCAGGACTGATTACGGATGACGACGACACGACATACAGACAAGAGATTGACAGTTTTGTTTCTTTCTGTGATAACAATTTTCTTGAATTAAATGTCGGAAAAACCAAAGAAATTATAATTGACTTTAGGCGCAAGAATGTTGTTTTTGATGAAATTTTGATTAAAGGTCAACCAGTAGAAAGGGTTAAAAGTTACAAATACTTAGGAATAGTTTTAGATGAAAAATTGACATGGAACGACAACTTAGATCATATTGTCAACAAAACACACAGCCGTATCTATTGCCTGCGCAAATTAAGATCTTTCAAAATATCACATAAAATACTGCAAATGTTTTTCACATCTGTTGTCAGCAGTGTCATGACCTTTGGCCTGTCTTGCTGGGGTGGTAATGTGACAAAGAGAGACAAAGACAGACTGGACAAAATCATCAAGAAAGCAGGTGGGGTGGTCGGGAGTAAGCAAGACGACATACAGACTATTCACAAGAGACAGGTAGTGAAGAAAACGACAGCAATTCTGGCTGACAGCGATCATCCTCTGTACATGGAATTTGCCAGTAGGTTGATAGAGAGAAGTGGTAGATATAGGGCAGTAAAGACGAAAACGACGAGGCACAAACATTCATTTATTCCGACAGCCATTCAGATGTACAACGAGCAATTAGATAGGGCAAACACAAAACACACGACTAACTAACATACTGACTAGCTGCATTCCCACCTGGGAGGGACTCACTACCGCACTATAGAATTAACGTGCAGTATGCTCTTTCTAATGCTAAAATACACTTTTATGTTTTTATGTGTATAAATTCTTAAATAATAGTCTTTTACACCCTTTTTATGATTGTAGTTTACTTTTGCTTACTATGTGTTATATACTTTTTGACTCCCATTGCTATAAAAAAAAAACTATAATGCATGCCTAAAGATAAGTGTATGTGGTGTTTCTCTTTTGCCTGATTGTTAGCATGCCGTCCTTAATGTTGCATATTACATGTATGCTTTTATCATATTTTTAATTGTGCTGAGTGAAAGATTTCCTTGACGACATTGTAATTTCCATTTTATGGATTATTAAAGATTATGACTTATGACTTATGACTTAGACTTAGCTGTAGGTGCTGACATAAATACAGAATAACTTTAGCTCTAAACCACAGCGAGAAAAACTCGTGAACTATTAACAGTTAACTTATATGCTAGACGCGCAAAGCCCATATGACTCACATGCACCTTATGAAACTCGCAATATTATAAAAGGAACTTGAATGCCCAAAAAACACAAAATAAAACGGTGGCATTAAAATGCAAAATAATACCGATTTTGATCTTTCTATGCTCTTGACCTTGAGAGGACCTTGACCTCCGACTCCAAACAAACTCATGTACTCTGAAATAGAGTACAGCAAAAGTTGTATAATGACAAAAAAACGGTGACTTTGGAATGACCTTGACCTTCAGTGGCCTTGAACTTGGGATGACCTTGACTCTCACGGGGACTCCTCATGCATGTCTGATCAAATAACCCAATGTTGGTGCATACTATGGGTTAAATAAACAGCCATACCACTGTACAATGACTTATTTTAATAAATTTCTGCAAGACCTAACATGACTTTTACCTTCAAGATCAACACACACAAAAATCCGGAACACATATCAAAGATCGCGGACTTCATATTTCTCATAGTTTAAGGCCAAGGTCACTTCAAAGTGCCTTTACTAACCGACTTTGGGCAGCTCCAGTGACCTTGATCTTGGAGTGAGGCTGACCAAATTTGTAAAGTATGTGTATCTCATTGATATCTATCATACACCAAAGAATCATACGTTGAATATTAATATCCTAGAGAAGAAAAAAAAGTGAAATTTTGTGGAAAAATTAACGACAAACATTTGTTGACCTTGTGACCTTGACCTTGAAGTGAAGTCATGCATTCACTGATCATTTGTGATGGCTCATGAATATACACCATCTTACCAAGTTTGGTTGTGATAGTTAAAATAGATTTTAAGTTCTTAGCCACTTTAAAGTTTTTGCAGACAAACTGCGGGCGGCGTACAGACGGACGGACCTTTTTGTTCTTAGTCATTTTTGGGCTATTTAGGACTCATCTTACACAGATTTGCACAAATATGGATTTTTTGTTTTAGTGGGGGAGGCGGGGGAGGAAAGGGGCGGAAGTGTGGAGGGATCAATACATAGACTCGCATTGCTTTTCATGGTATGCACACACACACACACACACACACACACACACACACCCACACACACACACATGAATGTACGAGGTACAAATGGGGTAATTTCACCAACTTCGCGGCCCTTAGGCGGCGAATTAGGTCAAGTTTCTTCAAAAAAGACACTTTTTCGCAAGAGGTTTGACCTAATTCCTCGCTCCTAAGAGACGAAGTAGGTCAAGTTTCTTCAAAAAAGCACATTTTTCGCAAAAAGTTTGACCTAATTCCTCGCCTATTAGAGACGAAGTAGGTCAAGTTTGTTCAAAAACACAGCTAGGATAAGGAACTTTCCTCGACGATTAGGGTAAGGCAGTGCCTCGACGATTAGGGTAAGGCAGTGCCTCGACGATTAGGGTAAGGCAGTGCCTCGAAAAGGGTTAGGGTCAGGGCTAGTTGCAGCGCTGCAACTAGCCCTGACCCTAACCCTTTTCGAGGCACTGCCTTACCCTAATCGTCGAGGCACTGCCTTACCCTAATCGTCGAGGCACTGCCTTACCCTAATCGTCGAGGAAAGTTCCTTATCCTACCCGTCTGGAAGATGCACTACAACTACACCAGGTCAAGTGTACTTGTAGTGCATGTGCACTACAACTACACTTGACCTGGTGTAGTTGTAGTGCACATGCACTACAACTACACTTGGGCAAGTGTACTTTAAGTGCACATGCACTACAACTACACTTGGCCAAGTGTACTTTAAGTGCACATGCACTACAACTACACTTCGTGAAGTGTAGTTGTAGTGCACATGCACTACAACTGCACTTTCATGTACTTAGAACAAATGAGCAACGCCAGACAAATGGGGAACGACAAAATTACCTCATTTGGTACTAAAAATGGCAAATTTCGTTCCCCAAATGTGACGTTTCACAACTACACACACACACACACACACCTACACACACGCACACACACACCTACACACACAACCGTGTAGAAACGCCGTTGTGATGACTTTCATAAAACTGTACATACGTTACTTTGACATTTTTACAAACTTGTCCATTTTTTTGAAGCTATCTCTAACCCTAACCCTAACTCTAACCCTTTCCCTTAACTTAACCCTAAGCCTAACACAGCCCTATGGTCCTGATTTGGCTCGGAAGAGTCCGCTGGACCTAAAGCAATAACCATGTAATATAACACAGCCCTAACCCTAGCGGAACACTGTTTTGACGTCAAAATAACGGGGTCTGTCAAAAGAAAGTACGTAGAGGTTCAAGTGTAGGTCAGAATAACGGCGTTTCTACCTAACCACCTACACACACACCAACACACACACACACACGCACGTAGTCGCCTACTTCCACACACACACACACACAGACACACACACACACGAAATGCCAAGAAAGGGCGAACGAATCAAACAGAAACTATTTACTGTAGACTCATGTGTATGTACTGTGATGTTACTAATATTACTGGTCACATGGGAGTCAAAAGCATAATATTGTTTTGCTAACGGGGAATGAAATTGAGGGTGAAGCCGTGGTCACACAGCACTCCACGTCTTAATCACGGCCAAAGCGCGTCCGAAATTTGTTACCCGTGGAGTGGACGTTGTTGTTCGCGTTGATGTCGAGGTTAAGACGAGCTACGGTCGAGGTATAGACGTGGCAGGACGCGGGGAGAAATCTGAACGGCATCGAACGCGGCAAAAAGTTTTGAACTGCAAGCCCCGGTCACACAGCCCTTTACGGCTGAATCACGGCCAAAGCGCTTCCAAAATTTGTTACCCGTGGAGTGGACGTTGTTGTTCGCGTTGAGGTCGAGGTTAAGACGAGCTACGGTCGAGGTATAGACGTGGCAGGACGCGGGGAGAAATCTGAACGGCATCGGACGTGGCAAAAAGTTTTGAACTGCTCAAAATTTTAGCCCGCGCACAACCACGGGTAAAACACGCGGTAAAGACGTGCAACACACGCGTGGTAATCCGTGTTCCGGCAGTGATTAGAACTTGGGGAGACGCGGTAAGACGCGAAAGTTTAGCGTTCAGTCATTGGACGCATGTACCGCGTTGGAATCACGGGAAATAGCGTGTGTTTAGCGGCTTATCACTGACAAAGCACTACCTACAAACTTTTTGCCGCGTCCGATGCCGTTCAGATTTCTCCCCGCGTCCTGCCACGTCTATACCTCGACCGTAGCTCGTCTTAACCTCGACATCAACGCGAACAACAACGTCCACTCCACGGGTAACAACGTCCACTCCACGGGTAACAAATTTTGGACGCGCTTTGGCCGTGATTCAGCCGTAAAGGGCTGTGTGACCGGGGCTTAAGGTTTTGTGTTCACCGTGTTGAGGTCTAGACTGGATGGTACAGATCTGTCAGTGGGATTGCTCTGCCTAACTAGCCGTGATCTGACTTGGAGAAGAGGGGGAAACGAGGATGAAGGATTGAGGGACGGAGAGAGAGGGAGGAGATAGAAAGAGAGAGTGTGTGTAATAGAGAGAGGGAGACAGTGAAATGGTGGATGGAAAGAGAGAAAGAGAGAGTGACAGAGAGAGAGAGAGTGACAGAGAGATAGAGAGAGAGAGTGACAGAGAGAGAGAGTGACAGAGAGAGAGATGGAGAGAGAGATGGAGAGAGAGAAGGAGAGATAGAGACAGAGAGAGGGGGAGAGGGAGGGAAGGAGAGTGAGAAACACAAAGAGAGAAAGAGAGAGAGGTGGAGGGTGACAAAGACAAAGGATTGGAGAGAGAGTGAGAGAGTGACACAAAGAGGGGGAGACACAGAGAGAGAGAGAGAGAAAGAGAGAGAGAGAAAGAGAGAGAGAGAAAGATAGAGAGTGACAGATAGAGAGAGGGAGGGAGACAGACAGTGAGAGGGGGGGGGAGAGAGATGGAAGGAGGGAGGGAGGGAGAGACAACCAGCCAGAGATAGAGAGAGCAGACAGAGATAGTAAACAGAAAAACAGAGACAGAGAGAGAGACAGACAAAGCTAAGATCGAAAGAGGGAGTGAAAGAGAGACCGCAAGAGGGGGTGGGAGAAAACGCGAGAGGAAGAAGGAGGGAGGGATGGAGAGACAAAAAGAAAGACAAACATAAAAAGACAAAGACAGAAAGAAAAACGGAGAAAGACAGAGATCGGAAATAGAACTTAAATTACTTCTATTTTATTGTAAACTAACTTTACCAGCGCTCGAACAATTAAACTACATCAATACATCAATCAAAACTTACATTCCACAAAACAAGTGACAAACTAAAAGGTGAACTACTTGAGCACTTCAAAACAAAATTTAAATACGTTATCTCCACAAAAAAACAACATTTGTAGTACTCATCAAGAGTGCTTTGACAATTTAAAAAAAATAACGATCACAAGAGAACACAGGGGTTGTTAGTTAAAGTTATGTGCGTTTCAAGCACAACGAAAACAAAACTTTCAAAACATCCCAAAATAAATAATAACTATACTCGAAACATCATGCATAATAATTACTAAACACTCCACAAAAATTGTAAGCTTAAATAGGGTTGTTTTCAAACTTGAAAAAAGAATAATAACATAAAAAATAACACATTTAAACAAAGGCTTAAACCAAAAGACAAGTGTAAAAAGTTAAATATTAAAATAATGTCCTTTTTGCTTCTGAAGTACAGAAATAAATAAAGAAAGAAAGAAAGAACTCATTTAAAAATAGGTCTAAAATAAAAGTCTAGGGTAAACTGTTTTAAATAACGTTTTCCTCGCCTCTGAAGAACAGAAACAAATAAATAACCAAATAAATGGGAATACATCTAAACAATGCTTAAATCAAAAAACGAGTACAATACACCAATACATCAAAAGTGAGAAACTGTGTACCGTACGAAACAAATACAATGTACTCACGCGTTGCATCTGAAGCAGGCTCTATGGTAGAGGATTCCCTGCACCGACACCATCTCCTGTCCTACGGGGAACCCGCACGCCTGGCAGTGATCCACGCTGGGGCAACTTGCACTCTGCGACCTCTGACCTTTCTGGGGGTTGGGCTTTTTCCGCCTCAAGGACGGGGAGAGCGCTCGTCGCAGCAGAGAGGGCGACAACGACTTGCGTCCCTTCAGTGGGCTCTTTTGGATCGGGAGAGTGGTAAACTCGCCCGTTGCTGGCGGACTCCCTCCGAGGGGTGGACTGTTGCTTGGTGGACTATTACCGGCGGAAGGCGGACCGATCTTCCAGCCGTGCCTCAGTTCGACTTCCGGTTCGTCCGTCGGCGTGCTGCATTCCTGTGTAATTTGCGGTACCGGGTGTTTCGGCGAAGAAGACGGGCTACTATCTCCTGGATGCTGCTGCTGATCATGATGATGATGATGATGATGATGCGGATGGCCTTCGCCTTGAGCAAGTTGTTGAGGGTGAGCAGACCGTTGGACGAGGGCAGGGGATGAAGGAGGAGCAGGAGGAACAGGAGAAGAGAGGGTGGAGGTGGACAGAAAATGTTCCAGGTTCTCTCCCTCTTCCACCGTGAGCGGATCTTCCTGTAGCGTCACCTTGCAGTACCACTGAGCCGTGGAGTTGGAGTCTGGGCCGTGAGAGGAGGTGATGCCGTGCTGGGGGTGAGTGGTGCCGTGCTGGGGGTGAATGGTGCCGTGCTGGGGGTGAGTGGTGCCGTGCTGGAGGTGAGTGGTGCAAATTTCAGGCCCGTACGACGTAGGGGGGTGTCCGGCCGAAGAATAGCTTCCAGAAATTCGGTGATGGCCTCCGGAGGATCGCTGTGTAGACGACGATGTCGACAACGATGACGAAGACGTGACAACCACTATCCCAATTCTCGACCCAGGCCCGAATTTCTTCAGCAGGTCTGGCGACGCTCTTCTTAGCCCAATCACCTGCAAGACAGTCAAAGAAAGCATAGCGTTTGGAGATGGCGGTCAATGTGGATACAATTGTAACAGCACAGATTTCAGCACTCAGAACTTAAAACACAAAGACAGCGAGGGAAAGGGAGAGAAAAGAGAGAGAGAAAAGAGAGAAAGAGAGAGAGAGAGAGAGAGAGAGAGAGAGAGAGAGAGAGAGAGAGAGAGAGAGAGAGAGAGAGAGAGAGAGAGAGAGAGGGAGAGAGATAATACAGTTGGGGGAAGTTCAGTTCAGTTCAGTTCAGTGGGTAGATTACCGTCCCCGGACACAATAGCGTATAGGGGACTTGGATAGAAGAAGGCCGGTGGATCTAAGGAGTCATGGTGCTGAATAGGTCGCATGAAGGGGGAGCGCGTAGCGCCGCTACAACGTCCGGATGGAAGTAAGATAAGTCGGGTGAGAGCAGCAACGGAAGATGGTGAGGCAAGGGGCCACGGCTGGTAGGTCGGCAAGGAGCAGGTGTGGTCGTTCGCAGGGAAGGAGGGGAGTGGGGGGAAGGGACTAGGATGAGGCGAGGCAGCGGGAGAGGCGAAGGAAGGTCAGGAGGGGATAGGTGAGTAGTTTGAAGTAGGATGGATCGGGATCTATCAGGAATGGAACAATTCAGATCTATTGTACTTGAAACTACCCCACGTGGAGTCTGAGGTAGATGAATTCCCCGTGGGAGCTTAGGTGGGCAGGAAATACATTTAACCCGGGAGGGGTGAGCTGATACAACTATTAAAAGATATTAAAAATCCTTTCAGGACCGAAAAACAAAAAATTAAAATCGGTGAGGTAAACCCCATTATGTCCGACTACACGGAAAAAGCACACGCAGTCACACCACAGAAAATCAAGCTTGCCAGGTCTATGGGTGACAGGCACCGAAGATGAGAACTTATCGTCTCAAAGTCAGAGGAAGGCGAGAAGCGCGGTTACATAGACGCGCCCCTGGACCCAGGGGGTCACCAGAAGGTGGGTCAAAAAGTCGAAGGTGTCGTACGAGCGACTAAGCGCCCAGGATCGGAGATCAACTGGGAATATATCTGAGTGTGCGTTAGCAGCGGTAACACGTGCCTAGGATCGGAGAGATCTACTAGGCAGGAGTCCAGTGGTAAACGGTCAGTCTAAGGTGGTGCCTGCATACTAGGACCCTAAAGGGTCAACTAAAATATGGGCCAACTGGTAGGAGATATCGTTAGTGAGGGCGCACACCCAGGAGCATAAGTCACTGGGGAAAACGTCAAGTAGTAAGTCATCAGTAGTGGTGACGGTTGCCTAGGATCAGGAGATCGACTAGGCAAGAGTCATGTGGTGTATGGTCAGTCACTGGGGAGGTGCCACATATTAGGACACGTGAGGTCAACTACAATATGGGCCATATAATAGAGAATATCATTTATAGGCATAACGTCGGTTTTGTTGACCGACGGTAAGAATACATGAGGCAGGGTGGGCTCAAGAGATGGGCCACGTCCGGAGGACGGTCAAAGAAGAGTCACAGGGAGCTACAGAAAAGAAGAGACACTGGATCTGTAGATGCAACTCGCAGCGAGTAGGAGAAGGTTTTATGTCAGTAGAAAGGGAGTAGGCCACCAGGTCAGGGATACTTTCGCTCAGGTGAGCAGACCGCCAGGCAGCCCTGATGGTCTGAAAATCGTCGCCAAGATCCGGGCAGAGGAAGATACAGTGTTTGAAGTCGATGGTACCACCACAAGAGCAGGGCTTGGGGGAGTAGTGGCAACGAGCCTTGCCAGAACAGAGACGAAGAGCATAAGGTTTGAGTAGAAGAGGACAAGATGAATGCAGCGGGGCTGGAAGGCGCCCAGGGATCATAGTCAGCTCCCATCTGTCCGCACACCATAGCGAATAGGTGGCGTCCCATCTGTCATGCAGCAAGTTTTTGGTGTTGGAATGTAGTTCAGAGAAAGAGGGAGGGATACGCAAGGACATGAGGGAGTTGCCCGAGGAACCCACAGCGGCAGCACGGTCGGCCCGCTCGTTGCCAGGCAGCCCGACGTGCGAAGGGATCCAGTAGAATTGCGTAGTAGTGCCCACGCTACGGAGGGCAGAGATAAGCTCCAAGATGGATTGGAGGAGATTAGGTCGGGAACGGCAGTGGGCGCCGCCTATGCAAAGCAAGGCGCT
This sequence comes from Oncomelania hupensis, assembly GCA_036898135.1. NCBI lineage: Eukaryota > Metazoa > Mollusca > Gastropoda > Littorinimorpha > Pomatiopsidae > Oncomelania > Oncomelania hupensis. The sequence goes on from CM072524.1 coordinate 40,779,506, forward strand.
CCTGGAGTCTGTGAGGATGGAGACCTGTGGGGCACGAGGCAGGAAGCCTTCAGAAACGCCCCTCAGAGCCTCCTTGATGGCAACGAGCTCACAGGTGAGGATGGATGAGCCGGACGGCAAGCCACCGGAGAGAGAGGCTCCGCCAGGAGCGGAGACCTCAAACCCGGCAGCGCCGTCAGGGAGGACAGAGCCGTCCGTGTAGATGCGAACTGTGTCAGAAAGTGAGTCGACTAGCTCCTGAGAAACAGCGGTAAGGGGTGGTAGATCGCTGGAGCGGGACAGAGAGCCTCCACCCGCGATATGGGTGGAGGGAACAGGTTCGCAGTGGGGAAGAGGAGGGGGGTTATCCTCCACGGTAATGCCGCGAGAGAATGGGCCCCCCAAGGACGCGGAAAGGTATTGGCCGAGGCCTATCTGCGGACGGGCGGTAAGAGGCCACATAAACTGGGGCTGCAACTCGCAAGAGGTGGAGCTGTCCACACGGCCGGCTCTGACAACATAGTCAGCGCAGGTCTGGGTGATGGCATGTCTCAGGGGCAGAAGCCCAGAGAGCCGGTAGACCAGTGTACGTGGCGTGGAGTTGGAAAGAGAGAGGGCGAGCACTCCAGTTTCTCTAGTTTGGCCTGGAGAGAGGAAGATAGATCGTGTTCAGAACCAAATAGTAGGCGGGAGCAAACGAGGGAGACCACGAGGGACACCAGAGTCCGGGGGTCACGGCCCCAGGTCTCCCCGCGTACGGCCAAAATCAGAGAGATGGCACGAGCAGCACTGGAGCGGTTACGCTCAACATGTGCCCCATACCTGCCGTTTTGTTGAAAGATGAAGCCCAAGGTAGCGGACCCTTTTGGAAGCTCCAATAGGGAAACCCGCGACCTGGATGGTAAGGGTGTTGAAGATGGGATGCCAGATGGAGTCGAACGGTATAAAGACCGTTTTAGCCGGGGCCAGAGAGAGGCCAATGTCCTTGAGTGCCTGAGAAATGGCGTCGATGTCGGACTGAAAGGCAGCCACATCTCTACGGAAAAGATGATGGTTAGGGAGCGCCGAACGGCTGCTCATAGTTCGCCAGAGTGCTATATCATCCGCGTACATGGTCACGACAGATGAGTGGGGAGTGCGAAGACCGACGCAAGATAGGGCGATAGTGAATAGTAGGGGAGCTATTACAGAGCCCTGTGGAACGCCCATGGATAGACGGCCCGTCTGGGAAAGGGTGCTGCCCCAACGAACGCGAAAGGATCGATCACGGAGAAAGTCCGTGACGAAAGCACTGGTGGGGGAATCGACACCCAAGGCCTTGAGCCGGCAGTTGGGAGAATAAGCGAATCAACGTTTTTATCCTCCTCCTGCTCCTCTTTGTCGTCCTCATCATCATCATCATCATAATCATAATCATCATCATCGTAGTCGTCGTCGTCGTGATAATTATCATCATCATCGTTGTCGTGATGAATGCTGTTTGTGGATGCAGAAATGATGATACTGTTTATAATCGATACGATCATTATGATAGCGGCGAAGCGACGGTGATGATAATCATCATACTGATGATGATAAAGATGAAAAGGACGATGATCATTGATTATGATGATCGTTGATGATGATTATGATGACGACAACCGCTTCAGCTTCTGGTGCAGTTAATGTTAACAGTGACGGCTCATTAACCAACTGACTGACTCACACATTGACTTACTGACTGACCAACTGACTAGCTGTTCACTAAACATTGAACATACCTCGTCAGCAAAATCAAAAGCAGTCGCTGACGAGTCTTGTGCTTTCCTGTCTGCAGCAGCTGCTGGTTTCAAGAGGTTCTCTGATGGCTTAGTCTCCTGTGTCGACCCTCCTGTTGCAAACACACGCACAACACCCTCTTATCCACAACTGTTTCAAGTTAGATTCAGAAAAATTATTCTATCTAGCGCAATGAGAACACGAAACTAATGCTAAAGAAGGATTCTGTTCCACACAGTTTAATCGCTGTTATCGTGCTTCTAGTGAGGAAATATTTATGCACATAATACATTTTCATTCATTCATTCGTTCTTTCATTAAATCCCCAACACTTCAAAGACACTACGGCTAATATTGGTACACGCTGTGAAGTGTCAGTGGCTTGTACGACTTTTAAATTGAATTTTTTAAAGTTCATTTTACTTAGTAATTGTGACCATTTTTTGGAAGGTTAATTGCACTTTGAAAATCTGACATTGGACTTTCGTTCCCCTGTGATTGATTACACTTTTAAAAGTGAAAACGCCATGCAATATAGGTCCTGGAAAGCAGTTACATTATATTCTCAAACCTTTATTCATTATTCACAACTCACGACTCCTTTGTGAGACTACAAAATTCATCCTCCTCATAATTCTACGTCAACACAGTGAATTTCGATAATGCACGTTAAAGAATTACAACTGTATGCAGAAGGTGTATTGACCAACAAACCGAACCGTGAAACAAAATACCACTTTCATAATTATTTCGTACATATTATACAAAACAATAAGAAGAAATTGAATTACAATCTTCCTAAATATTTTTTTTTTTAAAAATAGAAAGAGTCCCAAATCCACATTTAATTAATCGTTTCTATATAGCGCTTTTCCAGCTAAAGAGCTGCTCACAGCGGTGGCCGATACAGGGTCTAACTCAAGCCGCTCGAGGCGCCCACGCTGCCTTTAAGCGCACCGATCTGAAGCCCGGACAACTGAGCATAGCCCTGGGACAAATAAAGTAACGTTGCTCGGAGCTTGCTGCAAGGCAGTACTCTGTTGGTTGCGAACAGCTAGAGAGATGTAGATGAACGACCCCAATACACAATAATATTTAGTCAAATATGATATGAAGGCGTCCATAATCTACATCCGAAACATTACCAGTTTTTTGTGGCGAGACAGAACTTTGAGGCTGTGAAGAACCAGAGTCCAGCGGATGAGGAGGTTGAGCGTCAGGAAAACCTGGATGGAGCAGAGAAACGACGGCCTTGTGGCCCTGTGCTGGTACAGATTTTGTACTCTTTAATGTCAATTTGGGCTGTAGACCTGGCGTTTTCTCTTCCACCATTGAATGAGAAGTGCCTAAACCTGCTTTGGAAATTTAAAAAAAAAAAACAAAACTTATGGCTATGTAAAATCTGGGTTGAAAAATAAAACTAAGGCTGTACAAAATGTGGACTGGAAAATAAAAACGGGTCATTTTTACACATTCATTCATGCATAAACTAAATAAGTATTACATTGAGCATGCTTGAAAGGGTGAATATAAGATCCTGGTCATTCGCTCTTTCGTTCAAACCGCAAACTGAAGATTCTGGTATTAGATTTTAAAATCCTATAAAAAAACCGACTGTTTACTCTCTCTCATTATCTTTGTCCTAATCGTGTTATAGTAAAATCATCACCACCACCACCATCATCATCATCAGCATCACCACCACCACCATCATCATCATCACCATCCTTCTCCTCCTCATCATCACCACCACTGCTACTACCAATACCATCGACATCATCATCATCATCATCACTATCATCACCAACACCACTACCATCATCATCACCATCCTTCTCCTCCTCATCATCACCACCACTGCTACTACCAATACCATCGACATCATCATCATCACTATCATCACCAACACCACTGCCATCATCATCATCATCATCACCATCCTTCTCCTCCTCATCATCACCACCACTGCTACTACCAATACCATCTCAAACATCACAACCCACAACCACATGAAACGGCAACAATCACGACCCCATCTACAAGACCGACAACATCTACACATCCAGCCCACCACCACCACCACTAAATCAACCCACAAACCTGGCTTAGCACCAAATCCTTGCTTGGGAACCGGTACAACAGTAGACAAAGGAAAGTCCTCTGCCCCTTCTGTCCGGGGCATTGTCGGACATTTGGCGGGTACCCTCGGCAGGGAGTTGGAGGAGAATCGTTGCGTGCCCGCGCCGGAGGAGGAAGCGGGGGAGGAGGAAGAGGATACGTTTTGAGTGTATGGTTTGCTGGTTGTCATGGCAGCCACCAGTTTTCGCTGAGCGGTTTTAGCGGTTGTGTCTCCTCGACCGTCCGTGACAGATCCTACATAATTTATATTTAAAAAAAAGGTTATTCAATATTTGTTATACAAATTAAATAAATTACTAGCAGAAAAAAAATAACGCAAAGAAAAAAAAACACACCACTATATACACTAACATTAATCTGATCTAAATTAAACTAAACTAAACTTAACAATAATCAGATCTGGGCTAACCAGACATTCAGATCTTGGCGGGACACGCTCGCTCGTCTCATACCGCATTACACAATAATAAGTAGTGGGCGGTTTGAGTTAGAGCCTGTATTGGCCACAGTGTTGAGCAGAACTTGAGACGGAAAGCTCTATATAAGAACGATTAAGAACGGTTAAATTAAAAGTCCCCTATACGCACTGTATCCGGGGACGTTAATTTAACCACTGAACTGAACTGACTGGTTAAATTAAACTTCACACAGCAAGCCAGCGCCACACACCATCGTCGGATCCCAGCAAGGAGGCAGATCCGGTATCGGCCGGCAGAGAACCGTCAGAGCTGGGTCGGCGTTGCCTTGGAGCGGGACGGTTGGCACTACGGAAGGACGATGTGGGCCTCCGCTCTGGTATGGCAGGCGGCAGATCTTCTATACTGGTGTGTCTGTAAAACCAATGCATCACATTATTTGCTGCTTTGGTCCACAATGTCAATTTTGTATTACTTTTAATGTTAACACTGTGCTGTCTGAAATACCTATCAAAACCAGTTGGCAATATTCATTCAATTACAACAACAGACGGGTAATGAAAAAAGGTGACCATGACTTCACTGATTTCTGATCTATCTGACTGTTACGTCTGAGACGCGCACGATTGATCAGATCTTTTGTTTTGCAAAGCATGCAATAACAGAGTGTATTTACCTTTGATTTGAATTTGCGTTGTTGTTAGAAGAAGCTTTGTATAATGTTGATAATTTTCGTTGGTCGATATTATTGGAGAATTTTCTAGGGTTGCTTGTTTACTCTCGATCGAAGCATCTAGAACGATCTACTAGTATCTGAGAGATTCTTCTAACCTAAATAAGGTTATATGACGTAAGACAGTGCATAGTTCCGGTGACGTGTTTTATTATGATTGGCTGTAATTGCGTCACGCTGGAATGTTCGAATATTCTCTAGAGTATAGAGAGACTATATATGTACCGCACTGTTTCAAAAAGAGAGAATCTTAAGGTCTCCTCTCTGAAAATCCTTATCGAGAAGAGAGGGGACCATAAACTGATTAAAAAAAAGAAAAAAAAAAGAGAGAGAGTTGATAGTTGAGAACGTGGAAAAAGCGATTGAGCGATTGTATGCAGTTGTTAATGTACGCTGAATAAAGTTGGAAAACTTCATACGACGACCCCTGCCTTGTTACTGAGTGAACAGGTTGCGTGGATAAACGAATCTGATTTATACCTATCAGGATTCAAGCATCGGGGCTGAATCAACTACTTATAAAACAACAACAACAACAACAACAACAACAACAACAACCGTGTAACACCAAAGAAAGTACAGCTACGCAAAGAAGGTTCATTTCGACTCTTACTGCGAAACGGAAGTTGCGAGCGCCAACTAGCGGAATAAGTGATAACTCGCTTCGGCCTTAGCGCTTAGCAATGGAGGAAAGCGTATCAAATCAAGTAAACAAACCTAGAATCCGTCCTGGTGGGCAACACTGCAGCGCTTTTAACTGCACAAATGGACGATACAAGTGCCCTGGACTTTCGTTTTTTAATTTTCCAAAGGAAGAATCAAACATAATTATAACCAAATCTAACAACGTTGATCTAGATCTACCACTCGATGTAAACTGTATTTTCTTTGTTGATACTGAAATTTATCATATCCCAATTTCTTACAAATGGAAGATGAGGGGAGGGGGGAGGGGAAGGCGTAGTTTTAATTGCTGCTTAAGAGTAATTTTAAAAAAAAAGAAAAAGAAAAAATAGTAGGCCTAATGAAATATTATTGCATGACTCATTGACTGGATGTGTTGTCTTGTAAAGAAAAACTATTAAAAAAAAAGAAGTAATTTTTAAGCAAATAATTCTTCATAAATGCATCTAAGAATAAAAATCCAAGAGCAAAAACTATTAATTATTATCCTTTTAATGTATAATGCTACTAGTTAATTGTCTAGTATTATCAGATTTTGTTGTTGTTGTTGCATGTGAAATGTATGCAGAAAAAATACCAAATGTGATTTTTTAAATCTTTCAAATGTAAAATACCATTTTCTGTGTGACTGTATTCCCTTTCCATTACATTTGGTTTAAGCAGACAGGAAAAGGGTTAATTGTATTTGTTTTGTCTTGCAAAACTTCTGTTTCTTTGTAGGTATGTCTTAATCTTGCTAAACAAAAAGTAAACAACAGATTTAATTATAAAAACCTAACATTCTTACCCTTTTCATTATTTTAAACATACATTTATTGAGATGACAGTACTTTACAAAAAATGATAATTGCTGAAGTTTCCTTTATATGAGAGAGAGAGAGAGAGAGAGAGAGAGAGAGAGAGAGAGAGAGAGAGAGAGAGAGAGAGACATCATTGTTGCTTTTTGTTGCTATAATATTCATATTAAATGTCAGAAAAAGAAACACAAATGTTTGAAGCTATTTTTTTCAGCTTTTATAAATGCATGATGGTTTAACAATAAAGTAACATAATTTATGCAGCCTGCTGCAATGTACAGATCTAATATTATAAATGACTACAAATATTTCTTATTTGACTATTTTTATTGTTGCACTTTTTGGTCTTATCTAGGTGCAATTTCCAATGTAATGATTCATGCAAAAAAAAAATGCTTTTAAACGTTAAATGTGTTTTCTTTAAAAGCTTCACTGTTCACTCTTCTTGTTGCATTGCTTTTTTTCTCTACTTCTATAGTCTTGATGTCTGTTGGTTTATATATTATTTATTTCTTCAGAATACATATAAAATATATACATCACAAGCAGCAGGGACAAGCAACAAGCATGCTTATATAAGCCTATCCCTGTGCGAGTAAATTTCAGAGTTAAATTTGGCAGAAGAATATTAACATTGTGCAATATATACATATACACATACACACACATGTCTGTTCTTTTTCTTTAGTCTATCTTAACCTATCAAATTTCCTTTTGCAACTACAGTTCTATTATAGAGATAGCCTATATTAAACCATAATGATGATGATGATGATGATGATGATGAAAATGATGATGATAAACAGTAGGCCTAATAATTTATAGGCTTATTTACACAGTTGATCGAAACGAAAGCAGTAAATATAATTTTAAGATGAGAGCCTAACAGTAGGTTAGCAGCGATTAAAATCAGAAGTGCAGTGTAAATGAGATAAACAGTAGATTGGAACACAGTTATTAACTGGAAATGCTAAATCAAGCAATGTTCAGAAAAGCTATTACCGGTATTCAAGCTTACTTTTGGGTTTGAGTTTTGACGGATCTAGGATGAGTACAGGCCGAGTACAGGCCTACTGAATCATCAGCATTGGTACGGTAATTTAATCGGCTGAATGCATAATTCAAGCAACTTGTTGGCAAGCTGTATTTACATTATTAAAATCAGACACTTATTAACTTACTTTCAAAAAAAAAAGCAGAATCGCTTGTTAATTTAAGCAAGCGAGTGTCCGGAACATAATCTACTGAAGCGGTTTGTTTACATAGCGCTAAGAACAAATTATCGCCCTTGGAATCATTTATCACGAGAATCGCTGGGGGGCGCTACGAGTGGCTACGTTTTGTAACTTTATATAGGCACTCGCCGAGATGAACCTTCTTTGCGTAGCTGTACTTTCTTTGGTAACACTGACTCGGGTGGAACATGATTAAAAAACAAATACACGCGCATTCATACACCTCTTCACCCCCTTCCAACCTACTCCTCACACGCACACACACACACACACACACACACACACACACACACACACACACACACACACACACACACACACCTCATCTGTACGCGGTCTTCATCCGTAGCCTCAGTCGCTGTGCTTTTGTCGCTGTCCGGCCTTGGAACATCATAGACTAGTCTCTCCACTCTTGTCTGCTTGCTCTTTGTGACGTCACTCCGGCTGACGTTGAGAGGTGCTTTAGAGGCGTCGTGCCCTGGAATATCGTAAAGCGGCGCGTCATTTCTCATTTTGCTACTTTTGACGTCACCGTGACGCACATCGTCGACGTTTCTGGCGCTGCCACCTACGTCATTCTTACGTAGATGGATGTCGCTGCCGTGACTTCCGCTGGCGCACACGGGGACTTGGTAGTGATCGCTCCTAGAGCTGCCATAGCTACCTCTCCTGCGCGCGTTGGCTTGAAGGTCACCTTGACCTTGACCTTGCGAATTTCGACCTTGAGGAGAGTGACCGCGACCTAGCGGAGAGTCTCCTTGGCGACCCGACCTCTGTGCGCGATCCATCCATCCGTGATTTGAACCACTGCCTGGAGTTGCAGCACCGCGGCTGCTTGGTTTTGAAGAGGTCCCTTGAACCGGTCTTCTGTCCATGTTTTGAGCAGTTTTAGCGTTGCTCACAGCGGGCACGGAGCCACTGTTTCTACCACTACCACTTCTACGACGAGTGTTGACAACATTCCCCGACCAGCCATCAGCGGATTGCCGGCCACTACTGTCCGCACAGTGTGACTCTGGCGTCACAAACACGTCATCTGACGTCACTGAGCCCGTCGAAGGTCGAGGAATTGGAACTGACGGTGTAGGCAGATGATGTTCTCGAGTTGATGACGCCATGGTGTCTCTAGCAGATGACGTCATAGTATCAGGAGTTGCTGACATCGCCGTGTCTCTATTTGATGACGTCGCAATGTCCTTATTTGATGATGCGATAGCTCTTCCTTGGCTGTTTGGTTTTGAGGGGTGATGAGGATACGGTACAGTATTTTGATACAGGTTTTGGTAGCTACCTGTCCCGTGTTTGTAGGTAGCTTGTGGTGGTAAATACGTCCCGCCTTGCTGTTGTTGTTGTTGTTGCTGTTGTTGGTAGTGAACTTTTTGTGAGTTTGAACGCCCGCAGTGCCCTTGGAGACTTTGTGAATGGGTAGGAGTACCCTTCTGTGGGTGATTGAGAGCGGCGTACGGGGTAGTGTGGGTATCTAGTGGGTGAGTACGCAGGGCGTGATGGGCCTTGTGCGCCTGAAAAACGGGCGCGTCTTTGCTTTCAGGGTTTTTCCCGCCTTTCGATGAACGCCAGGATGCGTCGACCTCATCATCCATTGTCTTGTTTTACTCTGAAACAGATACAAGAAAATGAAAACGATGAGGGGTGTTACCAAGTGCACACTTCCAACACGTTAACACAAACGGCGAAGGAACACAACACAGCAAAGACGCCCAACACCGTTTTTCAAGCAAGCAACAGACAAAACGCAATTATATTTTCTTGGGAATGTGTCAGAACAGAACAGAGAGCATCCACCGCTTAAAGATTACGTTCTATGTTCACCAACAATAGTGTTATAACAAAATCGTGTGGAGATAGATGAGGACGGAGAACCCGATCTGGAAAACCTATCCAAGTGTACCACGCCGTTCTAAGAGTAGATGAAGAATACACCCCTCGTTCTGCATTTAAAACTTTGGCCCGGTCCGTGCTTCCACAAATAAACAACAAAGCTCATAAATGGACAATGAAAATTACATTAAAAAATGATTTATATTATGCACACCAGCTCAATTCCTATGTGAGCAGCACTGTTTAGTGCCTCCACATTTTGCTTGCTGCGGGCTATTTATAGCTTGCCTGCACCCTCCCTTCCAGTGAACTGAAAGGAAAGGAAGCATCGGCGAAGCTATTTATAGCTAGCCTGGCTGACCTAACCTCAAAATCTAAAAAGCTTTGGTTGAGTGGCTGTGTACGACTTCTGTAATCCCCACTTTGAGTTCGGTTGAAGAAAAAGCGTTTGATAGCACCCTGTATCATCATCATCATCATCATCATCATCATCATCATCATCATCATCATCATCATCATCATCATCATCATCACCACCACCACCACCACCAACAACAACAACAACAACTAAAAATAGCTTCCTTTCCACGACTGTAACAAACGGCTACAACTTGAATAACGTATCCAGGATTTTCACTTTCTCTGTTGATAACAGCCTGAATAGCCATTCTACATTATTATTTGTAAAAGAAATGCACTATGTAAATATTGAAATAAATCATTAGCGCTGTTCCTTTGACTCCGGCGAAGCGGATCTCCATCACCACAAACTGTGGTCCTGATTCGGCTCTTGGCAGTCCGCTGGACCCTATAAGCACTGAATATCTAGGAGGCACTGTGGTCTAATGGTAGTGCTTCGGCTTGCGGATCGGATGGTCCCGGGTTCGAGCCCTGGCCGGGCCATTGTGTTGTGTCCCTGGGAAAGACACTTTACTCCTGTTTTCCTACTCCTTCGGATGAGAGTATAAACCGAGGTCTAGTCTGTGTCGCATACATT
>CM072524.1:40795082-40855082 GCA_036898135.1 Oncomelania hupensis
TTTATAATTTTCATGTACAAAGGACGGCCGAGAATATATAGGCCTACGACAAAACTTGAAATTCCACTATGAAACTCTCAAACAAGCTGGCGGGTGTTTGTCGTCATTTATCATAATTTAATATAATAAACTGACTTAATAATTTCAGTAAACGAGCTGCGGCATAAGCAAACGAACGGTGCAGGCAACCGATTGGTTCACTTCAAAATCAAAGCGTCAACATCTGAAAAGCTGACATATTGGCTATTTTTATTGGCGTCCGTACTTAACATAATTTCAGCGATACATTTACTTTATAATTCACTCAAACTAGTGACGACTGTTGCACTCGAATGCACCGGCACAGCAACTGAACTTATAAGATATCTTTAACAACAGGTGAATGCACTTTATAATAATTTCTATGCAACAGCGACGTCGCCAGAACTTTGAACGCACGATAAACTTCAATTCAGTCATTTAAATACTCTCTCGAACTGATTATTTTCCTTCCACCGATTTAAATGAATGAAACAAATCTGCAAAGTCATAGTATTGTAATATTAACAACAAACAGATCCTATCCCGTAACTCGAAGGTCGTTGGGGCACCACCGATGATCGTTTAACCAGCGCACTCCATCCCTCTCCGTCCCCCGCGACCCCCACGGGTTCGCTCAGTGTCAAGCCAGTCCAATCTCGAATGTTGTTCTACCACCTCCCTTTCCGTCTCCATCCTCTGCCTCCCTGCACCGTGCCCCGCAGGATGATCTCTGCACGGTGACGTGGCCATACCATCGGAGTCTCCGTTTCCTCACCAATGCGAGCATGTCATCGCGTGGTCCAATGGCTTGTATGATGGTCTGTCGGACTTAGTTGTAAACGTGCAGCACCCAGCTTCCATGCCCCGCATTCTTCGCTGCAAATCTGCTGTGAGGGTCCATGTTTCGCAAGGGACTCATATCAGTGAACATCAAACTTACATCCTGAAAAAAAGTACTCTATATTAAGCATACGCGTCGAGGGCTTTTTTTTTTTTTAAAGTTGCCACACTATAGTGTCAGAGTTGACTTCGATCTTAACGCTCATACAAAAGGACATTAAACTTTGTTTTTCATCGTCGGTGTCGATGAAGCTAGATGATTAACAACTTACATGTATCAGGCATAAGAGGTATCAGCCAATGAGCGCGTTGAGCCTGGCTACAGGAAACTGCGCTACATAAACATTAATTATTTAGTAGTAGTAATAGTAGTAGTAGTAGTAGTAGTTGTAGTAGTAGTAGTAGTAGTAGTAGTAGTAGTAGCAGCAGCAGTAGTAGTAGTAGTAGTAGTACTGTAGTAGTTCTCGAGGTCAAACGCACTAGAACGAATGTGCGCTGCGATGCAATCCCCTTCGACAAGGAAATATTTTATCTCGTTACAAGCCATTCGTTCATTCAAATCATTCATGCGTTCATTTGTTCATCCGTTGCGATCCTACCTTCATTCAATCATTCATTGATTTACTGAAATATAAACACTTGCCGATTATTGCGAAAGTAGCCAAAGCTGAACGCATGACAAATACACATCCGCCAGATACTTTGGGGGTGAATTGTTAGTTTTGCCTCGAGGGCGGCACTCGTGTGAATTTGAGCTTTGCCTCGCTGCGTTCATTATGTTCGGGCTGGTGATGCAAGTATACACTACTTGCCTACTTTGAATACAGCCATTAGGAAATCACATGCACACTGTTCTAAACGAACACTGAATGGATATTTAGAAGTGGAGGAGATGAAAGAGGAGGAGGAGGAAAAAGGGAGATAGAATGAAACAATGGTCTATTAGCACAAAGACACAATTTCCATTGCAAAGGGAATGGTGGACGTGTAGGGGTCGGGGGGGAGAGACATACAGACAGACAGAGACAGATATAGAGAGACAGAGACAGAAAGAGGATTGAGATTATTGGGGTGTGTTTGGGAGGAGGGGGAGTGAGAGGGGGAGGAAAAAAGATAGGATGGAAGCCTGAGAACTGAATTATAACAGCAGGAAATGGGAGAGTTACGTCGAAGTAGGGAAAAGAGGGATAGAGAGAGAGAGAGGGAAGGAGAAGGGGACGGAAAGGGAGAAAGAGATATAAGAAAAGAGAAAGACGGAGAGAGACAGACCGACAGACTTTATTATTATTATTATTATTATTATTATTATTATTATTATTATTATTATTATTATTATTATTATTATTATTATTATTATTATATTGGGCAAAACGTTAGGCATGCAGCGCAAATTCCATGCAGAGGTAATGGAAGTTCAATGGCTTCTGACGTCGAGTTGCAAAGTGCGGAAAACCTACCAAACAAACAATGGGCATCATCAGCAGTAAAGGTTCGGCATCGACTTCAGAAAGCCATTACTATACGCTGTACACAAGTCTTTGGCCTACAGCCGCTCTTTGACCGGCAACGTGCACTATAATTTTAAGAATGCGGGTCTGTCAGTGACCAGCATGGTCTGGCAAAGTGTTACCAAGCCGGGACAAATCAAGAAAACTATTTGCTATGCATGAGCTGATGATGCAAGACGATTCGCAGTCGGGTTCATATCAGTGTTGTTGTTGATCAGCACGCGGTTTGATTGGCAAGCACGCCACATCGGAAACCGAACCATCCGCGCGAGAAATCAAAAGGACAAGGAAAGAAGCATGCTTCATCTCCTCATCTTTACCTGAATTGATAGGTTTGGCAGAAACAAAATAGTGAACCAGATTGAAAATGTGTTAAAAGTTGTGTGGTGTTTTTTTTGTTTTTTTAAGACGAAGAAGAACAAGAAGCTAGATCTTTCGTGGGCAAATGAAGTACTAACAATCAGCCAATAAAAATTGCGCACTCTTTTGTTGTGTGTGCAAACAAAACAACTGGGCCTACTGTATACACTTTAGCTGCGGTGCTATTTTTAGAATCGACCCTGAGGCTATTAATAGGTACATAAACAAACTGAAGTGATCGATTACTATCAAAATCCGTATTTCTGAAAGAAGTTATTGTTTTGGTTTTAATCTTATTTATTCCCGGTTGGGGTAGGAGGGGTTGGTGTGAAGAGGGGGCAATACTCATTAAGAAATTGAAAAAGGACATGTGACGCTAGAGAGAGAGAGAGCGAGAGAGAGAGAGAGAGAAGAGAGAGAGAGAGAGAGAGAGAGAGAGAGAGAGAGCGAGAGAGAGAGAGGGAGAGAGAGAGAGAGAGAGAGAGAGAGAGAGAGAGAGAGAGAGAGAGAGAGAGAAGAACGGACAGAAAGAGACAGAGACACAGGTAAACAGAGAGAGACAGAGAGAAACACAGAGAGATAGAGAGAACGACAAAATGGTTGGGGGAAGGGAAAGAAAGAGATCGAGTAAAGGGAGGGAGAGAAAGAGACACAGACAGACAATCAGACAAGGACAGACAGAGAAAGAAACCCTGTACAGTTGTGCATACCGCTGTACAAATGATGGGCAGTGCCGACTGTGCGTTATCTCTCGCTGTTTTACCAGCGCGCGGCTATATTTTTAACGTCAGGAGATTTTATTTATTTATTTATTTTGGCTACTTCCATGAATGTTTCCGAGGTGTGCTCGCAATAGCTTTGAAATTGCATGCGATGGTTTTAAAATTCTTCTTCTTCTTCTTCTTCTTCTTCTTCTTCTTCTTCTTCTTCTTCTTCTTCTTCTTCTCATCCTCCTCCTCCTCTCCGTGTTTAATAAGCAGACAGACATCCATTTCTTTTGAGTGCCGTAAAATTGCCAGGAACCACGTATTGCTTCTACTTTTTCTACCTTCTTTCTTTCCAAGGATGTGCAATTTTTTGTTCTTGTTCTTGTTCTTCTTCTTGTTCTTGTTCTTCTTCTCTTCTTCTTCTCTTTCAAAGACGCCTCATTCTCAGTTATATGTCCGCTGGACCTAAAGCAATAATCATGTAATGTAATTCTCAGTTATAATTTTTTTTTTTAGAAAGCGTATGTTTTTTCCACATATCTATCTTTTTATGAAAGGGGCCGTAAAATTGCTGGGAATCATTGTGTCGTCTTCTTTCTTTTTCTTCTTTTTCTTCTTCTTCTTCTTCTTCTTCTTCTTCTTCTTCTTCTTCTTCTTGAGGTCTACAAGAGGTTTATAAATGATGGCCTTGGAGCAACCTCGTTGACTACTGATCAGGCTCATGGAATTCATCAGTTCACTCTGAGTTTTCAAATGACATCATATTCACATAGGAAATCTCTGGCGAATCTGTGACCTTCCTTGACATAAAACTCTCCTTGAAGAATGGTTACATCTCCACATCAGTCTACTATAAACCAACTCGTACCTGGATTAGCGCTCATCCCACAACCCGTCATCCAAAGCCAGCATCCCAATTTCTCAGTATTTGAGATTAGAACGCCTCTGAGCTGACAGTGATGAGTTTGACACCAACTTGACCAAGGCTTCTCAAATGACAGAGTTTTTGACGGCAAGGCATACATGTCGCTGGGTCTCTTGACAAAGTGAAAGGCGTTTCACGCAAAACAGATCTTGCATTCCTCGGGGGTCACAGGTCAGTCTGGCGTTGCTCCAAACAGAAAGCAAGGTCCGGCAGATCGTCCGTTTGTCAGTCTTCTATGCCACCTCGCTATTCACCCAGTGCGCCAGATTCTGAGATCCGATTGGTCCATCTTAAAAGCCCGCCCAGAGATAGCTCATATCTTCACAAACCCACCTCTCATAATCTACAAGCTTTCACCGAGTGGGCTTAATGCCAAGATCGCAACTACAGTTTTTTTTTCTGCTAATGTGAGAAAGTCCTCTCTGGATTACAGAATTATTCTGCATGGAGAATAAAATCACGGGTTTGCGTTTACTGCAGCAAGCAGCAACAATACTATATAATATGGATAAACATTCAATGTTTCTTTCAGTCGACGCACCCTACACAATGCTTTCCTGATGTCAAGCCCTGTCTGGCGGCGTCTATAGAAGCTCTCTGAGCCCCGAGAACCGCTCCACCAAAATGAGAAACATTACTTTTGAGCTCCTTTCTTCACTTTTACTAACAAAAGAAAACAACAACTCCACTGTAGCAGAGCTTCACTGGATGAGTCAGTTTCTATATTCTATTTCACTTAGATGAAGTCAATTTCTCTGTCATGCTTCATTGGATGAAGTCAATTTCTCTAGCCTGTTTTAATGGATGAAGTCAATTTCTCTATCCTGATTCAATGGACGAAGTCAATGTCTCTATTCTGTTTCACTGGATGAAGTCAATTTCTCTATTCTGATAAACTGGGCGAAGTCAATGTCTCTATTCTGTTTCACTGGATGAAGTCAATTTCTCTATTCTGATAAACTGGGCGAAGTCAATGTCTCTATTCTGTTTCCCTGGATGAAGTCAATTTCTATATCCTGCTTCACTGGATGAAGTCAAGTTCTCTATCCTGCTTCAATGGGATTATGTCAATTTCTCTGTTCTGCTTCCCTGGATGAAGTCAATTTCTTAATCCTGATTGACTGGTTTCGTTTCGTTTTGATACATTTAACGTCCCCGGACACAATTAAGCATATAGGGGACATAACAGTGGACAGCATAATTTAAACGCTTAGGCATTATATTATATAAGAATCCTATCAGGACCAACGGGATGGATACATTAGTGACTAAGTCAACTACATTCAAGACACACATTCATTCCACAACTAATAAAAGATTACGAGATAAAATATAAAATCCACATAAAAGGTCAACACTCTGGTCGCCATAAGGCAGATCAGGTTGTAAAATATACATGGTTAAGACCATTAGAATGCAGTTAAGTGATATCGACTAACATTAATGTTACTGACTGATTCATTGGATGAAGTCAATTTCTCTAACCCCCTTCACTTGGATGAAGTCAGTTTTTCCACCCTGCTTATTTATTTATCGAATTTATTTTATCATTCTATCCTGCTGTACTGGATGAAGTCAATTTCCCTATCCTGCTTTCTGGAAAAAAAGCAACGCGGAAATGACTGGTTGCCGGCGACGCACTTTGCCGGAGCCACTGGGTGTGGCTGAAATGAACGGACATCTTGCACATAGCTTTTGCACAGCAGGCCAAAGTGCAAATAGAGAGACCCGCAATTTTCAATAAATAACGGCAAAAGTTCTAAGCAATATCAGTGAACTTTGGGTTGACGGGAAACTGGCTGATTGAATAAATGACTTAGTGAATGAATAACTGCGTGACCAAAAACCATTCGGCACCCAGACACGGGCAATCGTCAATATAAATAAAAGGCATACAACTGAATGATTCGATGAGTGAAGGTGCTCAAATAGCCTGGCAGTGTGGCGAAGCTTTCACCAAAGGAACGCTCGTCTCAAACCACAACGCTAAAGAAGAAGTGAGAATAACATGGTCCACACCCCTCCACATTCGCTCTCGCTCACCACCAACACCACCACCACTGGCCACTTTACTGTTGTTGATCCCAATTGTTTCCGTACGGCTCAATTCAACAACGGTATATATACTAATGGATGCAGTAGATCTAAACTATTAAAAAAATCTATTTCATTTCCGTCTTCTAATAGCGATCTTCCTGCTTTTACACCACATGTATGAGTGACAGCTGTGTGTTTGATGGGTTTGTGACAGTGCGGGACACAGGAGAAGGTACACGTTGCTGCAGATCGCCGCGTTTTGAGCCTGATTGGTTAGTTATTCATTGTTTATACAGTCCAGCGCACTGCAAAGAGCCGAATCAGGACCACAACCATCATTAAGCTCTTTGCCACAACTTGGTTGAAAGAGGGCTCACCCCTGATTCGTATAAAAGATCTGCTGAAACAAAATAGTACATGTGACACTGAAGGCACTCCACCAGCCGGTCACTTCACAATAAAGGCAATCCACGCAGGGGACGCTGAGGCTGAACTCTTATATTATCGAACCCCATGTACAAAAATAAAATATAAACATAATTATAAAATAATAACAAAACAACTAAATATATTTTTAAAAGTCTACATTGCTAAATAATAATAATAATAATATAGAAAGCCCTTGTGACCATTTGGCAGAAAGCGTCCAATATCCCCAAGCTGACCCAACACAAATGAAGAGTTTTGGGAGAGTTTCAAGTAAAACAAGTAGGTGACTTCGTCTAGCGAAACGAAGAAGATAGTACATTGATAGAACAGATTAGGAACGAGAAAGAGAAATGAGAATGACAGAAACAGTGGTATTCCACAAAGTGGGATACTATTTATACAAAAAATCCACATTGATTGGGAATTTGGGGAAAAGCGCAAATATAGCAATTGCAACCAATAATAATAATAATAATAATAATAATAATAATAATAATAATAATAATAATAATATTATTATTATTATTATTATTATTATTATTATTATTATTATTATTATTATTTTAAAATTATTAGTATTACTACTACTACTACTACTATTACTATTACTTCTACTAATACTACTGCTGCTATTACTACTACTACTACTACTAACAAATCTGTATTATTATCAAAGGAACTATGTACCGCCATTTGTGTAACATTTGAATAAATCAAAAGCATGCAAAATGAACGACCATTCTTAAAAACCGACATTTACACTTACATTGAACAATACTAATAGTAGAGATTGATTCCTTGTTTTTCTCACCCTCAAACACCATATACCTCCCTATCAAATATGTATGCCTCAATAAAAACAAAACAAAAAACAAACTTCGTTATTAATAAATACTTTTTTTTTTAAAACAACAACAGGAATATACAGTCATTACTGCTGAACACAGTATTCCATTGACAAAACCCAAAGTGGGAGAGATAAGGTAAAGACTAGGATTAGATGGGTTATTGGGTCCCCATGCGCACCCGTCCCACCACCCACCCATTTCCCGTCTTCCTGGTTGGCGCTGCTTGGCGACTGCAGTGCTTTCTCTGAGAAGGCAAACCAAATTTCGCCCGCATTGGTGTCCAACAGTACCCCAAATCCCAAGAACAGCAATGGCAAAGACACAAACAGCGACTGCAAAACAGATGTACCCCAACGGCAACAACTGAACTTCTTTGAAGTTTAACGTCGACACCATTGGCGATACGGCAGACTGGGCGGGATAACCATTAAACATCAACAACAGGAAGGATAACCATTAAGTAGCAACAACAAGAAGGATAACCATTACACAGCAACAACAAGGATAACCATTAAACAGCAACAACAAGAAGGATAACTATTAAACATCAACAACAAGGATAACCATTAAACAGCAACAACAAGAAAGATAACCATTAAACATCAACAACAATGATAACCATTACACAGCAACAAGAAGAAGGATAACCATTAAACAGCAACAACAAGAAAGATAACCATTAAACATCAACAACAAGGATAACCATTAAACAGCAACAACAAGAAAGATAACCATTAAACATCAACAACAAGGATAACCATTAAACAGCAACAACAAGAAGGATAACCATTAAACATCAACAACAAGGATAACCATTAAACAGCAACAACAAGAAAGATAACCATTAAACATCAACAACAATGATAACCATTACACAGCAACAAGAAGAAGGATAACCATTAAACAGCAACAACAAAAAAGATAACCATTAAACATCAACAACAAGAAGGATAACCATTAAACAGCAACAACAAGAAGGATAACCATTAAACATCAACAACAAGGATAACCATTAAACAGCAACAACAAGAAAGATAACCATTAAACATCAACAACAATGATAACCATTACACAGCAACAAGAAGAAGGATAACCATTAAACAGCAACAACAAGAAAGATAACCATTAAACATCAACAACAAGAAAGATAACCATTAAACATCAACAACAATGATAACCATTACACAGCAACAAGAAGAAGGATAACCATTAAACAGCAACAACAAGAAAGATAACCATTAAACATCAACAACAAGAAGGATAACCATTAAACAGCAACAACAAGAAACAAACACATGCGAACTGACCGTACTGTCCGACTCTCTCTCTTTCTCTCTCTCCCTTCTTCTCTCTCTCTCTCTCTCTCTCTCTCTCGCTCTCTCTCTCTCTCACGCCCATCAAATCTCCCTCACTCCGCCTTCAATCATGCTCTCCCTGTAGTGAATTTGCTGCGGGATTGCATAAACAAGTGTTCGCACATCAAACAGGCGATCATGGGCCTTGCCAAGGGGGCTGATTCCTCTGGGGTTAATATGAAACACTCGCTAGGTACCTGGCACAAATCTCCATGCAGCTACTATAAAAAAACCAATGCGGGACACAATACAATACAATACAATACAATACAATACAATACAATACAATACAATACAATACAATACAATACAATACAATACAATACAATACAATACAATACAATACAATCTTACTGCCAAATTTACAAATAACATGGCACGAAATTCCAATGTATTTTCAGACTGTAACACACGTAGCCTTGTCAAAAAAGTTAATATTGTTGGCGGGGTTGTGACTCCACCGACAGACCGACATTTGGCTCCTTCTGATCCCATCCCCTAAGCCCCCACTCCCCGACTATTTTATAGTAGATAATAACAACAGAAATATGCTAATAGGAAGAAGGATTACGCCATCGATTCCCAGCTTTCACAAGGGTCGACTCCTCAGAGAAAAAATATAAACCATTCGCTAGTATTCTGTGTGTGTGTGTGTGTGTGTAGGTGTGTGTGGGTGTGTGCGTGTTTGTGTGTGTGGTGGGTGAGGGAGGCAGGAATGTGTGTGGGTATGTTGGTGTGCGAGCGCGCCAATCTACTCGATCATATACCTGTTTTAAAGTGACCCTAGCCACAACAAAAAGAACACGGTACCTGCGCGCTTTTAATGGGGCGCGCTCACCTACAGGTGGCTGGAACTTAAAAGGGTTAATGAGCGATGTGTGCCTCTGGTCGTGAACGTGTTAAGTATCAACACGGCAACATGCTCCAGGTGCCATCAACTACACTCCATCATGTGTGTATGTATGTGCGTGTGTGTATTTGTGTGTGTGTTTGTGGTTTGTGTGTGTGTTTGTGTGTGTGTGCGTGTGTCTGAGAGAGAGAGAGAAAGAGAGAGAGAGAGAGAGAGAGAGAGAGAGAGAGAGAGAGAGAGAGAGAGAGCAAGGAGAAAGGAAAATAGAGAGAGAGAGAGATGCTTCAGGTGCCGTCAACGACACTCAAACAGGTAGGTGTGCGTGTGTATGTATGGGGGTGTGTGTGTGTGTATGGGATGGTAAAGAGCGAGTCGGATCGGTGTGAGCCGAAGGTTGGCAAAACTGTTATGACTACTACTACGAGTAAGCTTACTGACGCAGATAAGGGCCGCTACTTGTTAGAACCACCACCAAAAATTATCATCGCTGTTCTACTCCACCTTCACCTACCTACCTACCTACCCCCCCCCCCCCTCTCTCTCTCTTTCTCTCTCTCTCCTCTTTCCACCTACACCACCACTTATACGGCCCAAGGCCTGTTGATACCAAGTGATTGTAATAATGACAGACAAATAAGTACATACCCCAAAAGAATGTTCATTTACACGCGCGCACACACACTCACACACACACACACACACACACACACACACAGACTCAAAACAATTTTACGACCGAAGCTCTTCTTCCGACGGACGTGTCAGTGTTTTTGTCTTGTTTTGTTAAGAAATTAGCCTTTATTAGGCGTATTACAGATTTTGTATTGTAAAGTTTGAATGCTTGCCGTTGTATGTGTTATTCCATTTGAACCAACAGAAAGAAGCATTCGACATTGAGCTGAAGACTTCAGTGTTTAACATCACCTGCACCCCACCAACAACGTGGAAATATTACTGCTGGTATTACTCCTTCTTACTACTACCACTACCACAGGACTGGATTACTGCAGAACGGACAATGGGCTCTATGCACAAGTCGGCGGCATGGTCACGTGGCGCGGGAATAACAAAGCGGTCATGGCTTATTTTAGCTCGCTCGCGTGTACTCCAATGCTGCTTAAAATTTTTAAATTTACCGACATTTTGGGATATTGTGATGTTTTGAACATAGCACACTCGTGCCATAATGATTACAGAGCGATTTGTCACTGACATTCAGTTTAGAGTTGACGACATGCAGTGCTTCATCATTTGCGCTCGAAGTGGAAATCGATGAAAGGAACTGTTCTTTTCTTTGCAGAAAGGTTTTACGTCGGTTTAGAGCATCCAAACGCAGCACAGTACTTCACCATTTGCAAACTCGATCACTCTGTGTTATTCCCGCAGCACGTGGCCGCCACGCCTTTGTGCATAGCGCAGATCAAAGCAGTTGTGATTAGTTCTTCCGGCTATGTATCTACACAGGGTTGATCAGCTCATCAGTCTCACACTACCTACTTTTTGTTTTCATTGGTACATTCACCTTCAAGCCTCCCGCCAACCCCCCCCCCCTAATCTTTCCCCTCCCCCACACACAGCCCCCACCAAGGTTCTGGAAAGATACATCCGCACTATAAGAACAGATCGAGAGGAGATCGTGGGTCGAGGAAGCAAGAGAGAGAGGAAGAGAGAGAGAGACGGAGGATGTAGCAGAGAAAGAAAGTAACAGAACATTTGCGAAGCGAGAGAGAGAGAGAGAGACATAGCCAAAGACAGACAGACAGACAGACAGACAGACCGACAGCTGACAACCACAGGTGAGAAAAGGTCGCACGCACCCAAATAAACTGTTAAAAAAACACCAATACAAAAGCAAGTTTACAAATTAACAACACCGTCTCTTCTTCCCTGGACAGCGGAAAGTTTAAAAAGACAATGACGACCCAATCTTTGTGACCAAAATAACAGAAAATAACGGGGACCGTTTTGCCTTACTATAGTGCGGGTATGATTTTCGTCTTGGTACTATGACCAGTAGATCGCACTGACACAAAATTGAAAAGATTTGCAAAAGGACAACCGAAATGAGGCCCAATTTTGTGAGCACAAAAATCGGCAAAGTAAAAAATAGCAGTGATTTAGATTCTCTGTACACACAGGCGCCCTGACATAACGAAAAGAAATTGACAACTACAACGGAAAATGACGACCAACTTTGTCACACACACACGCCCGCGCGCCCGCGCACACACCCACAGGGACACAACCAAACACACACACACACACACACACACACACACATCTTTGTCTTTTGGTTGATCTGCTGACGCGTAGTTTTTTCCACCGTTGTGCCGACTCCTTCATTTTTGAAGTTAGAGGTACAGAAAACTACAGTTTTACTTCTTTTCCTTTGCTGAAGCTTATTTTGTGGTGGAATATTCGATAGCTCAAAAAAAGCAAAACTAGACTTTACATGCTCTCTGGGGACCACACGTGTATAAACGTTCCGGTGACCACACACAAACTTTTTACATACGAACACATGACATCGAAATTTCTGCCGACATTCACTTTCCCGCCCAAATTGTCCCGACTTTACACACAACTAATTGTGGTGACCACATGTGTTAAATTTCTGCCGACATTCGCGTTCCCGCCCAAATTGTCCCGACTTTACACAAAACTAATTGTGGTGACCACATGTGTTAAATTTCTGCTGACATTCGCGTTCCCGCCAAATTTGTCCAGACTTTACACACCACTAATTGTGGTGACCACATGTGTTAAATTTCTGCTGACATTCACGTTCCCGCCCAAGTTGTCCCCGACTTTACACACAACTAATTGTGGTGACCATATGTGTTAAATTTTTGTTGACCATCCAACCATTTTCTACATTCAAGCAGAACAGAAGCCAGCATTGCAAACATGTAAGGTGTTGCCAAGTGAAGAGTTTATGTATTATTATTAGGTTAATAGCTGATTATTATTATTATTATTATTATTATTATTATTATTATTATTATTATTATTATTATTATTATTATTATTATTATTATTATTATTTAGTATTATTATTATTATTATTATGATTGTTATTATTATTGTTATTATTATTATTATTATTATTATTATTATTATTATTATTATTATTATTATTAACATTGATTTTGTTGTGCGTTGGTGCATCACCTGTGGTTTCAATGTTTATGTCTGAATGCCACATTATGTACAGTACACATTGGATTGCTTATATACACTGTGTAGTGCAAGCAAACTAAAGAGTTTGAAGAGTAAAAGTGAGCGAGAGAAGCGATCTGCTATTCTGGTTAGACCTCAAATGGCTGTGATTTAAAATTATAAAGAACAACAAAAACAATGTTGTAACACAAAGATGAATTTTAATCCAAAACAAAATTCTAAGGAATCCACAGTGCCAATAAATGTTTGTGCTAAACTGTGCACTGTACACAATCTAAAGCATCCAACTAATGATCAAATGAAAACAAGAACAAAACTATTGTAACTGGGAAAAAAGTAACATACATAACAAAATCTTCATCCTGTGACCAATCTACAAGTTTTTTAAAGGTCAGATTGAACATCATTAACTCATTGTTGAATCTGAAAACTAAGGTTTCTTTATTAATTTTAAACTTATTATTTGTCATCTAACACATTTTGATCACTGTGGATGTTTCAGGATTTCCAACTGAATCTAGTCTGTGAAAAAAAACACGGACACATTTCAAATTCAAATACAGAAGATCTTTTCCAGCAGCATGACACAAAGCACTGAAAAGTAAAAAGCATTCATTTTATCTCACAGACCAGATTTAGTCGAAAATCCTGCAACATCCGCAATGATCAAATTGACGTGTTAGATCACATTTACATGTATATACAGGTAATGATGCAATGTCATGAGTACATATGCACAACTGATGCCTAGTTTGGAATATCAAAATTGACAACAACCAACATAAACAAAATGGAAATGACATAATAGTAAGAAATTCTCAAAGATTAACAACGTTTTACTAAATGCGACAATAAAAGTTAGTTAGTTAGTTATTAGCTAGTTATTCCTGGGTTGGCGTGCATGAACGAACTTAAAAGCCGACTTAGATTTAACGCTTCACTTAAACATGCTACTTAAGTCTAAGTCGGCTTTTAAGTTCGTTCATGCACGCCAGCCCTGCGGACTGCAAAGAGCCGAATCAGGACAACAAAATCAAGACCACAACTTTGCAGGAAAAAGGACTCGACCCTGATCCGCATAAAAGATCTGCCAAAACAACCCTAGTGGTAACACTGATGGCATTCCACCAGCCGGTCACTTTACAATAAAGACATTCCACGCAGGGGACGCCGAGGCTATATTCTAATTTATCGGACCCCCGTTTACATAAAACAAAATAGAATATAAACATTATAAAATATCAACAAAACACATATATATATACTCCTTCGGATGAGAGTATAAACCGAGGTCTAGTCTGTGTCGCATACATTCCATCATAACGGACTTTAAAGATCCTGACGCTTATGTCCTAGACGGGTGAGTGCCGGTGACAAGAACACACCCAGCATGCACCTAGATCCTTCTCCCCCATCCCTGGCTGCCCAGGATTGTGCTCAGTTGTCCGGGCGTCAGACCATGCGCCCAAAGGCTGCTGGTGGGCGTCTCGGGCGGTTTAAGTTAGATCCTGTATCGGCCAGTGCCTTGAGCAGTTCTTGAGCTGGAAAAGCGCTATATAAGAACGATTAAAAAAGAAATATATATATATTGCCAAATAATAACATCATAGGAAGCCCCAGTGACCACCTGGCAGAAAGCGTCCAATATTTCCAAGCTTAGTTAGTTATCTATTGCTTACAGCGTTCAGCGGAATGCAAAGAGCCGAATCAGGACCACAAAATCAAGACCACAACTTCGCTGAAAGAGGACTCATCCCTGATCCGAAAAAAAGATCTGCCGAAACAACCCTAGTGGTAACACTGAATGCACTCTACCAGCCAATCACTTTACAATAAAGACATCCCACGCAGGGGACGATGAGGCTTACTCTAATATATCGAACCCCCGTTTACAAAAACAAAATAGAATACAAACATCATTATAAAATATCAACAAAACATATAAATATAACTTGCCTACATTGCCAAATAATAACATCATAGGAAGCCCCAGTGACCACCGGGCAGAAAGCGTCTAATATTCCTAAGCTGATCCAACAGACATCATTCACAAATGATGAGTTTTGTCCCAGAAGAGTTTTCAAGGAAAAAGGTAGGTCACTAGGTGACTGGTCTAGCGAAGAAGAAGATAGTATAGTAGGTTGATAGTACAGAGTAGGAATGAGAAAGAACAAAGGCGAAAGACAGCGACAGTGGGAATTTAAAGCACTAAATTTGCTTGTGTTTTCATGGGGACAATAAAGATTCTGATTCTGAATTGGGGATACTATTTATACTGAAACCCCCCTTACCCCCACGTGGGAGTATGCGACAATAAAAGCTCGTGCTAATCTGCACACAAGGGATTGTGTGACGGTTTGTTTGTTTGTTTGTTTGTTTGTTTGTTTGTTTGTTTATTCCTTGCTTACAGCGTCAAGCGGACTGCAAAGAGCCGAATCAGGACCACAACTTGGTTGAAAGAGGACTCCTGATCCGTATAAAAGGTCTGCCGAAACAACCCTAGTGACACTGAAGGCACTCTACCAGCCGGTCACTTTATAATAAAGGCCTCCCACGCAGGGGACGCTGATGCTATACTCTAATTTATCGAACCCCTTGGTCTAGCGAAGAAGATAGTATAGTAGATTGGTAGAACAGAGTAGGAATGAGAAAGAATAAAGGAGAACGACAGCGACAGTGAGAATTTAAAGCAGTAAATTTCCAGAAAGTGTGGGATACTATTTATACTGAAACCCCAGACTCCCCCTTCCCCTCCTCTCCCCACGGTTGCTGCCGGTATGCGACACAGGTTGACGTCACGGCGGAGTCAAGTTTCTTTTAACTTCATGCACTGTCAACACTTACAAGCACTGCAGACTTGTAGTGTTCTGGCGCACACGTATTTTTGCAATATATTCATTTGTCATTTCAAGAAAGTTTGTATAGCTGTTTGGTAGCCGATTATTGTTGAGACGGTAGAACAACATACAGAAACCGCGGGGTGTAATCTGCTAGTAACCGAAAGGTCGCTGGTTCGAATCCCGGATTGGTCAACGTGTGATCATATTATTTTCCCCTTTACCAACAACTGGCCCGCTGGTGTCAGTATAAATCGATTCAGTAGTCACCTATATGCGAAAGTGTCGTGTGACTATAATCTACATACAAACACGGGGTGTAACGGTAGGGTGATACTTTCGGCCAATGCTTACCCACACAAACAATCAGCTACCACAACTAAACAAACATGTACATTGAAAAAATGTGTATGCGCCAGAGACTGTAGACGTCAACACTACTAGTCTGCAATGCTTACACTGCATGAATTTGACAGAAACTTGCCTTTTGTCAAAAAGGCCTTTCCTGCGCCGTGACGTCAACAAGTGTTGCTTACCGGCTGCAACCGCCACACAATCCCTAGTGTGAACTATGCACTGTACAAAATCTAACACGTATAACTAAATGACCATGCGTAAAAGAGAAAACTGTTGTACTGGAAAAAAGTTACTTGAATAGAAAAAAATCAAACTAAACATCTTGTCCTTTGGAAGAAAACACGTCTCGCACAGTAAAACCTCATGGCATTAACAAAAGCGTTTGATAAAAACTTCCAAATAAATTGTTAAATCTGGAAACCTAAGTTTGAATGACGTGGAATGCAGAAGATGACGAACACGGTTGCTCATCAGAAACACTGTCACCCCCAACAGCACAAACTGCAGTTCCTGCACACAGAAAAAATAATATTTTGTTCCTAAAATGATATACAGGGTGAAACTTTACAGGGTATAGGTAGGGTCACCCTCCAATCAATAATGACTATGCACATTTCAAGGTAAAGGACTCAATAAGTCAGCAAAATAAAGTAAACCATTAAGTCTTTAAACGTGACCAGTCGTGACGACGACGTAACGTGAAACCTCGGGCCATCAGAGTGATCAGGTCATCGCAGCTCCCGGCCACAGAGGGTTAACCCTTACAGAGCCAGAGTCACTTACTTTTGGAAGGCCATGGAATGCAGATGACGACAAATATGGTTGCTCATCTGAATCACTGTCACCACCAACAGCACAAATGGCGGTTCCTGGACAAAGAACAAACAAACATTGCTGCATCCACACAACAGAATTGCCTATCTCAGAGATGGCGAGCGTTGTGGCCAAGTGGGCTAAGGCGGGACTAACTTGCCTTGTCCACAGGCCAGAAACCAATCGCGCCTGACAGGTGTGGGTTCGATCCTGCATCGGGGTGTTATGTTTCTCCGAATATTATTTACTTTCGACTCGGGCAACGTCTCGGGGGTTTTCTCCGGGTACTCCGGTTTGCTCCCCCAGCAAATTTTCAAAAAAATTCAAAAAATTTAAAGAATTTCTAAATTTCAAAAATCACAACTAGGTAGGTTGGGTTTGGGCGCGCCACAGGCTGCGACTACGCCTTCCACAGGGGAGGCGGCCCAGAATTTCCCGATAAAAAGGGACAATTAAGCATTAAATTAAAAAAAAAATATATATATATATATATATATATATATATATATATATATATATATATATATATATATATATATATATATATATATATATATATATATATATATATATATATATATATATATATAAACAGATTCACATTAACGGTTTCAGTGATCGGGTCTCAAGGATTTTTTTTCCTATCACTTAGGAAAATACAAAAAGAGCCAGTTGGAAATTAACAGTAGGTAGTGGCAGCCCCCCCCCCCCCCTTTTTTTTAAACTTTGTGTTTTGAAATATGTGTTTTGTGAAACTATAAAAAATGCAAGCAAGAGTTTACAGGTGTGAGTTGTTAATGCAACTAGGCGATAATTGTCGAAGAATTTCCAATGTTTGTTTTGTTTTAAAATGGGTACAACAATGGCTTGACGCCGGCCAAAACATTTATTAAAATAATTTAAAAGAATACTTTCAAAAGAAAGTGGAGCACGTTTGACCATTAAATAGTGGACCCCATCTGGACCAACACTCTTATTTACCGGTCAAGCCTGGAGGGCGCCGAGCTTCTTGAACATAATGAAGGGACGGAATGAGCCTACGGGCACTAAGTCAGGGGGTAAGACTGCCTCAGCCGAGCGCCTCCTCGAGAGCTCCACGGGAGAAAGCCAACTCCCATCGTCTATAGAAACAATTTTTTTAAAAGCCTCTGCCTGAGAATTTGCGGCGGAGAAGGAAAAGACCCCATCTGACAGATCGAACACCATGGCTCTATAGGTTCCCCGCAGACGACGGATATTAGATGGTCGACATTTTGATCGCCGTCTAGAAATTTAATAATAATAATAATAATAATAATAATAATAATAATAATAATAATAATAATAATAATAATAATAATAATAATACGATGACTTGCAGCGCGCACATATCTCACCACAAGGCGACTCAAGGCGCTGGTCGATATAGGATCTAACTGGAGCTGCGCGAGGCGCCCACCTGCAACATTTGGGCGCGTAGTCTGACGCCCAGACAACTGAGCACAATCCTAGGCGACCTGGGATTTCAGCCAGTGATCCCGCTTAGCTGCCGTGACGGTGCGCTTGGCAAAGAGCTTGGCAGCCTTCATACTGGCATAGATATCCGGAGTATTTAGACCTTTATAGCGGGCAAAGGCTTTCCGTGTAGCGCAAAAGGCCTCCTGTCACAAGTTCCAGTTCTTCCCTTAAGTGGGTCTCCACGTGTGCAGGTGCCGAGGGGCGCCTTAGGCGCATGCAAAGTTGGCCGAGATAGCCTCTGAAGTTGACAGGGAGTGGAGATAGCTACAGCAGCAGCGTGGAGAGCGTGCATTACATAAGCAGATGGTTGTCGTGAGGGTAGTGGTGAAGGAGCTGTCCACCATACAACAGCCCACCATAAAACGTGATAAAATTTGTAGGTAATCAATTTCACAGACTGTGTCAACATTATGACCACCACCTTCAACTCAGCAGTGACAGATGCCGCCACTGAGATCCTTGGCAATCCATCAACACAGTGCATAGCTTCAAATATTTAGGAGCCATTGTATCAGACGATGGGTCCCGACAGGAAGTCCTCTCCAGGATCGCACAAACAACTGCTGCCCTGACAAGGTTGAAGCCCATTTGGAAAGACAGGAACATCAGCCTACATTCCAAGGTAAGTCTGCTGCGCTCCCTTGTTATCTCCATCTTCCTATATGCTTGTGAAACATGGACCCTCACAGCAGATCTACAACGAAGAATACAAGGCATGGAGATGAGGTGCTACAGAAGACTTCTGGGCATTTCCTATACCCAGCACATCCCCAACTATGAAGTCCGACAGACCATCACACAAGCCATTGGACAACATGATGACATGCTCACAGTGGTGAAGAAACGGAAACTCCAATGGTATGGCCACGTCAACCTATCATCAGGCCTTGCAAAGACCATCCTGCAAGGCACGGTGCAAGGAGGCAAAAGAAGAGGCAGACCGAAAAAGAGATGGGAGGACAACATTCGAGAATGGACTGGTTTGACACTGAGCGAGGCCATGAGCTTTGCTGAGGACAGAGAAAGATGGAGTGCGTTGGTTAAACGATCATTTGTGGTGCCCCTACGACCTCCGAGTTATGGGATAGGATAGAAAGTCCTCCATCACATTGTCAAGAAAAGCCGGGTTAAAATCTGTGACAATCCAAAAGCTGGATGCTTAGGGTCCAGAAGGCATGTTGGTCCCTCATGAGGTATTGATGCTTGCTTACATGACAGCTAGATATGTTCAATAAACATAACGTTTTTCAACAGAGAATAATCAGATTTTTTAAAAAGTACACAGACAGAAGAAGTCATCAAAAGCCTGTATGACAAGGCTACCAGTGCAGTCCTCCATAACAGCGTCATCGGGAACTGGTTCAGAACAACAATCGGTGTGCGTCAAGGATGCCTACTCTCTCCAACACTCTTCAACATCTTCCTAGAGCGCATCATGTCAGATGCTCTTGCAGATCACGATGGCACAGTCAGCATAGGGGGCAGAGCAATCTCCAATCTTCGTTTTGCGGATGATATTGATGGATTGGCTGGAGAGGAACAAGAACTTGAACAGCTTGTACAGAGGCTTGACACCACCTCCAGAGCTTATGGAATGGAAATAAGTGCAGAGAAGACCAAAATGATGACCAACAACACCAATGGCATCAACACGGACATCAAAGTACCAGGCCAATCCCTCAGCACAGTGCACAGCTTCAAATATTTAGGAGCCATTGTGTCAGACAATGGGTCTCGACAGGAAGTCCTCTTCAGGATCGCACAAACAACTGGTGCCCTGACAAGGTTGAAGCCCATTTGGAAAGACAGAACCATCAGTCTACATTCCAAAGTAAGACTGCTGCGCTCTCTGGTCATCTCCATCTTCCTATATGCTTGCGAAGCATGGACCCTCACAGCAGATCTCCAACGAAGAATACAAAGCATGGAGATAAGGTGCTACAGAAGACTTCTGGGCATTTCCTATACCCAACACATCACCAACGACGAAGTCCGACAGACCATCACACAAGCCATTGGACAACACGATGACCTGCTCACAGTGGTGAAGAAACGGAAATTCCGATGGTATGGCCACGTCACCAGATCATCAGGCCTTGCAAAGACCATTCTGCAAGGCACAGTGCAAGGAGGTAGAAGAAGGGGGAGACCGAAAAAGAGGTGGGAAGACAACATTCGAGAATGGACTGGTTTGACACTGAGCGAAGCCATGAGGGCTGCTGAGGACAGAGAAAGATGGAGTATGCTGGTTAAACGATCATCTGTGGTGCCCCTACGACCTTCAGGTTATGGGATAGGATAGGATAGGATAGGATAGGACACAGACAGATCCACTAAAAGAATTCGAAATTTGTTTTATTTCCAGGATTCCAGCCATTCAGGATGAGTGGTTTGATATTGTATGATATTATATTGTATGCAAAATATGAATTTTAAACAAAAGAAATGAAAAAGAAGCAAAAATAACCAACATATAATTTTTTTAACATTATTTTGAGAGGCAAGATTTTGAAACTTTAGACGAAAGTCCAAGTTAATCACAGTCCTGGACACTTCTTATTCTAATAAACTTCTCATATTCATACTTATACAATGAAATCAATTGATATGATAAAGAAAAAGATGCTTACTATTTCTTCAGGAAATCAAACACAATCAGTGCAGTCGCCATGTCGATAGGCAGAGCAGTTTCGCAACGTAGTCACGAACTCGATCTACAAGAAAAGGAAAACCAAACTAATTTCATTTGCAATTTATTCCCTCTGCAGAGAAAATTACCAGTCTCCTTACATTTTGCAGCACATACTAACTACATGTACAATTAACAGTCAGTAATCAATAAAACATGTGTGAAGTCATGTAAAATTATAAAATTATTCATAATGCTTACGTAAAATCTCGTGCGACCAAGGATGGCGGCAGGAATAGATCAGTAGCATGGATTCTTCAGTATATTGGGCGACATAGGCTCGAATCCTGACTTCAGCAAACAATTTTGTGATTGCTGGATATTATGGGCCATCTCCTTGAGAAGCTCTCTGAGCTTGTAAGTGCGCTATATAAGAGAAATCTCTTTCTTTATAAGAGAAATCTCTTTCTTTTCTCAGCTGTTCCACGGCGCGCGCCGGCGGAGAGAGAGGGGCGGAAGTGAAGTGACGCAAGGACGCGAACGTAGTCACATTCCGATAAAGTGGAGACCACAAAATTTTTCGGGAAACACACGCGATGTTCAAGATTATACACACGGAAGGCTGTGTATAGCCTTATGCCGACATTTTGTAACCACGTGTTTTTTTAACATGCTAGGGTGAAGTTCACTCCCCTGAGTCGCTAGAAATGCCTCTTTAATTGTGCCGACGTCGGCAGAAATACACACGTCTCCGGAACGTGGGTGTGTAACTATGAATTTGTCGGCAAAAGATACAAAAGACAAAGACACACACACACGCACACCCACACAGACATACTCACACACACACACACACCTGCTGACGAACGCGAAAGTAAACATTACTCAGTTCTGAAAAACTTAAACATTAATATGCATTTCGTCCATGCTTCATACAAGCAAACTGGATTTCTTCCGTAACAACAAGAATTGCACATGGAAGATACCCCGTCGATGATAAACCAATGACGCCATTTGGACGGAGAATAGGCAGAAAAAGAGGTCGGAGGACAACATGTGAGAATGGACTGGCTTAACACCGAGCAAAGTCATGAGGGTTGCTGAGGACAGAGAAAGATGGAGTACGCTGGTTTAACGATCATCTGTGGTGCCTTAACGACCTTCGAGTTACGGGATAGGATAGGATAGGATAGGATAGGATCGGATAGGATAGGATCGGATAGGATAGGATATGATAGGATAGGACAGGATAGGATAGGATAGGATAATCCTGTCAAAGTGCGACTGTAGGATGTAAACATGGATGAAGGGAGCAGGCCACTTTTGAGCGACATTTGGACGGGAGATAACCCTGTCATGGTTCGACCCTAATGTAGCGAGCTTGAACTTAGTCACCCACTGCACATCCTTTGTGGCACATCTGCAATTTCACACCTCTGTAACAAAGATATGACAGTACCAATAGGGGCGCGTTCGATAGAGAGGACCGTATCGTTTCCCAGATACGGTCGCCAGCGAGCTGTTGGCTTCCAAGTTACACAAGGACCTGATTGTTGGCCCTACCAGCCAAGGCAATTGGCAGGGTCGAAACGTCTCTAATGATCTTGGCATCCCGAAACACGCAGTATCGACGAGGACAGAACAGAGCCTGAAATTGGCCGATAAATCAGCCAAATAACTGTCTTCACGATGTAGAAACTACCTCCGGTGGATGGCTAGACCCAGTCCATTTTCTCCTTACTATGTAAACCCTGTGGTTTAGACTGAAAGACTCGAAAACAACGTCAGTATTCCTATGCACAGACTGAGACAAAAAACAAGTCTGAGACTAACTCTGGGGCACAGTCGTTGTATACAGAGTTGAAAAATAATTCTCTATTTAAAATTGCACATTGCTTTTGTCAATTGTACTGCATTAACAGCACGTATTGTCACACTTGCCGTGCTACAATTTCAGTGCTGATCTCTGACTTCATCTCGCCGTTCGTCTGACAACAAGAAGAAGAAGAAGAAGAAGAAGAAGAAGAAGAAGAAGAAGAAGAAGAAGAAGAAGAAGAAGAAGAAGAAGAAGAAGAAGAAAAAGAAGAAGAAGAAGAAGAAGAAAAAGAAGAAGAAGAAGAAGAAGAAGAAGAAGAAGAAGAAGAAGAAGAAGAAGAAGAAGAAGAAGAAGAAGAAGAAGAAGAAAAAGAAGAAGAAGAAGAAGAAAAAGAAGAAGAAGAAGAAGAAGAAGAAGAAGAAGAAGAAGAAGAAGAAGAAGAAGAAGAAGAAGAAAAAGAAGAAGAAGAAGAAGAAGAAGAAGAAGAAGAAGAAGAAGAAGAAGAAGAAGAAGAAGAAGAAGAAGAAAAAGAAGAAGAAAAAGAAGAAGAAGAAGAAAAAGAAGAAGAAGAAGAAGAAAAAGAAGAAGAAGAAGAAGAAGAAGAAGAAGAAGAAAAAGAAGAAGAAGAAGAAGAAAAAGAAGAAGAAGAAGAAGAAGAAGAAGAAGAAGAAGAAGAAGAAGAAGAAGAAGAAGAAGAAGAAGAAGAAGAAGAAGAAGAAGAAGAAGAAGAAGAAAAAGAAGAAGAAGAAGAAGAAGAAGAAGAAGAAGAAGAAGAAGAAGAAGAAGAAGAAGAAGAAGAAGAAGAAGAAGAAGAAGAAGAAGAAAAAGAAGAAGAAGAAGAAGAAGAAGAAGAAGAAGAAGAAGAAGAAGAAGAAGAAGAAGAAGAGAAGAAATGGAAGTAGTAGTAGATTCAGATTCAGAAAACTTTATTATCTCACAAGAGAAATTCTAACATGCAATTGCTGTCAGTAAAAAGCGATTAAAAAAGGTAACAATAATATAAAAACATTTACAAAGATGCATCATGCACTGCAGTAGTAGAAGTAGTAGTAGTAGTAGTAGTTGCTGCAGCAGCAGCAGAAGTAGTAGTAGTAGTAGTAGTAGTAGTAGTAGTAGTAGCAGCAGCCACGACCTGGGGCCAGTTTTATAATTATGAATGCATATATGGAAGGGGTAGTAAGCCTACACTTAGGTCCCTAAGTTATGTATTCAGATAGAGGTGCGGGTCTCCTATTCGCTCCTTACACCTGTTCATAGAACTGGTCCCTCGTGGTGCAGTGGATAAGTCGCCGGTTTCCTATGCCGAAGGTCGCGGGTTCGATTCCCGCAAGGGGCGAACGTATGTGACTTAGGTACGAGACTATTGACGTCACCGAGGGTTTTCTCCGGGCACTCCGGTTTCCTCCCTCCCTTCAATAATGGTACAGGATGCAGTCAATATAACAATTTCAAAAATAAAAATTCGATTTTCTTCCGTCTTCTAATAGCGATCTCCCTGCCTTTACACCACCTGTTTGAATGATGTATGTGTATTTGGTGTGTGTGAGGGTAAATGAGACAGGTGAGCGTGTATGTTGATATAGATCGCCGCGCTTTGAGCCTCTGGGAAAGGCGCGTACATAGCATCCTGTATTTATTATTATTATTTTACCCTCGCATAATGACAAATATTTCAAAATCAGAATTCTTCTCTTCCTCCTCCTCTTCATTTCCCTCCACTAACTCTTTATCCTTGTCCTCCCCCCCCACCCCCACCTCTCCTTCTCCTCGTCCTTCTTCTCCTTCTTTTGAGAACTGTTCAAACGCAATTGCTTTTTTGCGTGACTTCAGTCCATTACTTAGAAATAATTTTTCCAGCAAATCGAAATATCCAGCTTATTTTCTTTTTCTTAAAAAAAAATAACTAACTAAACTTTAACAAAAGAAAACTTCTAGACCGGGAATGCGTTTGCCTTTTTATCTTCTTAAAATAAATCAGCAAAGAGCTACCAAAGTGTAATAGCCTGATGTAATAAGGACAGAATTACTTCAAAATCTGGAGAGAGAGAGAGAGAGAGAGAGAGAGAGAGAGAGAGAGAGAGAGAGAGAGAGAGAGAGAGAGAGAGAGAGAGAGAGAGAGAGAGAGAGAGAGAGAGAGAAATTCTTGGTAAGAGTACATGCAACTTATAATTATTATAGGTAGAGTACATGCGCGTACTCCCTTCCACCCACCCCTCACCACCACCACCACCCCCCCACGACCCACCCACCTCTCTCTCTCTCTCTCTCAAAATCATTTTTTTTTTGTTAAGACAAACGCATGTCATTTTCAATTACACAAAATGATACACTTTGCTGCGTGTTTTCATATCGACTTTATCTATGTCTATGTCGTCATCAGACCAGTAACGAGAATGCCTGCCTCGAAATGCAACTAATGTAAACTTGTAATATCGAAGTCAAAGATCATTATGTTAGTCTGGATTCAATCCCAGACAATAGAAGCAACGGATCTTTCACCTTCTCTGTCTGTCTGTCCGTTAGTCTGAAATCAATCCCAGACAATACAAGCAACGGATCTTCCACCTTCTCAGTCTGTCTGTCTGTCCATTAGTCTGGATTCAATCCCGGACAATAGAAGCAACGGATCTTCCACCTTCTCTGTCTGTCCGTTAGTCTAGATTCAATCCCAGACAATAGAAGCCACGGATCCACCAACTTTAGGTCTATTGTATGCCTGCTCGTAGCGGTAGATCTGTATCACGTGCATCACGTGACATCAATAAGAACTATTTGTTATCACTTAGTTCTGTACAGAAACATAAACCGTCTTTCCACTTACGTAGCTTCTCCTCTGCGTAATTTAATACAAATATTTATTATGTTCATACCCTTAAGCTATTACAATGAATGGAAAGTTCTCTTAATTGTCTGTGCATGATATGAATGGTTCTGTCAGCCAAACGAATGTGTTTATGCGAGTGTGGGTGCGTTAGTAGTAAGAGACTCTCTGTATGTATGTGTGTGTGTGCGTGGGTGTGTGTGTGTGTGTGTTAAGAGTAAAGCTGAAAGTATATACTGATTTTAAGTATTATTCTATTTGTTTTAAAAAATATATGCAGCAATAGTGGTCATTATTTGGCCAGCGCTTTAAGCAGTTGTTGAGGTAGAACAGTGCTATACAAGAACGATTCAATAGGTGTATTTGGGACTTGAGCATTCATTACGTGACTGGCAGGTCTGTGCTATTCGCCCACCTAACACTTCCATGACTAGATGTAACTTCACAAAGGACATCAGGCCAGGAATATGATAGACCATGAAAAGTGCAAGAACAGCACGATCCATGAAAATGGACGCTCAGGGGAGATTACACCCACCTTACATCAAGGAAAGATCCATACGGATTATCGCGAAGCAAAGCAACAGAAACCTTACCTCCTCTTGTCGTTGTTGCCGGCGGTTGTGGTAGTGGTGGTGGTGGCGGTTGTGATAGTGGGGATGGGTGATGAGTGGTGGTAATGGTGGTGGTGATAAACATCGATCAACGTTGGTTATCAACAAGCAGGTCAAAAGGAAAATTACCTCCATTTGTTGCCAGTAATGGAGATGGTGATTTTGGTGATGCGGTTGCTCTCTCTCTCTCTCTCTCTCTCTCTCTTTCTCTCACACACACACACACACACACACACACACTTCCTCCGTCGCTCTTTACCCCCCCCCTCATTTCCTCCTCCTTCTCCCTCATTCAATCTGCCCCTCCCTCCCTCTTACTCTCTAGACCCCTCCCTTTCCGTGTTCGATCTCGCTGTTTCAGACTCTTGATGGCAAATGGGGGGTGTACTTTATTCATCACTTTCACCGCCGAGCTTAGAAAAATCGAACTTTGAATGAAAAAACAAGTTCTAAATCAGAGGAGATGGAGGCGGGTGGAGTAAGTGCTTGGAACCGGTCCTGATTTGGCTCGGAAGAGTCCGCTGGACCTAAAGCAATAATAATGTAATGTAATGTAAGTGCTTGGAAAGCAGAGTGGGTGTGTGGGTGAATGAGGTATGCAGATGCTTGCACAGTCTATCCAGGACAGTGCCTACCAGTCACAACCTGCACTTCCCATCACCCCACCCTTCCTTTTCTCCCGCACAACCTTCCTTGTCCCTCTCTGTCATGAACCGAGCAGTTTACCCTGCCCATTGACTGGTTAGCTATGTGTAGTCATTGTAACAGTAGAGAGTCAGGTATTACACAGCAGCAATTACAGCACACTGCGAGCCTGACCCACACAGCGTAGTGACTCAATCAACACTTGAGCTTTGAATCGGACCGTTTTAACCAATCAGAGCAGGCTCAGTGGGTAGAGCAGTATTGACTGTGTCAGAGCCTAACACAGTTTGAATCAGTCGTGTGTGAGACGAGGTAGAGTCAACATCTCCACAGCTAGAGAAATCTCTACACTCATAGACCAGGAAGCAGGACTTAGAACCTTAGCATTCTATTCAGTCATCACGGGCCTGAACTTGTCAAACAGGTAAATGAACACCCTTCTGTTTCATCGTGATATGTTTATATTATTGTTGAAATTATGTTTGAAGAATTTGCTAGGCATAAATGTGAATTGTTAATCCGAATTTGCCGTACCACGTGAAAGAGCCGACCACGAGGCGAAACACGACCGGTTGCGCCGCCATGTTGTATCCCGTACGGAACCACTGTTGTTTAACTTATATGTATGTTTGCAGACCAGTGGCTGTACCACTGAATGTTTATAATATTATGAATTCTGTATGTGTATAGTTAGACACGATTGATATTTATGTATGTATAGGAATTTAGAGTGAGATTCCAGTGGAACCCGGAAGTAGCAGAATGTTCGTCGCTTATGTATAGAGATGTGGAGCTATCACTGAGGGCTACTTTGGCTTTCAGTGAGACGCTCTGCACAAACCGATTATTCAGGGTTGTGCAGAATTTCGTCTCTTATATTACAGACGAGCAGGCGAGCTATCCTGTGCACCCCACTCCACAGAAACGACTAGTTGGTTGAGGATCCTCTACCGCACAAGACGGAAAGAGCGGCCTTGAAAGACACCCTGTCAGACCCCACAGCGTGGCAAGGGAACCCAACTACACAACTACAAAGGTGTACCAGAAGCTACCTCACAGAAGGACTTCGACCGCACCATAAGAAAGTTAAGTGTACACCCAGAAGTGCACTTAAACTGATCATAACAGGACCACAGTAGTCCAACTCTTCAGAAACTGTAAAACGGACCACAGTAGTCCAAATCCACATGAAATATTATAGCAAGTGCCCAAGGAAGATATAACAGCTGCCTAGACTATCAGCGATCGAACTATTAGCAGTGACTGAGACTTTTTAAGTTAGATTAGTACTTAGAGAATCTTGTATAGAGTAGAAGAAATAAATGTGTGATTTTAACTGTTATCAAGTGGCTGGACTACATATGATTCATAGCCGTGTGAAAGCTAGTGTGACAGTAATCTTTTACCATTTTTCTATCTATTTCTGTACCCCAACCTTAACACAGAACGAGCTAAACAAATAAATTTATTAAAGTAATTCATAGGGTGACCTACTAGCAGTTCCCACCGAATAAACGTGAGGGTCCATAATTCCATTGTGCAGAGCCCATAAACCCCACGTGACACTCTCCTTTTCCAAGACTTGCACCCCCACAAAAATTATATTGAAAAATTGATAGAAATCTGCAATGTATTTGAATGCACCCGCACATACAGGCGTATAAAATTATATATTTATATGTTACTTATGCAAAACACACACACACACACACGCGCGCACGCACACACACACATGCTCTCACAGACACACACACACACACGTGTGTGCGTGTATGTTTTGCATAACACATAAACGTGAACTTCTCTCTCTCTTCTCCTCCTCTCTCCTCATCCTTTTTCTCTTTCTCTCTTCATCCCCCTCATATGCTCCTCTTTCGCTTTTACTGGCAAGCTTATCAAAACAAATCGAACTTCAAATCCAAAACAGACTTTATATTGGGGAAACGGAAGCCTATGTGGTATACCGGCATAAAGAGTATAATATTGTACAACAACAACAACAACAACAACAACAAAACATACTGCGCCTCTCTCTCTCTCTCTCTCTCTCTCTCTCTTTCTCTCTCTCTTTCTTTCTTTCTTTCTCCCACCCCCACCTTCCTCCCCCCGTCTCACCTCCACTCTCCAATCCTCATAGCTTATGCTTAGAAAAAAAACAACACCGAGCGTCACATCGAAAATAGGTTCTGATGTATAGTGTGTATAAAAGCTAACGTCAAAAGTGTGCGAGCGCGCAAACAAAAACACGCCTATATGCACGTATATGTGCACGGAAAAACACACGTACACGCACACATACGCATACACACACACTTACAGACCAGCACCTAAAAATGAAAATAAAATTGTTAGCAACATGCAACTTATATGAATGCGCCTGCAAATACACGAGAGCAAACACAAACACACATACATACACATACTCACAGACTTGCCTTTTAAAAATAGAAACCTGCAATTTACATGAGTGCTTTCCGCACACACACACCAGCGCTGTCGCACATACATACACATCCCATACACAAACAAAATATCTTTCATTTTTACACATACACACTCATACCCAGTCTCTCTCTCTCTCTCTCTCTCTCTCTCTCTCTCTCTCTCTCTCTCTCTCTCTCTCTTTCTCTCTCACCCACACAGTCACACAAAAATACAGTCTCTTTCTCACAAACACAATCTCTTCCATTGACAAACACTCACATATACACGCATGCATGCATGTACGCGCACACACACTGTCACACACAAACATACGCGCACACACACTGTCACACACAAACATACGCGCACACACACTGTCACACACACACATACGCGCACACACACTGTCACACACAACAATACGCGCACACACACTGTCACACACAAACATACGCGCGCACACACTGTCACACACAAACATGCACACACACTGTCACACACAAACATACACGCACACACACTGTCACACACACCCTGTCATACACACGCACACACTGTCACACACAAACACACACGCACACACACTGTCACACACAAATACACACGCACACACACTGTCACACACACACACACGCACACACACTGTCACACACAAACACACACACAGTCACACACAAACACACACACCCACACAAACACACACGCACACACAGTACCTCTCATGAACGTGCCCCCCCCCCCCCCCCAAAAAAAAAAAAAACAAAAAAAAAAAACAAAAAAAAAACAACTTATAAGATGGGAAGATTGATAACACACAGCTGTATGTTGTAAGCTGTCATCAACTTTATATCTTCGTGGCTAGGGTTGGGGGCCATGAAGGGAACAACAGCAGTGGTAGCCTGTCCACCACAGGGATACACGTACAGACCTTGTGAGATGTAACCGAAACGGTAGAGGTAATGATGGTGTAGGGGGTGGGGGGGAGGAAGAAGGGGGGGAGTGGTGCTTGGTGGGTTGAGAGGAGGGGGTCATCCTAAAGTGCTGAGAGGCCGAGGTCAGAATGCTACCACTCCTTTTGTAAAAAGATGTTATTTATTTATTTATTTATTTATTTATTTATTTATTTATTTATTTATTTATTTATTTATTAATTTATTTATTCGTTTATTTATTTTATTTCTTTATTTATTCATTTATTTAGAATTTATTACGGTAGTTTTTATTTTTCAAAAGTACTATTATTATTATTTAATAATTTTAATCGTTATGCTTTTTTTTAAATTTATTCGTGTGCGTGCGTGCGTACGTGTGAGGATGTGTGTGTGCGTAGGAGTGTGTGTGTGTGTGATGGGGGGTTTCTTAATATAATTACATTGAACGATAGTTGTGATGACCGAGTGAGCGGGAGGGAGAGGGAGAAGGGGAGAAAGATATGGGGAGGAGATTGGGGGTGAGAGTGTGTGTTACTAATTTATTTCCTTTTATCCATCTAAGTGATTTAGACATTGAAAATAAATGTAAATAACTAACTATAAAAAATAATCAACTCAATAAATAGAAGAACTGATTTTTTTTAAAAATAACTCTTTGCCTTTCTCTTCCCCACCTCTCTTTGTATCTCTCGCTCGCTCTCTTTCTCTCTCTCTCTTTCTCTCTCTTTCTCTCTCCCCCACACCTATGTGATTATGCACATGGGCTCTTCATAAAAGAGGGTGAGATGAAAAAATAATTACAATATTCATACACAGCAAAACAAATTTTGAGATTTAACCAATATCAGTTGTCCAGTCAAGAAGATTTGACAAAGCAGTATATTAATATGGTAACGACATTGGAAAAAAGACGCACAGGATCGAGGAAGAAGAAGAATCCGAAGGAAGAGAGGGAATACGAAGACGATGAAAAAGAAGTAATGACAAGAAAGAGAAAAAGGAAGACACACGCACGCAGGCTCGCGTGCGCGCCGTCACACACACGCACGCACGCACGCACACACACACACACACACACACACACACACACACACACGACAGATGTTGTAGGCCATAATCATGACTAATAACGCCAACAAACAATTATTAGTAATTTTACCTTGATTAGCGGCAATCAAAGAACTGCGATGCCATGGCAACGACGTAGACTTCTCAGGTATAGATGTTGTTGTTTTAAATCCACAAGTATCCATGAGTCATCACCAAAACACCCATGCACTTTGTGGTGGTCCCGCACGTATAATGTACTTTCTCTCGATGAAGAATCATGACGAACCACTCACAAATAAGCAAGACTGTTTTCATTGCAAGCCACCGGTACCGTTTTCTTGATGGAGTAAAGGTAGAACCACCCGAACCCATCTACAGGTAATCATAATGCGAACAGCATCGCTTGTTACTGTCGTGTAACAATACCAACATCATTTTCTTGAGGAGCGTAATGAAGAATCACCCGTAGTGTGTCCATAGGACATTTCGATGGGAAATTATTCTGTCAAACGCTCCACCCTAATGAAGCTGTGGGGTGCAAACAAAGGTGAAGGGACATCACTGCAGCTAAGTCGTACAGCTAAGTCGTACAGTACTGAGCGACACTGGAACGGGAGATAATAGTATCAAAGTTCGATCCCTATTGTAGCGGACAACTAAGTCGACTATATGTTTCCATTGTTTAATCCACCGATCTAGTGTATTGGAATGCTAATTTCCGAACTCTACGCCCCACGTTTTACTCTTTACGTGTCCTGTAAGACACAGAATATCATCATCATCATCATCATCATCATCATCATCATCATCATCATCATCATCATCATCACCACCACCACCACCGTCATCATTATTAAAGTCGGCAGCGCACAGGTCTAACAAAGCTGACTGCTTTTAGGCATTCCTACTTTACTTGTAAATACTAAGCGTATCTGCATCTGTAGAATACGTTGCTTGCATCCAGAGATCTGGAACAGACGCAACGAGGAGGCGCGCGCAGCGTACTAGTTGGCGTGTAACTGCTGACGAAGCGTATTCGCGAAATACGGGCACAGACGGCCTTTTGACCTGTCTTCCCTATTAGAGGGTAAGCTGCACAGTTTCAATAATAAGTGAAACATCCTCTGCGCAGAAAGTAAGTAGCGGATCCCTTTAAATTCTCGTCCACTGACCACCTTTTTTTTCTCGAGGGGGTCTCATTTAGAAACCTTTCCCAAAGTATATTCATAGTTCATAGTATATCCTAAGGTTGAAAGCCCATTTGGAAAGACAGGACCATCAGTCTACATTCCAAGGTAAGGCTGCTGCGCTCCCTTGTCATCTCCATCTTCCTATTCGCTTGCGAAACATGGACCCTCACAGCAGATCTACAACGAAGAATACAAAGCATGGAGATGAGGTGCTACAGAAGACTTCTGGGCATTTCCCATACCCAGCACATCACCAACGACGAAGTCCGACAGACCATCACACAAGCCATTGTTAGTTAGTTATTCATTGCTTACAGTGTACAGCGGACTGCAAAGAGCCGAATCAGGACTACAAAATCAAG
Source organism: Oncomelania hupensis (assembly GCA_036898135.1). NCBI lineage: Eukaryota > Metazoa > Mollusca > Gastropoda > Littorinimorpha > Pomatiopsidae > Oncomelania > Oncomelania hupensis. Next base: position 40,828,130 of record CM072524.1, read on the forward strand.
ACAACAACTTAGCTGAAAGAGGACTCACCTCTCATCCGCATAAAAGATCTGCCGAAACAACGCCAGTGGCAACATTGAAGGCACTCTACCAGCCGGTCATTTTACAATAAAGTCATCCCACGCGCGCATGGGACGCTGAGGCTATATTCTAATTTATGGAACCCCCGTTTACAAAAACAACATAGAATAAAATCATTATAAAATATCAGCAAAACACATACATATAAAATGCCTACATTGCTAAATAATAATATCATAGGAAGCCCCAGTGACCATTCGGCAGAAAGTGTCCAATATTCCCAAGCTGATCCAACAGACTTCACACACAAATGAGGAAATTTGTCCCAGAAGAGTTTTCAAGAAAAATGGTACGTGACTGATCTAGTGAAGAAGAAGATAGTATAATAGATTGATAGAACAGAGTAGGAATGAGAAAGAACAAATGAGAAAGACAGCGACAGTGAGAATTTAAAGCTCTAAATTTCCAGAAAGTGGTGATACTATTTATATAACACGATGACACGCTCACAGTGGTGAATAAACGGAAACTCCGATGATATGGCCACGTCACCAGTACATCAGGCCTTGCAAAGCTCATCCTGCAAGGCACGGTGCAAGGAGGCAGAAAAAGGAGACAGAAAAAGAGGTGGGAGGACAGCTAGCCTTGAAGTTCTGGCCCAAGTTCTCCAGCAAGAGTGGTTGGCCATCCCAGGAAACATCCTCCATAACCTGATACGGTCCATGAGACAACGATGCCAAGACTGCATTGATGCAAACGGTGGCCACACCCGATACTGACTCTATAGATTTTTGGTTTCTAAAGTTTTGATTTTGACACCCGATACTGACTCTATAGATTTTTGGTTTCTAAAGTTTTGATTTTGTAAATGAGGGGTATATCCAGTTAAATTGAATTTACTCGAATTTTAAGCGACTGATGTCTCAAATCTTTTTTTGTTTTGATGCAGAAATGATTGCAATAAAATATGATCAACTAATAAATTGAATTCGTTTTTCTGATTTAAAGAGAGACCCATATGTCCAAGTGGCCCTTGTATTATTTTGAGTAGTATATTATCAGCGTTAGTTTTGCTCCTCACGAATGTCGAATGAACATCCAACAATTGCCAACAGCACTGATCACAACATTATCAAACGTAACACTGACACAGTTTGTGGGTAAAAAAATAAGTATTCTGATTCCGTTCACATGTGCTTTAATAATAAATCTCAAAATTAAAACCGTCCTCGCATTGGATATTATTGTAGAAAAGCTCACCGCACTGGAAATTATTTTAGAAAAGATTCTCGCATTGATTTTTTTTTGTAAACCGATACCATCGCATTGAAATATATTCAATAGTATTTCAGAACAGCTAAGCCTTCTTTCTGTTAACCAAATATTTATTTATGCGTCTGTTATTTTTGCCCCTGTGCCTCTTTGATGCTCTTCTTCTTCTGTCCCAAGCGCATTAAATATTCTGTTAGTGTTACATCATTTTTCTGGGTATTTTGGTGCGACTTCAGTTGCTGGGCTTCTAGCTTTATATCTCCTATTATTTGAGGGGGGAAAAGCTAGGATATCAAGACCTAGATATATAAATCCGCTGCTCGCTTTCTGCGCAAGCGAAGTTTCACTAAATTTGTGAATTTTAGGTAATTTTGGGTCTTTTTTTCAATTTTTTTAATTTTTTTCTTTGTTTTTCAATTATTATTTTTTTTAAATTACGCTAAAGGCCCGCCACACTGACCTGTAGCACCCGGCCACACCTGTGTTACGCTTATGAATTCCTTATATGTATTCCCTTGCGTACTGGCTAAAGTGAAATTTTATAAGGATAGCGCATGTTAGATTTCTAATGCAAAAATATGTAAGCCGGGCTTATAAGGACGAATCAGAAGCGAGAGTATGACGTCATGGGTTCAGAGGTCAAACTAAACTCCTCCCTTAATAATAATAATAATAATAATAATAATAATAATAATAATAATAATAATAATTATTATTATTATTAATAATAATAATAATAATAATAATAATAATAATAATAATAATAATAATAATAATAATAATAATAATAATAATAATATTATTATTATTATTATTATTATTATTATTATTATTATTATTATGGATACTACACGCCTTTCCCCAAATCAATCAGGCTCAAAGGGCGGCGATCTGTACCAACATACATGTACACGCTCATCTGTCTCATCCACCCTCACACACACAACAAATACACATCCATCACTCAAACAGGGGGTGTAAAGGCAGGGAGATCGCTATTGGAAGACGGACAGAAAATCGAATTTTTATTTTTTAAAATTTTTTATATTGACTGCGTCCAGTACCATTATTGAAGGGAGAGAAAAATCCGGAGTGCCTGGAGAAAACCCTCGGTGACCTCAATAGTCTCGTACAAAAGTCACATACCATACGTTCGCCCCTTGTATGATTACACGCAACACAGGTTGTCTGCTACAAACCATTTGGCGAGCTAAGGCAGTTGAATTCACTTGTTGCGTATGGAAGTTGTTTCATATTATAGTCAAATCGTGAAAAAAATCGTCATCAAAAAGTGCCTCGTGGTAGTGAAATTACAGAGCTATACACGTTCATAAATTCCAACCAATCCGTGACAAACATGGCGCCACTACCTCCGACCCAGTGCATAAGCCGTTAAAAGTAAGCCACAGTGACCACGAAACTCGGAAGGTGTGGCCACCCGTCAAAACTCCGGTCAGTGAAATATCTCATAACCCAATGCACAAGCTGTAAATCTTGGGCCTTGTGTGACCACTACTTTAGAGAAGATCAAGTGCTTATGCATTTATATATTTCTAGTGTCTCGATATTATCCGTAAATATATATTTTGTAAAGGGAACTAGAGGCCGGGAAGTCGAAAGCTGAGCTAAGTCTTCAGTATTATAGGTCTTACCTCCGTGGCTAGAACATTTTCTCTCTTGTGTCAAGATTTTCAGGCCGCTATTATCCGAGTCTCTGTGTTGTGTCCTTTGATGCGAAGGTCGCGTTTTTCCCAAGGGCCATTTTCTAAAGATCATCCCATTTCCCGTTCTTCCCCATACAGAGGAGTCAAAGACAGGCGAGGTTGCCAGGATCACACCTTTTCCCCGCCAACCTTTCCCACTCTTTTTTTTTCCCAGTACTTCTTCCCCGGTCAATCTTTTTCCAATGCAAGGTGTCTTAAGATCTCAGACCTTAGACCTACGGTGTGGGCGCAAGGGTGTATCCTCTCAACCTCATCCCTCAGTTCTCTGTTCAGTCCCCTGAAAAGTCGAGAGTGAGATAGGTAGAGGGGGGGGGGGGTGCCAGAGAGATGGAGAGAAAGAGAGAGAGAGAGATGGAGAGAAAGAGAGAGAGAGAGAGAGAGAGAGAGAGAGAGAGAGAGAGAGAGAGAGAGAGAGAGAGAGAGAGAGAGAGAGAGAGAGAGAGAGAGATGCAGCTATTGACAGCGCTAGTATGTGAAATCATGATCAAAGCTTATTCTCACTGTTCAGTGTTTGAGTTTGGTATGGTATATAATGTCAGATTATTAGACTACGTATACATCAATATGTTTGTGTGTGTACGTGTGTGTGAAAGAGAGAGAGTGTTTGTTTGTGTGTGTGTGTGTGTGTGTGTAAGTGAACGTGTGCGTGCGTGTGCGCGCGTGTGTGTGCATAAAAGTGTGTGCGTCGTGTGCGCGCGTGTGGGTATCAATCTGATGACATCAACTCTTGTGTTTAGATTATCTGAGTGTGAATTACTCCTATTTTAGATTTCCCTGTCGGTGCTTCCGCTCCTCCACCACACATCACTCCAACCCCACACACCAACTCCACCACTACCACCACTACCACCACAAACCCAATCTCTCTCTCTCTCTCTCTCTCTCTCTCTCTCTCTCTCTCTCTCTCTCTCTCTCTCTCTCTCTCTCTCTCTCTCTCTCTCTCTATATATATATATATATATATATATATATATATATATATATATATATATATATATGTATGTCCCTCCCCCTTCTCTTTGTTCCCACCCTACTCTCCATCTCCTACGCCTTCTCTCGATACCACTTCCCTCCCTGTCTCTCCTCCTCCGTCATCCTGCTCCCCTTCCCTTTCCTCTGTCCTCATGCTTTTCTTCTCCTCTTCTTCCTCTACTCCTCTTCTTTCGTTCTTTCTTTCTTTCTTTCTTTCTTTATCTAGTTTTTTTTAATCGTTCTTATGTCTAGACGACTGAGCACAATTAATCCAGGGCGACCGGGGATATGGGAGAAAGGACCTAGTGCGTACTGGGTGTACTTGTGTAGCCGCACTCAACCGTCTAGGACATGACTGTCAACGATGCAATGGGTAATGGGTACGTGCACAGACTAGATCTCGGTTTATACTCTCGTCCTCTGATCCTCTTCGTCCTTCTTCTCTTACCTCGCTTGGCATTCTCACGTCCTTTTAATCTCTCTCTTCCTCTCTCTCATCGCTCTCTCTCTCTCATCGCTCTCTCTCTCTCTCTCATCGCTCTCTCTCTCTCTCTCTCTCTCATCGCTCTCTCTCTCTCTCTCTCTCTCTCTCTCTCTCTCTCTCTCTCTCTCTCTCTCTCTCTCTCTCTCTCTCTCTCTCTCATCGCTGCGGAGGTTATCAACGTTTTTCCATCTTTCATTGGCTGAAAATATCTCTGGCAATTTAAAGTCAAGTATATTATCCCCATCAGAAAAAAAAAATAAAAAGGAAGAAACGAACTTTTAGAACAATTTTTTTTACACATGCGTTTTCCTTTCTACATTTCGGGAGGCCAAATTTGAAACCTATTTAGAACCCATTAATAGATCTTTTGGTTTGGGCATAAAACCTAACACCTTGTTTTGATCTCTCTGTCTCTCTGCTTGTCTATCCGTCCATCCCTCTCTCTCTCTCTCTCTCTCTCTCTCTCTCTCTCTCTCTCTCTTTTCCTATCTTTTTTTTCTCTCTCTCATCGCTGCGGAGGTTATCAACGTTTATCCATCTGTCATTGGCTGAAAATATCTCTGGCAATTTAAAGTCAAGTATAGTATCCCCATCTGAAGAAAAGAAAGAAAAAGGCAGAAACGAAACGAAGACTTTAAAAAAAAAATTCTGGATGCCAAATTTAAAACCTATTTAGAACCCATTTATAGATCTTTTGGTTTGGGCATAAAACCTAACACTTTGTTTTGATCTCTCTGTCTCTCTGCTTGACTGTCCGTCCTCCGTCCGTCCATATCTCTCTCTCTCTCTCTCTCTCTCTCTCTCTCTCTCTCTCTCTCTCTCTCTCTCTCTCTCTGACCCTACTTTCTCACCTCCCCTTGCCGACTTCTTGCTCATTCCCCAACCCATCACCCTTCCCTCTCCATCCCCTGGTGGCCTTTTTCCTCTTTCTTCCTCGTGCTCATTCAAAGAGTCTCTCACTCTTCTCTTTTCCACTAAATCGTCACCTATATTCTTCTCCTTCTCCCCTCCCCTTCCTTTCTAATCATCTCTTTCTCTTTTTTTTTTCTCGTCCACTTTCCTTCCCGTTTATCTTGTCCCTTCTACATTGCCACAATGCATTACATAACTAAAGAAAGAGACCTTATTCCCCCCACCCACCCCGCCACCTCCTCCCTCTCTCCAAATATTTTGCACTTTCAATCGTTTTCACTGCGAGATCTGTGAGCATTATATATCAATGTAGTCTCATCATCATCCTCCTCCTCATCATCATCCTCATCATCATCATCATCATCATCATCATATTTTTATACAAAATTTAATCAGGTGTATATAGCGCATTTCCAGCCATAGGGGGGGGGGGGAGCTCAAGGCGCTGGCCAATACAGGATCTAACTCAAGCTGCCCGAGGTGCTCATTTGCAGCCTTTGGGCGCACAGTCTGAACCCCAGACGACTGAGCCATTCTGGGCGACCGGGGAAGGAGAGAAGGGCCTTGGTGCGTGCTGGGTGTATTTGTAGCTGGTGCTAACCCGCCTAGAACATGAGCGTCAGTCAACGCAATGGAATGCGTGCGTGAACAGACTAGATCTCGGATTATACTCTCATCCGAAGGAGTAGTGTCTCAGTTTGTGTGTGGGAAGGAGGGGGGTGTTTCAGGGGTGGGCTTCACTCGAGGCCGTTAACGGTGTTTGAACCACTGCCTCTGTACAGGCTGCAATATTATCGTCTGACATTGGAGTACACTGCGTACAACCACTGAGCCAACTGCGCTCCCATATAACTTTCAAATCAATTGGTATTGTGTCTTGTTCCTCTTTACTTTTCTACATTACTGGACATTTTCAGTTTCTTTTATCTTCGTCTTTCTTATTGTTGTTCGGTTCATTAAAGGCTTTCCCCCCCTCTGATTCCTCATTCGCCCAGAATATGGTCGTGATAAAATCGTAAGAGAAGAGGAACTACAAATGTACACATACCTGAAAATATATTTTGGATATATAATTAATCCAATAATTTATATCTCGTCCCAAATAGTTTTCTTCACTTCAGTTCCCCATCCACATCCTGGCTGGCGATCTCTAATCAAGTTATTCTATTCTGGGGAAATAAAATATGTTTTATTTTGGCAGTTAATTTCCTCTTGTTGAACGCGAACAACCCAGATATTGGTACACGACACATGCATACTTGCACACACGCTCAGACATACACGCTTCATACACAAACACAAACATAGAAAACACACACACACACATCAACACACACGCGCACTGCCACGCACTGTACACAAAACAGGCAAACATACACACACACTCACTCACTCACACGCACACACAGCGGCCAAGATAGCAAGCCTTTTTCAAAGTATCAATTTCATATTAGAAAGACATATTCTACAAAATTTAGTGCGTTACATTTTATTTATCAAAGACATAGACATAGGCTCTTTCTTTCTCTTGCACAGACATCTACACACACACACACACACACACACACACACACACACACACACACACACACAGACCGTGTAGAAACGCCGTTGTGATGACTTTCATGAAACTCTACATACGTTACTTTGACATTTTTACAAATTTGTCCATTTTTGAAGCTAACCCTAACCCTAACTCTAACCCTAAATCAAACCCTAACACTAACCCTTAACCTAACCCTAAGCCTAACAGAGCCCTAACCCTAACGGAACACTGTTTTGACGTCAAAATAACGGGGTCCGTCAAAAGAAAGTACGTAGAGGTTCAAGTGTATGTCGAATAAAGGCGTTTCTACCTAGCCACCTGGTCCTAATTTGGCTCGGAAGAGTCCGCTGGACCTAAAGCAATAATCTTGTATTGTATTGTACCTAGCCACGCGTGAGCGCGGGTACCGTCGAACAGTTCTAATACACCTAATCTACAGAGAGCTAGAGAACACACAAACGCTTTGTTACAAATGCTGTCGATGCGTCGGTTGCTTTACTTCTCTTTCTCTTTCCTCCTCCTCTCTCTCTCCCTCCTCTTCTCCCTCTTCCACAAACTCTCTCTCTCTCCTCTTTTTCTCTCTTCTTTTCTCCTATCTATCCCATCCAATCCTATCCTATCCCGTAACTCGCAGGTCGTAGGGGCACTACAGACGATCGTTTAACCAGCGTACTCCATCTTTCCCTGTCCTCAGCAACCCTGATGGTTTCGCTCAGTGTCAAACCACTCCATTCTTCATTCAATGTTGTCCTCCAACCTCTTTTTCGGTCTCCCTCTTCTTCTACCTCCTTGCACTGTGCCTTGCAGGATGGTCTTTGTAAGACCTGATGATATGGCGACGTGGCCATACCATCGGAGTTTCCGTTTTTTCACCACTGTGAGCAGGTCATCGTGTTGTCCAATGGCTTGTGTGATGGACTGTCGGACTTGGTCGTTGGTGATGTGTTGGGTATAGGAAATGCCCAGAAGTCTTCTGTAGCACCTCATCTCCATGCTTTGTATTCTTCGTTGTAGATCTGCTGTGAGGGTCCATGCTTCGCAAGCGTATAGGAAGATGGAGATGACAAGGGAGCGCAGCAGTCTTCTTCTCTCGTTCTTCCTCTCTCTCTCTCTCTCTCTCTCTCTCTCCATATATCTATATATCTATATATCTATATATCTATATATCTATCTATATATATATATATATATATATATATATATATATATATATATATATATATATATATATATATATATATATATATATCTTCCCTATCTCCCCTTCTCTCTTTCCATTTTCCACACCCCTCCCCAATCTCTCTCTTTCTCTGCCCATCGCGCACACACACCCCCCCCCCACCTTTTTATCGTCTTGTTTTCCTGCCTGTGTATCAGCATTGTCTGGGCCAATTGAGTTTATCAGCTCAACTTTCATTGGCACTCCAGTTTATCTCCCTCTCTCCCTTATCTCTGCCCATTCCAAAAATTCACCTCTTCCAATTATCGCTTACCTGTACACGGACGCACGAACACGCACACCCGCCCGCGCTCTGACGAACATACTCTTATACACAGATTCACAAACCCGCGTACGTAAGCGCATATACACAAGCACACACACAGGCTTCCACACAAGCGCGCAAACACACACACTCTCTGTTTTTCTCCCTCATGCCCTAATCTCACCCCATCATTTCTCTCTCTCGCACACACAAACACCCACACACACGTACAGCACACACACATAGATATATGCTACCCACATTCTATAACTGATATCGGTGGTCTGAGGAAACGTGTCTCCAAAATCGTTTTCACATCATTTTCACCTTTTACGGTCTCAGCACGGTGTGCGACGATTTGCTTGGATCTTGCAGAACTTCCACTCAGCATTGACTTCCACCAGCGCCTTGAGCAGCACATTGTGGCATAAAACGAACAACGACCTTTCTTAATTATAACTGAAATATATATATATATATATATATATATATATATATATATATATATATATATATATATATCTACAAGTTGTAACGAGTTACTTCATAAGAGGATTAACCGTGGTTATGTCCCTTCCTGCCCACCTTCTCCTCCACTCCAACCATCTAAGTCAAAATAAGAACTTTGGTTTAAAACATATTTTGTTTAGTCAACAAAACGATTTAAGCATTAAATAGAGTACATAAATGGCACACAAAAGCAAGGCTTAACTGTTACCCTTGAAAAATAAATACAAACACGAAAGCCTCGAGAGCGCACAGTTGAACGAAAGGCAAACGAAAAGGAAAACATACAATAATTAATATAAATTATAAAATAAGAACTTTACACCACAGCTGTTCTTCCTGGCCCTTCTACCCACCAAGCCTCAAACACACCTGAACCCAAGACTGCATTAGAGCCAGTTGCCACTGTCGGGTAGAAGCTTACCTGTGAACAGGTGTATTACAAGGGTGAGAACAGTAGCTGTGTTTTGTAGGCTTATCATGTTTGTGATTGAAGACTCTATTTGTTTTAGTCTTTGGGTTCTGTTTTGGTGTGCTCGGTCTTCAGTTTCTTCTTCAACGTGTCAACTGCAGTCTTCTGCTTCAGCTTTCCCTCTGTCTCTTTATTATTTGAACGTGTCTCTGCGCCTGCAGGCTGCTTTGTCTTGTGGCCAACTTCTGTGTACTTTTTCATGCGCATTGTGATTTATAAAATGCGCTGTATAGTAGTAGTAGTAGATTACATTACTGTCATGAACTGGCTAGTTTTAACTCTGCCTATTACTATTCAGCCTTGTGTAGTAATTGTAACATTAGAGAGAGCAGTGTATTACACAGCAGCAATTAAATTACACAGCAGGCCACACACGGCGAGCGAGCCACCCACATCGCAGTGACTCAGCCCTTGAGCTTTGAATCTGACCGTTTTAACCAATCAGAAGCAGGCTAAGCGGGTAGAGCAGTTCTGACTGTGTCAGATCCTAGCGCAGTTTGAGTCAGTCGTGTGTGAGACGAGGAAGAAGTAACATCTACTTAGCTAGCAGAGAAATCTCTTCACTCATAGACCAGGAAGCAGGACTTAGGAATCTCAGAAATCTATCAAGTCATCACGGGCCTGAACTTGTCAAACAGGTAAATGAACACACTTCTGTTTCATCGTGATATATTTGTATTATTGTGGAAATTATGTTTGTGGAATTTGCTATGCATAAATGTGAATTGTTAATCCGAATTTGCGTGACCATGTGGAAAAGCCGAACACGTGGCGAAACACGACCGGTTGCGCCGCCATGTTGTATCCCGTACGGAACCACTGTTGTTTAACTTATATGTATGTTTGCAGACCAGTGGCTGTACCACTGAATGTTTATATTATTATTAATTCTGTATGTGTATAGTTAGACACGATTGATATTTATGTATGTATAGGAATTTAGAGTTGAGATTCCAGTGGACCCTGGAAGTAGCAGAATGTTCGTCGCTTATGTATAGAGATGTGGAGCTATCACTGAGGGCTACTTTGGCTTTCAGTGAGACGCTCTGCACAAACCGATTATTCAGGGTTGTGCAGAATTTCGTCTCTTATATTACAGACGAGCAGGCGAGCTATCCTGTGCGTCCCACTCCACAGAAACGACGAGTTGGCTTGAGTAACCTCTACCGCACAAGTCGGAAAGAGCTACCCGGAAAAACACCCTGTCAGACCCCACAGCGTGGCAAGGGAACCCAACTACACAACGACACAGGTGGACCAGAAGCTACCTCACAGAAGGACTTCGCACGCACCATCTAGCAGTTAAGTGCATAAGGATAAGGTGCACTTAAACTGATCGAAACAGGACCACAGTAGTCCAACTCTTCAGAAACTGTAAAACGGACCACAGTAGTCCAAATCTACATAAACTCAAATAGCAAGTGCCCGAGGAAGATATAATAGCTGCCTAGACTATCAGCGATCGAACTATTAGCAGTAACTGAGACTTTTTAAGTTAGATTAGTACTTAGAGAATCTTGTATAGAGTAGAAGAAATAAATGTGTGATTTTAACTTTTATCAAGTGGCTGGACTACATATGATTCATAGCCGTGTGAAAGCTAGTGTGACAGTAATCTTTTACCATTTTTCTATCTATTTCTGTACCCCAACCTTAACACAGAACGAGCTAAACAAATAAATTTATTAAAGTAATTCATAGGGTGACTTACTAGCAGTTCCCACCGAATAAACGTGAGGGTCCATAATTCCATTGTGCAGAGCCCATAAACCCCACGTGACAATTACATAATTGTTGCTTTAGTTCCAGCGGACTCTTCCGAGCCAAATCAGGACCGGACAACCCCCAAACCGCATAAAAGATCTGCTGAAACAACCCTAGTGGGAAAACTGAATGCCCTCCACCAGCCAGTCACTTTACAATAAAGACATCCCACGCAGGGGACGGCTGAGGCTTCACCCCAACTTATCGAACCCCCGTTTACAAAAACAAAATAGAATACAAACATCATTATAAATTATCAACAAAACACATATAAAATGCCTACATTGCTAAATAATAACATCATAGGAAGCCCCAGTGACCACCTGGCAGAAAGCGTCCAATATTCCCAAGCTGATCCAACAGACCTCATACACAAACAAGGAGTCTTGTCCCGGAAAAGTTTTCAAGAAAAAAGGTAGGAGACTGGTCTAGCGAAGAAGATGATAGTATAGCAGATTGATAGAACAGAGCAGGAATGAGAAAGAGCAAATGAGAAAGACAGCGACAGTGGGAATTTAAAGCACTAAATTTCCAGAAAGTGGGGATACTATTTATACTGAAACCCCCGGCAACCCAACGGGGGGAGTAGTAGTAGTAGTAGTAGTAGTAGTCAAGGCAAGTCAAGACACTTTATTACCCAATGAATTCAAAATACATAGGATTTTGTTTTGGTGATGCGGTAAAACATTCAGTCCTTCTACAACAACAAACAACCTTCCACTGGACATTAAAACATTAAAATACTCTAATAGAGGAAGTTATTTTAAGGAGTAAAGCACAGGCACACGCCCACTCGCAACCCCCACACGCACACGCATACTCACGCATACCCACATGGGTATCTAAATTAAAACGTAATAAAATAAAATACATTAAAGAATCAGAATTGCACCTCTAACACATTATCGCAACTAATAAGTTGGCGTTTAAGTATTACACCTAGCTCATGCTATGTGGATAACTGAGGACACTGGTACTGAGAGGGCAGCCTCGGGGAAGAAGCTGCGTCTAAACCGGCTTGTTCTAACTTTTAGTGCTCTGAAGCGTTTAGTAGTAGTAGTAATAGTAGTATTTGTACTAGTAGCAACAATAGTAGTAGCAGTAGTAGCAGCAACAGTACTAGTAGTAGTAGTAGTAGTAGTAGTAGTAGTAGTAGTAGTAGTAGTAGTAGTAGTAGTAGTAGTAGTACTAGTAATAGTAGAAAGTGAATGAATAAACATTATTTTATTAAGCGCATAAACATTTCCACACAAAAAGCATGATCACAGCGCTGGGTTAAAAAAATTTAACCAAAAATGGACCACTTTATACAAGGTGAGCTAAGATTACACATCATGCGTACAATCTCTCTCTCTCTCTCTCTCTCTCTCTCTCTCTCTCTCTCTCTCTCTCTCTCTCTCTCTCTCTTACACACATACACACGCAGTGCACACCTCTCTTTCTCAACATGTTCAACAATCCAAATGAATCTACTATACTCCATCAAAGAAATAAAATAGGAAACGGGAAATGACTTCATTTTTTTTTTAAGCAGCAATAATAATACAACATTTAACACACCAACGGTTTTAATGCATACCTACATGCTATTTCACTACAACACACGTGACACAACAAACTTGCTTTAGCACATAACACAGCGCCCATATCGTCCTTTTCTCTTTCTTCCCATTTCTAGTAGTAGTAGAAGTAGTAGTAGAAGTAGTAGCAGTAATAGTAGTAGTAGTAGTAGTAGTAGTAGTAGTAGTAGCACCAGCAGTAGCAGTAGCAGTAGTATCAGTAATAGTATTCAATCTTTTTCTTCATCATCATTTAATCTTTCCTTCTTTCTTTGGGTGGGTTGCGCTTCCCAGTCGGGCGTAACCTGTGGTGCCTGTGCTGTCCCGTTTATTGATATTTTTATGTGTTTTACGTTGTTTATTGACGTGCATTTCGTGTAAAAGTTGTCTACAAGTGATGCAAGATGTGGAATCTGCAAGTTTTGAGACTGTTGGTGGTTTCTGTGACCGTGTCTTCCTTGTGCAAATCCGTCGTCGTTGTGAGTGGGACGGAACAACATGGCGGCCACCATGGCCAGGGTACAGGCACCCAGCCCACACTTCAATACAGCAGAGAGGTACTTTTGAGTTTTTGTTCTGTGGCTGACAATAAAGCCCATCAATTTGCTGACTTTCCGACTGAGATGATGACTGAACAAGATGAAGATCGAGACACGAAGAAGAAGACAAAGAAGAGAGGAAGACGTGGAGGCGTGAGAAGAAGACTACGAAGATATAGACATTGTCCATCGCTACCATCTATGATTGTGACTAATGCAAGATCCATCAGGCCTATATCGGAAAATCTTAACTTTGAGGAGTTACAGGCCTATACAAGCTACTTGTCTGATTTTAGGGATGCATGCTTGATCTGCATTTCAGAGACGTGGCTCTGTGATAAGATTGATGATAGTAGCATTGCACTCAACGGCTTTGGCGAGCCCTTCAGGACTGATAGAGATGTAGAAGTCAGTAAAAAGAAATCAGGCGGTGGCGTGTGCCTGTACGTGAATGAACGGTGGTGTAGTAGGAATAGTGTTACTGTGCGTAAGCAATTGAATACGCGGGATGTTGAGCTGTTGTCCGTGTCGCTGCGACCTTGGTACTTGCCCCGTGAATTCGGTCAGATCTACGTCACAGTTGTATACATTCCTACGTGGGCCGACAAGGCACGTGCAGCCGCACAAATCGCTGAGGTCGTGCGTGACCTACAAACTGTCTCGCCGGACGCTCCTAACTTTGTCACTGGAGATTTTAACAAAAGTGATTTACATAAACATCTTCCTTCATTTCATCAATATGTTTCCATTCCAACCCGCATAGGTAAAACTGTTTCTAACACCCTTGATTGTGTCTATGGCAATATACCCAATGCTTTTAAATCTTTTGTTCTCCCCGCCCTTGGCAAATCTGATCATGATTGTGTCCATCTTGTCCCTGCTTATCTGCCTAAAATCAAATGTCAACCTGTCGTGAAGAAAACAGTCAAACTGTGGTCTCCTGATAGCATTGAGCAGTTGCAAGGTTGTTTCGAATGTACTGATTGGAATATGTTTGTTGAGTCGAGTGAGAGTGTGAATGAAGCTGCTGATGTTGTCTCTGATTATGTAAAATTTTGTGAAGATTTGGTTATTCCAACGAAGACCATAAAATTATTTCCCAATAACAAGCCTTGGATATCAAAGTCGCTGAAAGCCACGCTGAATGAAAAGAAAGCCGCATTCCAATCGGGTGATCGAGCCGAGCGAAAGCGCGTGCAAACGAAGCTGCGGAAAGAAATGTTAGACGCGAGAAGGCAGTACAAAGAAAAGGTTGAGGCGCAATTCGAACGCGGTAGCATGGCTGATGCCTGGCAAGGGCTTAAAACTCTGTCAGGCATGGAAAAACATAAGTCTGCACGCAGTGACCTCCCTCTAAATGAACAGCAAGAAATGTCTGAAAATCTTAACACTTTTTATTGCCGTTTTGAACGCGATGATACGAAAAATAACGTCGAAGAGATCATAACGCGCTTGAAAGAAGATACCGATGCTGATGACAGAGACTTTGATATCGATGGCGACACAGTAAGATCAGTGTTTCAAAAACTGAATGTAAAGAAGGCTGTAGGCCCCGATGGCATTGGAGGGCGGACCTTGAGGTGGTGCGCGGCACAGCTGTGCGTAGTGTTTAGCCAGCTGTTTTCCTGGTCCCTGCGTGACTGTGTCGTGCCCAGTGTGTGGAAGCACTCTGTTATCTCACCCATCCCCAAGATCGCCCGACCCAAGCAGTTAAACGACTATCGCCCCGTAGCCCTAACATCCATAGCCATGAAATGTTTTGAAAAAATTGTTCTCTCTCGTCTACTCTTTCACACTCAGCCATTCTCTGACCCCCTACAGTTTGCCTACAAACCCAATCGCAGCACTGAAGACGCAACTCTTACCCTCCTTCACAATGCCTACACTCACCTAGAGACCCCCAGCTCCTTCGTCCGCGTCCTCTTCATCGATTTCAGTTCTGCTTTCAATACTATCCAACCTCATCTCATGGCCCAGAAGCTCCTTTCTTACTCTGTACCCTCCAAACTCGTCCTTTGGATAGTTCAATTTCTTGTCAATAGGTCCCAGGCTGTCCGCTTTCACTCTGCTCTTTCCTCTGTCAAGCAAACCTCTGTCGGTGCGCCCCAGGGCACTGTAATTTCGCCGGTACTTTTTACGTTGTATACCGACGACTGCCGTGGCTCTGACACCTGTCCGGTCATTAAGTACTCGGACGACTCGGCCCTGGTGGACATGTCAAACTCAAATTCTCAGTATTTCTCATCTGTCGAAGTTTTCAGCACCTGGTGCAAGGAAAACTACCTCGACTTAAACGTAAAGAAAACAAAAGAGCTAATCGTTGATTTTCGCCGCAACCCCGCCCCCATCCCCGCTCTCGTCATTGGCGGTGCTACAGTAGAGAGGGTCACAGAATACAAGTACCTTGGCACCATCATTGACGAGAAGCTGAACTTCTCTTCTAACGTCAATGGTATTCACAAAAAATGCCAATCTAGAATTTATTGCCTCCAGAAACTCCGACGCTTGCATGTTCAAAACCGTATCCTCCAAACCTTTTATGATTCGTTCATCTCTTCCATTCTCACTTTTTCATTTGTATGTTGGTATGGAAGGTTGTCTTTGGACAGTAGGAATGTGTTGGACAGAGTGGTGAGAGTTTGTGGGAAGGTTGTGGGAGTGCAACAAGTGAGTATGAAAGCGATGTATGAAAGGCGAGTGGTGAGAAAGGCCCGTCGCATACTTCAAGACAGCAGTCACGTGCTCGCGCACCACTTCAATCTCCTGCCCTCGGGTAGGCGCTACAGGACACCAAAGTTCAAAACTGTACGCACTAAAAATAGTTTATACCCACCGCAATCTCTTTATTAAATGATTGAAAATTTGAACGTATGATGCTTCTATTGTGACAGTGTGCGTGGCATGATTTATACAATTAATGTCCAATCCGCATGAGATAGTGAGTAAGAGCCCCTGTCTTCTTACATTTCTGTTTTGTGTAGGCCTATTTGCTTAGCGATTTTTATATTCTTCTATGAACATCTTTATCTAAAAGTCTTACGTTGTTGTATATTGATGCGATTATTGCTTGCCAACAGTGATTGTTATGTTGCAATACCTTATATCATGATTATGACACTGAACGTAAATCATGTGATAGGTATCTGTTATTCCCCATGTGGCTTCTTATGATTCTTATGATTGCAGTTTTAAATGGTTAGTTCAGTGGTGTCTTCTTGATATACTTTTGTCCTGTTTTACTGTTCACTGTTTGTTGTTGTTGTGGTGTCCTTTGTCGTCTTGTGGCATTTGTATCTGGCACCACGTGTGAATTTCTCTTTGATTGAGATAATAAAGTGATCGTATTCGTATTCGTATTCGTATTCGTATTCGTATTTCTTTCGGTTTTCTTACATTTGTCTCTTCATCTTCATTCTCTTGTCTGTCTGTCTGTCTATCAACATGCCTTTCTCCTTTCTTTGTTCTTTGTCTCATTCGCTCCTCTACCCACCCGCAGTGGTTCTGATTCGGCTCTTGGCAGTCCGCTGGACCCTATAAGCACTGAATATCTATCTATCTATCTATCCCACCCGCACTACGTTAGGTTGCTTTTGTAGCACTGCACTCGGTACACTCTGTCACACAGTTACACATACCAGGTCGTCGTCGGTCGGGTGAAAGTCTTCGACGCAGCTCCTCTCATCTCTACCCCCTACCCCCCACCTTTCCCTCACCTCTTTCTGGCCCCAACCCCACCCCATCTTCCCTCCTTGGATTATAACCAGTTCATAAAAATTCAATCATCATCATCATCATCATCATCATCATCATCATCATCATCATCATCATCATCATCATCATCATCATTAATGCAAAAGTCTATGTTACTGATTGATAGCGTCAAAAGGTGGCAGTGATACAGACGAGTCTGTTCTGGGTCAATAGGAATCAAGAACTGTTGGCATCAGCGGCCGGTAAATGCCAGCATACCTACAGGCATACACCCTTTACAGATATTTTGATCAAGTACTGGCAGACTGCCTTTACAGATATTATAATAGTATCGCGTCATGTCAGCGAGGATACAGACGGAATCGCTCCCAGCGGGGGAAAAAAATAAAATGAAAGTTTTTTTTTTTTTTTTAAAGCTGTCTGGCCAGGATAGTTAAGATAACATTTGAGACAATGTCAAAGCCACAGCGCAGACCAGCGAGAGACGGACCTAGGGATTTGAGCGTTGCAGTTTGGCGGAGTAGAAGGTGACTGAAAAGGGTCTCCCTAATGAAAACAGACCTTTGGCCGCTGTCGTTGCAGTGAAGCTGACCCCAATCCGATTGTCAGAAGCTGTTTCCGGGTGTGACATCGTCAAAGTTCCTAGTAATTATTTGGGCTGGGAGCGACCGGGAGCATTCTGATTGGTCGACGCATTACACAATTCGACGCATGCGCGCATTGCTATCGTAGTCTTAGGGTTAGGGTTAGAGTTAGGGTTAGGGATACGACGCCTAAGAACATCGTGAAAAAGCCGGCCCGACTTGACCTTGCGCATGCGCAAAGGCGCCCGGCTAAAGCAAGACACCCGGAACTTTGACGTTGGGACACCGGCATACGCTTACCCACAACCTGCCTATGTTTGATAGACCAAGGTCGTGTGATTAGTTACCCACAACCTGCCTATGTTTGATAGACCAAGGTCGTCTGATTAGTTACCCACAACCTGCCTATGTTTGATAGACCAAGGTCGTGTGATTAGTTACCCACAACCTGCCTATGTTTGATAGACCAAGGTCGTCTGATTAATTACCCACAACCTGCCTATGTTTGATAGACCAAGGTCGTGTGATTAGGTTTGATAGACCAAGGTCGTCTGATTAGTTACTCACAACCTGCCTATGTTTGAT
Source organism: Oncomelania hupensis (assembly GCA_036898135.1). NCBI lineage: Eukaryota > Metazoa > Mollusca > Gastropoda > Littorinimorpha > Pomatiopsidae > Oncomelania > Oncomelania hupensis. The sequence goes on from CM072524.1 coordinate 40,846,264, forward strand.
AGACCAAGGTCGTCTGTTTAGTTACCCACAACCTGCCTATGTTTGATAGACCAAGGTCGTCTGATTAGTTACCCACAACCTGCCTATGTTTGATAGATCAAGGTCGTCTGTTTAGTTACCCACAACCTGCCTATGTTTGATAGACCAAGGTCGTCTGATTAGTTACCCACAACCTGCCTATGTTTGATAGACCAAGGTCGTCTGTTTAGTGGAAACCGGCCTATTGCTTATAACTTGTGTACTTAGTACTGCATCTGCCTGTAACCAAACGTACTGTGATCCTTACAGTGGTTGAATGTAAGTGCTGATCTCTGACTTCATCTCACAGTGACCACAGCAGCTCATAACGGCCCTTCGCCTGACAGCGCGTCAGGGAGCTCCGCTGACATAAAAGCTGTATAAGACACGCGGTCAAGATCTGCATTCACTACAGATAATGATACAACCGCTGAGATAATGAGAACAGACAGAAACACGGTCGAAGATAAGGGACCGAGTTGATGGAAACCAATCGTTACGCAGCAGTTACCGGAATAACGGAGAGGTTGTGTTTGCTACATTGGCTGCATCTCTTACGTGTACCTTTAATTACGATAATAATCATCATAATACGTGGCCCACAACAACACTGAGGGAGTAGGAGCGAGAGGGAGATTGTGGGAGTAAACTAAGTTATTATATGTATACAACTATGTACTTGCTCTTATATAAAGCATAACCAGGCTCAAAGAGCTGCTCGAGGCGCTGGATGGACCTCAAGCAATAACCATGTAATGTAATGTAATGAGGCGCTGGATGGACCTAAAGGAATAACCATGTAATGTAATGTAATGAGGCGCTGGATGGACCTAAAGCAATAACCATGTAATGTAATGTAATGTAATGAGGCGCTGGATGGACCTAAAGCAATAACCATGTAATGTAATGTAATGAGGCGCTGGATGGACCTAAAGCAATAACCATGTAATGTAATGTAATGAGGCGCTTGGACCTAAAGCAATAACCATGTAATGTAATGTAATGAGGCGCTGGATGGACCTAAAGCAATAACCATGTAATGTAATGTAATGAGGCGCTGGATGGACCTAAAGCAATAACCATGTAATGTAATGTAATGAGGCGCTAATAGGAGTAATTCAAGCGCCATGGAGGCGCCTATAACGCAAATACGTTCCCGGGCGCTGTAATGTAATGTAATAGACTTGCTGGGCGGTGTACCGGCATGTAGCATGTAATGTAATGTTAAATGGGTGGACAGCTTGACCTGGAGCCTAATGTATACCAATGTAATGATGTAGAGGCGCTGGACTAAAGCTAACATTAATGTAATGTAATGTAATGAGCGCTGATGGTTAAAGCAATAACCAGAGAAGAAAAGAAAGAGAAGAGGAGAGCAAAAGAGAAAGAAGAGGAGAGAAGAGGAAACAGGATCGAAAGCGCGAATTGGAGAGAAGGGCGAGAGAGAAAAGAGAGAGAGCAGAGAACGGCGAGAAGAGGAGAGAAGACAGCGGAGCGATGAGGAACCAGAAGAGAAGAGGACGAGCAGGACAGAGGAGAGGAGAAGAGGGTGACAGAGGGGACCGAGAAGGGGAGACGAGGGGAGGGAGAGAGAGGTGCAGGTGAGAGGACGCGGAGAGAGAGGAGAGGAGAAGAGGAGCGCAAACGCGACACACCGAAAGGAGAGAAAAGACGCGGAAGAGAAGAAGAGAGAGGCCGTCGCATCACTGAACGGGTGCAGAGCAACGAAGAGCACACGCTCTCTCATCAAACGCTCTCTCCTCATCTTCTCTCCTCTTCTATCTCCTCTTCTCTCCTCTCCTTCTCTCCTCTTCTCTCCTCTTCTCTCCTATCTCTCTTCTCTCCTCTTCTCTCCTCTTCTCTCCTCTCCTCTTCTCTCTTCTTCTCTGCTCTCCTCTTCTCTCCTCTTCTCTTCCTCTCCTCTTCCTCTCTTCTTCTCTTCTCTCCTCTCCTCTTCTCTCCTCTTCTCTCCTCTCCTCTTCTCTCCTCTTCTCTCCTCTTCTCTCCTCTTCTCTCCTCTCCTCTTCTCTCCTCTTCTCTCCTCTCCTCTTCTCTCCTCTTCTCTCCTCTCCTCTTCTCTTCTCTCCTCTTCTCTCCTCTTCTCTCCTCTCCTCTTCTCTCCTCTTCTCTCCTCTTCTCTCCTCTCCTCTTCTCTCCTCTTCTCTCCTCTCCTCTTCTCTCCTCTTCTCTCCTCTTCTCTCCTCTCCTCTTCTCTCCTCTTCTCTCCTCTTCTCTCCTCTTCTCTCCTCTCCTCTTCTCTCCTCTTCTCTCCTCTTCTCTCCTCTTCTCTCCTCTCCTCTTCTCTTCTCTCCTCTTCTCTCCTCTTCTCTCCTCTTCTCTCCTCTCCTCTTCTCTCCTCTCCTCTTCTCTCCTCTTCTCTCCTCTTCTCTCCTCTCCTCTTCTCTCCTCTCCTCTTCTCTCCTCTTCTCTCCTCTTCTCTCCTCTTCTCTCCTCTTCTCTCCTCCCCTCTTCTCTCCTCTTCTCTCCTCTCCTCTTCTCTCCTCTTCTCTCCTCTTCTCTCCTCTTCTCTCCTCTTCTCTCCTCCCCTCTCCTCTCCTCTCCTCTCCTCTCCTCTTCTCTCCTCTTCTCTCCTCTCCTCCCCTTCCCCCCGCCTTTCCCCACTCGCCTCCAGGTAAGGCCTGAATGAATTTCGGTTTCGCTGCCAGCAATGAGGTACCTTTTTCTCAGAGACAACTTTGTGAGGTTAGTAAGCTTTCTCATCTCCTCCCTTTTTTGCTGCTTTACCTTCCCCGTTTCTGAAGATAGCTTGGTACCCGTTCACTGCCGGGTGGGCTTGAGTACTGGAGAGGATACTGGTCTACGTGCTACATATCCTGGAAGTATGCTATGGCAATAACGTAGTGCTACATCAAATAAACACGTGCTACACTGTATCAACCTGTTAAAGTGGGGAAGAAAAAAAAACTTATTTTGGAGAATGAACGCAGCACCTTTATTATACCCCTGATGCTTGAGAATGGGCACCTGAATACTTGAAAGATGGAGAGGCTGCTCCCACCCCAACCCCACTCAACATATGCTAAAAATGTTGTGCAACATTAAATAAAGACACACTCTCAAGTGAAGCCCTATCTGAATGTCACAGCTTACAAAATTAACCCACAGGAAATAGTTTTGTGTAAGATGTAAGTGAGCTATCTACCACACACAACAGCTTCTCCAAGAAATACCTAAAGGCGCCTAGAGCTTTATTAGATTAAGAGATTGGACGCCCTATAAATGCACTATTAGTAAACTGTAGAGAGAAAGAAAGAGTTGGTTTAAGAAATCGCAATTCTTGTCCATGCCAGACCTGCTCTCTCAAGACGCGAGGAGGACTGACTGGAGGAGAGTCTGGGCTTCGTTCTTAATGACATCAACCCCAACCCCACCCAGACGACCTGGCATGTTGTGGGACTGGATGGATAGACTTGACAGCATTAGAGAGATATCTGTTAGAGAAAACAGAATGAAAGTAAGAAAGTATTGAGTCACAACAAAAATAATTTAATATGTAGCCAGCAGAAACCGGAAAGTAGAAAGTAGAAAGTAGAATCCGCCTACGTGAATACTTCAAAGGTTAAGCTGTTCCAAGCTACATCCTCTGGAGTTATGTTATGCCAATAACCTGCTGCTACATCAACTAACAGCCTGCTACACTGGGTCAACAAGAATAGAAACTGAACAACGGCGGAAAACTAGGGCACCAGTAAGAAAGGGACTTGAAGATTTGTCGCCTTCGATATATCGAGTAGAGCCAAAGTATTTCACGAACTATTCGGTAGCGAGGGAGACAGAATTCAGGGACATCACTTTCTTCACAGCCAGCTTTGTGTTGGCAATCCCCATCTCCTCTTCCTAGATGTTTTACTTTATCGCCCATCAGATTGGATCGTTTTAAACTGATCCGTCTTTAGAAAATAACGCTATTATTATAAATACCCTTATTATTATTATTATTATTATTATTATTATTATTATTATTATTATTATTATTATTATTATTATTGCTGTTGCTCCTCATCCTCATACTACTACTACTACTGCTACTACTACTCCTACTACTACTACTGCTACTCCTAATACTACTCCTACTACTGCTACTCCTAATACTACTCCTTCTACTACTACTCCTACTACTACTACTCTTCCTCCTACTGCTACTACTACTACTACTACTACTACCACTACTACTGCTGGAGTGTTTTATAACGCTACAAAAGAGAGTTCACTTAAGCAAGCGATGTAAGTGAGCAAACCAGCCTGGACAAACTAGCTACAGATCGCTGGCTGGCGTTGCCTCGGTGTTCCATAATAGCAGACAGCGTAGACGGAGCAGACATCGAAAATTCACACCTAAGCGGTGGATGTGAGCAATCAACGTTATATAACAATGCAATGTTTAGGGTAAACTTATTTTCGCAAGAAAACAAAAACAAATCATTCGAACTGGACAACTTTAAGTTAGACCACCTTTCTTCATGCTGTTTTTACACAAGCTTTCTATCTCAGTGTAATTAATACCAAACTAGCTTATACAGGAAATCAAACATCTGAAATGTCAGTTGCAGTCCATGACAAATAAGCGTCAGGTGCAACGGAGGTAATGAATGGAGGAATCTCCATCTTATCATAACCGTCTCCAGCAAAACAGAAAATTCCGATGATAAATTGTCATCTTTTTTTTCCCCTTCAAATAATACACCGCATTTTTCTTGTTCCCTCGCGTCTTAGAGCACAGACCTCTCAGTACCACTATCCCATCCACACTCAAGCCCACCCCCACATTCACCGCCAACTCCTACCACCTACAATCTCACTTGAGATTACTAAGCAATTTTAACTTTTAAAACTACGGCGCGTGTTTTAAATATATCAACCCCGTGTCTGTTAATAAAGGTTGAATGCGATGTATAGCTGAAGAGGCAAAAAGCACTTTACCACAGGGACTCCAGATGGGAGGGATGGAGGAGGGGTGCACGATGAGGGTGACTGATGATAAGAATGAAGGTGGAGGGAAAAACGAGAGCCAGAGAGAGGGAGGTAAGGGCTGTCTGGTCGGTAAGGCATGAGAAGACACGCATCCCACGCATCCTATCATACACACACACGCACAATTAGCCAGCATACACAGGCACACATACAAACTGCACCCGCACACACATCAGGGCGTAAGGTTTGTGTGTGTGTGTAGGTGTGTGTGCGTGTGTGTATGTGTACCTACAAAAACGCACAAATGGGTTTCAGACCTTGTCTTTTCTAGTAACAAATGGGTTTATTTGCTTGGAACCCACTTTTTTTTCCAGGACCCCACTTTGTTCTAAGTGCGCGGGAGTGCTCTTTTAGTGCATGGGAGTGCAGTTATAGTGCATGAGAGTGTTTTAAGTACACAGGAGTGCTCTATCCGGGACGGAGAAAATACAGTCAATTTTCGGAGAAATTTTGAAGAAACTTCGACCTATTTCGTCGCCTATAGGAGACGAACTAGGTCAACTTTTTAGCAAAGGGTTAGGGTAAGGGCTAGCGACTAACCCTTGCCCTAACTCTTTTCCATCAAAAAATGACTTTCCGATTCCTACATTCTTAAATGAACCCATTTGTGATGTATTGCAAATATGTGTGTGTGTGTGTGTGTAGGTGTGTGTGTATGTGGGTGTGCGTGTGTGTGTGTGTGTGTGTGTGTGTGTGTGTGTGTGTGTGTGTGCGTGTGTGTGTGTGTGTGAGTGAGTTAGTGAACTAGAGACAGACTGATATACAGAACAAACACAAAATCTGCTGCCTTACCTTTAGCCTTTCAAACTAGCCGCTGGCACCAGTACCGTTGTATTTCCTCTCAGTAATCCACGAGTTATTTGTTATGAACACATGTTACTATCCAATACAATCTATTTTCCATTTGAGTAGTATACAACTCCCAGCCAAGGCTACAATTCAAGGCACCACTATACAATCTGGTTTTCCTCACAAGTATAGCGTGCTTTTGACCTCACTATGATCGTGTTGCGTCATGCACGTTTACCACGTCATTTTCAGCTGTCCATGTTCACACCTGAAGAAGGGAGTAGATCAACGAAAAAAATTTGTTTTCAAATAATTGGCGTTGGGCCTTAATAATTATCCTTTTTATAATAAATAATAATTATTGTTTCTGAAGGTATCGGTAAACCACATCATAATACAAGTCTGAATTTTGAGAGCGCTCCAAGCTTTTGAATAAACTTGAGTTCCTAGCGAGACTCAATCAATTCTCAATTTTGTTCACACATTCAGGTGATATCAGACCATTAAAATTAAACTTTTAAAACACTTTAATATATAACTAGTTAAAAACAACAAGATTATTATAGCTGTTTATTTATTAGGCCTATTTAACAAGAATTTTGCGTTTCGATAATATAGACTTTGATAGTTACAACACTGAAGTCATTGTCAATGTCAGTCATTGCCACAGACAGAAATGATTGATACTACTTAGAAAATATATTTTTTTAATGTTATATTAGTTCTGTCCGTATTGTCCTTGTATACGGAATTGTCACACCACAAACCAAATCTCCTTGTAAAGTATGATGGACAATAAATATATCTTGAATCTTGAAGAGATGTATTGGAAAAGAAAACACAAAACCAAGGAAATTTAACACAATTGAAGATCATTTAGCTTTTACCTACTGATGAAGCCTTTAAGCATTAGTACATGTGTTGACAACATGTTGTAGTCCGATGCGTTTTATCGTCTTTATTTCTTCCTTTATCCCATCTGTATCACAATGGAAATGTTCTTCTTCTTGGATTGAGCAGCCACAATTAGTACGTTGATTCATTTGCACTATAAACTTCAAATCACAGTAAAGCCTAGTAGGTATTTTCGTGTAGACCAAAGACATGTTACGTCAAGTCAACACATAAGGAGAATGTTGGTGTGTCACAGTGTTTAATGAACCATGGCAATTAGGAAAGTATGACGAGACAACAGGACACGCCTACCTTCACACCTTCGAAGGCAGGTCTACACACAAAATATAGCAAGCAATACGGTAGAAAATTACACTATCAGCACTGCACTGAAAGCCCGATACATTTTGAAGACACTCGTAAGTAATGAGGTGTAAATAACGGGTTATTCAAAGGGAAACACATACGACAAAAATAGACAGTGAAACACGGTATGATGGCCAGCAAAGCGCAAGTAACGTCCGTATCACGACATAGTTTTCAAAACTCGATCAATCACCATGATGACTTTCAAATATAGCGCGCTTACCCGCTCGGAGGTGCTCAGGGCAATGCAGACGAGGTTTCGCATCCTAATATATGTTTTCACATAAAGCGCGTACTATTCGAATAAATGTTCAAGGCAACAAAGTGCGTGTAGGCTACTACAGCTAAACACAGTTTCGTGATGTTGGAATTCAATCCAGAGCAGAAATGGTGTGTAAACAGTTGAAGAATCGACTAATATAAACTATAAACTATTATAGGTTCACGCATTTACTTCATATTTTAGCGGTATTTTCTCGTTTGAACTGAGAAAACCAAACTGCACTTCTGCTAAAAACAGCTTCATGAAGTTGGAATCCAATCCAGAGCAGAATTGTGTGTAAACAGTTGAAGAATCGACTAAGATAAAATTTAAACTATTATAGGTTCACGCATTTACTTCATATTTTAGCGGTACTTTCTCGTTTGAACTCAGAAAACCAAACTGCTAAAAACAGTTTCATTAAGTTGGAATCCATTCCAGATCAGAATTTAAAAACAGATGACGAATCGACTAATATATAAAATATAAACTGTTATAAGCTCACGGATGTACAGTACTTAATATTTTAGCGGTAGTTTTTCTTTTGAAAAAAAAAAAAGTACAGTATTAAAAACTAACATTAAACAAGTGTATAGCGCTTTTGGTAAAACGTACGTGCGTTAAATAAACTGTCATTCATTCAATCCCAACTGAAGAATCGGCATTTGCACATAGCCTACTACTCAGCAAGTGTCAAAGTCTCGAGAGGATGAATTCGTGAACTAATAGATTAGCGCGCATATTACTTCCTTCTTAACACTATCAAAATGACCGTTTGTTTTTTTTCATTTAAAGCGAGTTTCCGGAGGCATCATTGTGCTGTTTAGTATGGTATATTGGACCACAAAAAAAAACTATTAAAAAAATAATCGAAGTAGAAAGATACGAAGGAGGAAGATTAATAAAAGAAGAGTGAAAAGTATGAGTAGCTATACGAGGACGATAACCAGGGAAGAAGAAGAAGAAGAAGAAGAAGAAGAAGAAGAAGAAGAAGAAGAAGAAGAAGAAGAAGAAGAAGAAGAAGAAGAAGAAGAACAACAACAACAACAACAACAACAACAACAACAACAACAACAAAAACAACAACAAGGAAGATCATCAATATTGTCGCATTCCCATCTACCAATTCAAAAATAAATTTGGATTTTGATTTCCGTCTTCTAATAGCGACTGGCCTTTTACCCCACACCTTTGAGTGCTCAATAAGTACGTGTTTGCTGTGTATGTACCCCACACCTTTGAGTGCTCAATAAGTACGTGTTTGCTGTGTATGTACCCCACACCTTTGAGTGCTGAATAAGTACGTGTTTGCTGTGTATGTACCCCACACCTTTGAGTGCTGAATAAGTACGTGTTTGCTGTGTATGTAGGAGCCTTTGTCATATGTGAGCGTGCATGTTCAATACAGATCGCTGCTCTTTGGGTCTGATTTGTGAAACAGCCGCGTATGGCATCCAGCATTAAATTATTATTATTATTATTATTATTATTATTATTA
>CM072524.1:40860082-40882582 GCA_036898135.1 Oncomelania hupensis
GTCCAGTGTTGATTTGAGACTCTACCCCCTCTTTCCTTGGAGGGTTATTACCCCCGCACCCCTATTCCCTTCTTGCTCATTTGGCCAATATAGCGGGTGTGGATGTCCAGCTTCACTGTCCATTCATCAGCACATAATATATCTTACATACAGCGGTCCGCAACAGAGTGGAGGAATGTGACCGGCTCTCGCTTTACCATTAAAGTGAAGGCAGTGCAATACTGGCAACTTTCACGTGAAATCTTCATTGCAAACACTGAGTTCTAGTTCATTTTTCTACACTTTACCATAGGCTTATTTGCTAAACTCAAAAAAAAAACAATATAAAGGACGATTTGGGTCTCTCGTAATCATAGCTCTTAAAACCCCGACGTTTAATCTGTTATGTATGGACTTTATATAAATACCGTACTTACTATTATTTTTCCCCCAATCGTCCCCTATACGCTTAATGTGTCCGGAGACGTTAATTTACTCAAAAAAAAAATTTCCCCTTAGGAATAAAGATCATTAATAATTTAATATAATTTAAAAATATAGCGCGCGTTTCCGTTCAAACAGAGGCTGAAGGCGCTGGCCATATCCAGCATGCGGCTCAATGAAACCCACAATCGAAAGCATGTCAACAAGGACGCGTAGACCTTCCTGCAAGCAAAGCAATGACTCCACGGACCACTAAGCCATTCCCAAGCTATCCTGCTTCACGCGTCCATAGAGAAAAGGGAATGGAAGAAATCCCTCGATCTCCGAGGATCAAGGATGTCTCCAGCCTACTCCAACTTGCCTAAAATAACACAGATTTTGAAACCTTCGCTTCCATAGAAACATCAAAGACTTCTAAAACAGCAGAGGTATTCTGAAACTAATAGAGATCCCAAAGCCAGATAGAGAAACCTTATTCACAGAGACTAATAGAAAAGAAGGTTGTTATTCTGTGTGCCAGGCTGCACAAACGACTCTCAACAAAAAAGAAAAAATAACGCCACGTAGTCCCCAATAATACTTCATAGAAGCAAAACGAGACCGCAACCCATTTAAATGTATTTCCAGACATTCACACACGTAGCCGAAAAATAAGAATGTTCTAAAGTTTTAATTTTCTTGGTTGTTGTTTGTAGATTATAGTCACACGACACTTTCGCATATAGGTGACTACTGGACCGATTTATACTGACACCAGCGGGCCAGTTGTTGGTAAAGGGGAAAATAATATGATCACACGTTGACCAATCCGGGATTCGAACCAGCGACCTTTCGGTTACTAGCAAGACGCTCTTACCAACTGAGCTACCCGGCCCCTGGTGGTGTTATGACTCGGCTTTATACTATCGAGGCTAAAGGAACACACGGAATAATAAATAGGCCACTATCTCAACTTATACAGTCATCTGCAAGCCCCCCCCCCCCCCCCCCCCCCCCCTCTTCTCCTCCCCCCACCCAAAAAAAAACCCAAACAAATCGGTTGATCCAATTTTTAGATACAGCTCAAAACGCGTGAAGCACAATGGCCTTGAATTGTGAGTAAATACAAATACTAATGATCTCACATGCTTCGCAGTAGTAAAAGTGTCCACAAAGGAAAAAAGTATGAATTTCGGTAATTTCGGTCAAGTTTTTCTTCAAATAGACAAAAAAGTGTGTTGTTGTTGTTGTTTTGTTGTTGTTGTTGTTGTTGTTGTTGTTGTTGATGTTGATGTCGTTGTTGATGATGATGATTATGTTATTGTTGTTGTTGTTGTTGTTGTTTAAAGGGGACATTCGGAATGACGGACCGCTCGGCTGACTTACTGTCCGATATCTGGACTGCTACTGATGAATGGCCCATGATTTGAAGTATCTCTACACCAAAACTCTATACAATCGCTTGAGCTTCTTTTGCAAAACGTTGTTTAGCAACACAATGACACCACTGACCTTGACCGATGCGCTTGAGCAAATTTGATGATGACAGGAGAGGGAGGCCATTAACCTAAGTATTGTCCCTACGAAGTTTGGTTACAATGGGTTGGGTGGTTCCTGAGATATGACGTCCCCCACGGATCCAGAGACCGAAAGACAGACCTTGGGCTCGTTCTGATTCCCCATTGTTTTTCAAGGTATTTCCACATAAGTCTGGAAGTGCAAACACACAAAACACAAGTTCCATTTCAACAAACAAATCACAGCTAAGGTTCCACAAAACAAGACAGAACTCAGTTTTCAAGCAAACACAACATAAGCCTAACAATTATGCATGTATGTACACACGCGCGCACACACACACACCCACACACACCCCAACACACACACACACACACACACACACACACACACACACACACACACACATTAGACCTACAGGCCTAAGAGAAGTCATTCGACATACAGGCTTGAGTTCGACGATTCTGATTTCCTGATTTCCGCAAGCACCTGTAGCAGTCTCTTAGTTTATAAGTGCGCTGTACACGAACAATCACTTTACCGGAATATATAATACTAATTATAATATAGACCCTCTAACTACCAAACCATATCACCTAGTGTTATGATTTCAGAATAAAACGCCACAATACGTGAACCTCAGTCAGTACTATCAACACACGTATAATGTAACAGGATTTTTTTTGTTTTAAACATCATAATAGGCCTATGAAGACGTGATGGATGTATTCGTTAGCATCTAATCAGACAAGATTTACAATAGTGAAACATATTCAGTCATCGTTCAAGATTTCCCTGTTAGATGGAAAGGCCTATCTCCTGTATTTCAGTAGGAGAATCATGCATGCAACACAGAATCTATACACGATTCAGGTAAAATAAAACACCATAGGCCTGCAGAACCAAGAAGGTGTGAATCCAGAATGTACACGTTCAAACGCCACAACAACAAGACTTACTATCTCATCAATGTTTTAGATGTCGGAACTAGAAGACATTGGGTATACCCGATGCTTCACATTCTAAACATGGACACTATATATTACATATAGAGTCCATGTTCTAAATAACACAGATCAGAGGTAGCCTACAATTCCAGCAACTAAAACCAGCATAGGCCTCGGAAGGCTTGAAGGTATGTAGCTTAAAGACAGGGCACACAACGCAGCATAGACACGGTCTGCTCTGAGTACAAGCATCACAGACGTTTTCTATCTCTCTCTCCTCTCTAGCTCTTCTCCTCTTTCCAACAGCAGGAGCAGGTTGTAGTCGCGGCATCAGCAGCCGTCAAGTTTTCTTTTCTTTTTTTTTTCTCTTTTTTTTTCTTTCTTCTCCCATGCATCTCTCTCTCTCTCTCTCTCTCTCTCTCTCTCTCCGTCTCTCTCTCTCTCTCTCTCTCTCTCTCTCTCTCTCTCTCTCTCTCTGTCTCTCTTTCTTTCTTTCTCTCTCTCTCACCTTGAAACCCTCTTTTTTTCTACCTGCCTATTGTCTCCACTTTCTCCCTCCCCATCCTCCTACACTCTGCCCTCCACCTCCCCCCCCAACCCCACACCCGCTTGCTGAAATTCCCTTGCTCTCTCCATAACCTTCCTTCCCGTAAACCTGCACGCATATACACCAGTACTCAACATTCACCCTCGGATGTCTGTCTCTCTCCTCTTCTTTGCCTCTCTCTGTCTCTCTGTTTGTCTCTGTCTGTCTGGCTGTCTCTCTCCTTGTCTTTCTCTCTGTCTCTGTCTCTGTCTCTCTCTCTCTTTCTTCCGCCTCCTCCACCCCCCACCCCTCCTTTACCCGTACACTACCACCTAAATGTCCACGGTATACTTCCTTCGTTCAAACTTCGTGGCTAACTTGACAAATTCACGATCCAAGGAATTCCAAATTTGTGTTTAGACTGAAAAACTACAAATAAACTTGATCAATAATTATCATTTTGATGTCCGCAGTTATCAGCATGGCCATTATCATTCTTTTTTTCTCCGACGTCGTCGTCGTCATCATCATCATCATCATCGTCGTCGTCGTCCTCGTCGTCGTCATCATCAACATTATCATCATATTCCTCATTGACATAATCATCATTATCATCATCACAACCATCACCAGCACTATAATCATCATTATCATCATCATTATTATCGTCAATATCATCACCATCGTAGTCAATATCGTTATCACTACCACCCACATCAATAACACTTCTTTCCTGCCATTCCGGCGGTCGTTGTTGCCTCTCCCCTCAAATCCACTTATCTTTCTCTCATCCATCATCGTCAGTATCAACGCCAAATACCTCGATCACCCCTTTTCTCGCTCGAAACCGCCCCTCTCCCCCACCCTCCCACCCCCACCTTTCCATCTTACCTACCTTGTCGTGCATACATACACGCATACATATGCATTTATGAAACCCACCCAAACACACACACACATACACACACAAACACAACCATAACCATACAACACACACACACACACACACACATAGATAGATAGATAGATAGATAGATAGATAGATAGATAGATAGATAGATAGATAGATAGATAGATAGATAGATAGATAGATAGATAGATAGATAGATAGATAGATAGATAGATAGATAGATAGATAGATAGATAGATAGATAGATAGATAGATAGATAGATAGATAGATAGATAGATAGATAGATAGATAGATAGATAGATAGATAGATAGATAGATAGATAGATAGATAGATAGATAGATAGATAGATAGATAGATAGATAGATAGATAGATAGATAGATAGATAGATAGATAGATAGATAGATAGATAGATAGATAGATAGATAGATAGATAGATAGATAGATAGATAGATAGATAGATAGATAGATAGATAGATAGATAGATAGATAGATAGATAGATAGATAGATAGATAGATAGATAGATAGATAGATAGATAGATAGATAGATAGATAGATAGATAGATAGATAGATAGATAGATAGATAGATAGATAGATAGATAGATAGATAGATAGATAGATAGATAGATAGATAGATAGATAGATAGATAGATAGATAGATAGATAGATAGATAGATAGATAGATAGATAGATAGACGTAGTTTCTAATATATTCGTGTTTTCACAAACATTGAGCAAATTTTCAACCTCACAATAATCTGCGGGAAATACCTACAGCATTGCCAAGATCTATATCATGTGTTCGTAGACTTCAAGAAAGCGTTTGATCGAGTCTGGCATAAAGCTCTGTGGGCAACCATGAAAGTGTACAACATCAGCCCTAACATTTTTAAAGTCATCAAAAGCCTGTATGTCAAAGCTACCAGGGCAGTCCTCCACAACAGCGCCATCGGGAACTGGTTCAGAACAACAATCGGCGTGCGTCAAGGATGCCTACTCTCTCCAACACTCTTCAACATCTTCCTGGAGCGCATCATGTCAGATACCCTTGCAGATCACAAAGGAACAGTCAGCATAGGGGGTAGAACAATCTCCAACCTCCGTTTTGTGGATGATATTGATGGATTGGCTGGAGAAGAACAAGAATGTAAACAGCTGGTACAGAGGCTTGAGAGCACCTCTAGAGCCTTTGGAATGGAAATAAATGCAGAGAAGTCCAAAATGATTACCAACGCATCAACGCGGACATCAAAGTTCAAGGCAAATCCCTCAAAAAGGTGCATATCTTTAAATAATTAGGAGCATTTGTATCAGTGTATCAGACAATGAGTCCAGACAGGAAGTCCTCTTCAGCTAGGATTGCACAAACAACTGCTGCCCTGACAACGTCGAAGCCCAATTGGGAAGACAGGACCACCAGGTCTACATTCCAAGGTAAGGCTGCTGCGCTCCCTTGTCATCTCCATCTTCCTGTACGCTTGCGAAACATGGACCCTCACAGCAGATCTACAACGAATAATACAAAGCATAGAGATGAGGTGCTACAGGAGACTTCTGGGCATTTCCTATACCCAGCAAATCACCAACGACGAAGTCCGAAAGACCATCACACAAGCCATTGGACAACACGACGACATGCTCACAGTGGTGAAGAAACGGAAACTCCGATGGTATGGCCACGTCACCATAGCATCAGGCTCTTGCAAAGACCATCCTTCAAAGTATGGTGCAAGGAGGCAGAAGAAGATTGGGACAGAAAAAGAGGTGGGAGGACAACATTCGAGAATGGTCTGGCTTGACACTGAGCGAAGCCATGAGGGTTGCTGAGAACATAGAAAGATGGAGTATGTTGGTTAAAGGATCATCTGGGGTGTCCCAACGACTTTCGAGTTACGGGATAGGATAAGATAGAATAGGATAGGATTCACAAACACACACACACACCCACACCCACACATCCTCACACACACACATACCTTTCAAAAGCATCTCTCTCCTCCTCCTCCACCATCACCATCATGGCCTTATCCTCTCTCTCTCCCCCTCTTTCTCCCTCTGTCTCTCTCTCCCTCTCTCTCTCATCCTCCCGTCCACATACCCATTGTCAACAAACCTGACTCAGCCACAACGTTTCTTTGCTTCAGCGGCAACTAGCAGCACCAAAGATGTTTTCACTTTTCTATTGACGCCTGCAGGACTGTACAAGGTGTTTCACGCAAAATTGCTCATTCACGCTAGGAGTAGGGCTACCGTAGGTTACTTAAAATATAAAAATATGCATCTACTAAAAAAAAAACAAAAAAACAGCAAGCAAGTCATCCAGCCAACCACCACCCATCCACCCCACACTACCACATGCACAATCTTTCTCTCTCTCTCTCACACACACACACACACACACACACACACAAACCCACACACACCCGACACACACACACATTTTTGTAGAAACGACGTCGTGATGACTGTCGTGAAACTCTACATACATTATTTTGACACACTTACCATCATTTTGACATTATTTTGACATGTTTGCCATTTTTTAAAGCTATCCCTAACCCTTTCCCGAACCCAAACCCTAACCCTTAACGTAACCCTAAGCCTAACACAGCCCTAACCCTAACGGAACACTATTTTGACGTCAAAAGAAAGTACGTAGAGTTCCAAGTGAATGTCAGAATAACGTCGTTTCTACCTAGCCACTACCACATACTAACACAATCTTTCTCTCTCTCTCTCTCTCTCTCTCTCTCTCTCTCTCTCTCTCTCTCTCTCACACACACACACACACACACACACTAACACATACACAATCTATCTCTCACAAATACACACACACAAACACATACAGTTTCTCTCATTCTCTCTCTCTCTCTCTCTCTCTCTCTCTCTCTCTCTCTCTCTCTCTCACACACACACACACAGTCCTTGGGTCTTACTGATGAAGGTTTTAGTCTAATAAACCGAACAGTGTAACGCCTACATGACTACTCAGGTGTTGTTGTTGATTTTATTATCATACACACGTGATTGATGAATGAACATTGAAGTTTAACGTCTACACCCCCCCTCCCCTCCCCTCTTCTCCATTCCCTTCTATCGGCCATAGGGCAGACGGGGATAACAATCCCAGGGAATAAAAAGTAGGGACTTAAATTGACACAATGAACCACCAGAGCAATCATACTGCTGAGAACGACGGTGTGAATGGCCACGTTCATCGTACAAACCACGGGATTGAATCTGGGGTCATCGGTGTGCCAGGCGAACGCTCTACCACTGAGCTATGCCAGTGGGGCACACACACACACACACACACCCACACACACACACCACATGCACACACACACACAACACACACATACACACACACATGCACACACCACACACTCTGCCTGCAAAACCACCCAAACACAAACCCACCATTTCACAATGTCCGCACGAGCAAAGGTTCACCAAGGACGAGGCAATACAAAACCAAAACCTCCCAACAACCATAATTTTTCTAACACGCTGAGCGTAATTTGTTTTTAAATCAAATAGGTTTCCTTTGTCCATTTTCTATAGACTACGTCGTAGCACTTGTATCTGTGAAGACTCCTTATAATATAATAATATAAAACAAGAAATAATAATATATATAATAAGTAATAATAATAATAATAATAATAATAATAATAATAATAATAATAATAATAATAATAATAATAATAATAATAATAATAATAATAATAATAATATTAATAATAATAATAATAATATAAAACAAGAAATAGAAGCAAATTTGGCAACCAGCAGATTTCCACCTTACCTAGCTACCTCTCCCATATAATCCCGACTTGTACTCATTGTCACCCTACACCCCAGATGAAAGCGGAAGGAGAAGGGGTGAGAGGGGGGAGAACAATAGAAGACGACAACTGTAATTCCGGTAATAGCTTTACGCATGAAAGGAATTGTCTCCCTTATTATTTATTTTTCAAGGCAGAATCGTTTTTAGTAACTCTTTAAAAAGCTGTTTCCTTGGAATTAATTTGTTGGTATTTCCAGATAGTGTTATCAAGAAGATTCTGGAGACCCGGTATTTGCCTCATGGCGAAGGCAGAGTTTGTTTCCCCCATGGATTTCATTTGTTATTATTTGTTAATACATTTATTTATTATTATTGTGTGCTAACTTTATGTACAACGCTGAAGTTATTATAATCTTTATTTTGCAGATCACGAAGGCACAGTCAGCATAGGGGGAAGAGCAATCTCCAACCTTCGTTTTGAGAATGACACTGATGGATTGGCTGGAGAGGAACAAGAACTTGAACAGCTGGTATAGAGGCTTGACACCAACTCCAGAGCCTATGGAATGGAAATAAGTGCAGAGAAGACCAAAATGATGACCAACAACACCAATGGCTTCAACACGGACATCAAAGTCCAAGGCCAATCCCTCAACACAGTGCATAGCTTTAAATATTTAGGAGCCATATATCAGACAATTGGTCCCGACAGGAAGTCATCTCCAGGATCGCACAAACAACTGCTGCCCTGGCGAGGGTGAAGCCAATTTGAAAAGACAGGACCATCACCTTGTCATCTCCATCTTCCTATATGCTTGCGAAACATGAACCCTCACAGCAGATCTATAACGAAGAATACAAAGCATGGTGATGAGGTGCTACAGAAGACTTCTGGGCATTTCCTATACCCAACACATCACCAACGACGAAATCCGACAGACCATCACACAAGCCATTGGACAACACGATGACCTGCTCACAGTGGTGAAAAAACGGAAACTCCGATGGTATGGCCACGTCACCAGATCATCAGGTCTTGCAAAGACCATCCTGCAAGGCACAGTGCATGGAGGTAGAAGAAGAGGGAGACCGAAAAAGAGGTGGGAGGACAACATTCGAGAACGGACACAGAGCGAAACCATCAGGGTTGCTGAGGACAGGGAAAGATGGAGTATGCTGGTTAAACGATCATCTGTGGTGCCCTTACGATCTCCGAATTACGGGATAGGATAGGATTTTTAGGAGGCACTGGGCTTTGCGTGTGTGCTAGCGCGCGCGTGCGTGCGTGTGTGTGTGGGTGTGTGTGTGTGAACTATTAAAACAGACCACAACTCAAAATGATTTTTTGTAAATGCGTGTGGTATGTGTGGGTGCGTTGAAGTACAGTCGAACATCTTGCCATCTTGTTGACCTTTAACAATGAAAGAAGTATGTATCAACAAAAGGGAGAAGAAGAAGAAGAAGAAGAAGGAGAAGAAGAAGGAGAAGAAGAAGAAGAAGAAGAAGAAGAAGAAGAAGAAGAAGAAGAAGAAGAAGAAGAATTGAAGAAGAAGAAGAAGGAGAAGAAGAAGAAGAAGAAGAAGAAGAAGAAGAAGAAGAAGAAGAAGAAGAAGAAAAAGAAGAAAGGACGAGGAGCAGGAGGAAGAGGAGCAGGAGGAAGACGTTGCGCTGATAATTATTATGAATGACTAAACCACAACAAACAAAAATAACAACTTTAATAACCCTATAACATAAACATTAAGATTTCTGAGCACTCACAAAAATAAAATAAATACATAAATAAAATTAACAACACTTACCGGATCGAATGGCGATGGCTCCATGTTATCCGTTTTCAACTGCAGCTTTTTTCAGTGACACATCACACACTCAATCAGACTAGAACGCTTCACCATCAACACAGATTCATCTACTATCCACTTACTATACAACTAGATCTTACGCCAACCGTCAACAAGAACTTGCTAATCCTTACTTACGACGTCAAGTTTATTTACTTTTTTGTATACTGTTTTTTTTTTTTCTTTTTAATCAACTGATGTATATGTAACAACGTCTTTTATAACTGACTTTCCACCTCTGTGAGCGTAAACAGAGTATCAACAGTACATTGAGGACGGAACATACGAGCTAAATAGATGGACTCTCTCCCAAAGAACATAGCAGGTAGTGATTAGTAAGTACACAGACTCGTTTTGTCGCACCCACGTAAAAATCAATAATTTAGCAAAAATAAGACCACCTACCACACCGAATCCAATACATATATATAATGTAAGTATCCGCACTAATCTAATGTCCACGTATCCAAAAAAACGAACTTAATGTCCACTTGTAGCTATCTTAAACCATTCCACTTTCCATTTGAATGGTAGTGCCCACCGAGGAATTCAATGCAAGTAAACAACCCAAAATGCAATGAACAGTTGCATAGTTTGATGATCCGAACAACCCACAGTGTCTGACAACTACTAACGATCATAAACCGTAACTGAAGATATTATGCCTTGGAATGAAAGTCGGATATAGTCCATGATGCAATCATGGTAGAAACAGAATAAGCAACTTTTATCAATCAGTGCATCGAAATCAAGCCTGCAACATCCAATTCATATAGCATTTTAAAACTTCAATTTTTATTTTACACTCAAATTTTAAAACTTCGATTTTTATTTTGCATTTAAATGTCAAAATTTCTATTTTTCCACTTTCCCATGTTGACTAAAATTGTCCTTTATGCGACTGCAGTTCGTGTTGCTTTCTCTGCTGCCAGAACTTTAACTTTTCTTATTTATATACATAAATTATTAATATTAATATTAATATTATTATTATTATTATCATCATCATCATCATCATCATCATCATCATCATCATCATCATCATCATCATCATCATCGTCATCGTCATCGTCATTATTGTTCTTCCTTTTTTTCATCACTCACGTTCTACAAACACATTTCGAATGAAGCTTCACTTTGCTGTTGCAAGGGATTTTTGCATCGGAATAATTTCAATTACTCCAGGATTCATACTTCGAGAACACTCGGAAAAGGAAACGGATGTAGCCACAGGCACTGAAATCAACCTACACAACTAACCGGTCCGAGTTACTTGCTAATTCCTAAAATGAAGGAGTGAAAAGTACAAAACGTCTGTAAGATCATAACAGTGAAATTTAACCCGACATTTTACATTATTCTTCATTTTTCAATTGATATTTATTTTCGAAGGACATTTGAAGGTCCTCACACCAGTTGGAATTATAACAATAATTTATTTGTTCCAGTAAATTGAATCTCAATCGATTAACAATGCGCACACCACTGTTTCGTTCGTTCTCAGACTGAAGAAATATGCAGTCGTTCGTCGTTTGTAATACTGCAGAAATGTAATTTTCCTAGTTTAAAACAAGTAGTCCCGGTATGTTTTACTTCACTCTGTTATGGAGAGAGGGAGAGAGGGAGAGAGAGAGAGAGAGAGAGAGAGAGAGAGAGAGATGGTGAGAGAGATAGGGTGTGGGAGAGAGAGGGAGGAGGAGGGATGGAGAGAGAGGGTGAGGGAGAGAAAAACACAGTGTGAGAGAAAGAGAGGGCGACGGAGAGAGAAAGAGAGGGTGACGGAGAGAGAAAGAGAGGGTAACGGAGAGAGAAAGAGAGGGTAAAGGTGAGAGAAAAAGAGGGTGAAGGTGAGAGAAGAGAAGAGAAAGAGAGGGTGACGGAAAGAAAAAGAGAGGAGAAAGAGAGGGTGAATGTGAGAGAAAGAGAGATTGATGGAGAGAGAAAGAGAGGGTGACGGAGAGAGAAAGAGAGGGTGAAGGTGAGAGAAAGAGAGGGTGTAGGTGAGAGAAAGAGAGATTGACGGAGAGAGAAAGAGAGGGTGACGGAGAGAGAAAGAGAGGGTGACGGAAAGAGAAAGAGAGGGTGACGGAGAGAGAAAGAAAGGGTGACGGAGAGAGAAAGAGAGGGTGACGGAAAGAGAAAGAGAGGGTGACGGAAAGAGAAAGAGATGAGAAAGATTGGGTGACGGAAAGAGAAAGAGAGGGTGAATGAGAGAGAGAGAGAGAGAGAGAGAGAGAGAGAGAGAGAGAGAGAGAGAGAGAGAGAAGCTTACTAACCAATTATTAAAACACAAGAATAAAATAACTATATAAACTAATATAAATAAATAACTAATCTACTTACATACATAAATAAACACACAAAAGTATAGCTATGCACTCACGGCTTGTCTACGCGCTGGACTAAAGGTGCGGTCTGACGGTAAGTGAAACAGAAGCAAAACAGCCAGTAAAACACGAAACATCGTAGTTTTGACTATGTTTATCGTGTGACTAGACCTAAAGCATAACAGCAGCAAAGCGCTGAAGTGAAGCAAAACCGATGCTTTCAGTTTAGAGCGTGCTCTAAAATTTTGTTTTTTTTTCTCTGAAGCATTTGATTGCCAGCCAATCAGAAGAACCGACGTACGAAAACGAGGTTGTTATCATTTCAGCGATCATGGCGGCATCAAAAGCTACTGGGCCATTAGCAAATCTGAATCAAGACGATACGTTTATTCTCCTCGATCTAATTCAAAGCCACGAGGCATTATGGAATGTTAGAAGTCAAAATTACAGAAACCAAACCCTGAAAAAGGCCTCATGGACTTCTGTGAGGGTCAATCTGACGGAAAGGGAGGTAACTGATTTACAACTTATTGCGCATTGCTTCCACACAGACTGCTTATGCAAAACTTCTCATCGTGTGACCGCTTCACAAAGCAAAGCATTATAAACGCACTTGCTTCTAGCAGCAGATGCTTTGCTTTGTTTACCGCTTTGATTCTGTTTCACTTCACGTCAGACCGCACCTTAAACGATCAGGCACAAAGCTGTTTCCTCACTGCAATCAGGGTTAATGACCATGGCGCCCAAGACACACGACATGTTTTGTGTTGCCTTGCGCGCTGTGTAAGCTTTCTTTCGTGCACACTTGTTGCATCCTGGTGCACTGGATAAAGCCTTAAACCACTGCGCTACTCTACCTGTAACTTCAAAAGAACTGCTTGTTAGATAAGTTGTACGGTGAAATTAGTATTATCTCTATAAAATCTATCATGCCTTTTAAACAACTTAGCTTGGTGTTGTAATCTTGTGGAAAGTCTATTTATGATGTGGCATGCAAGGACCACGTGCCAAAGGCAAATTATGGGTTTTATCGTACTATAAAATTGCATTATATTGTATTGTGTTGTACTGTATTGTGTTGTACTGTAGTGTATTGTAATCACTGTTTATACCTGTTATTCTAACACACTCATGTAGCACACCTTTTAATGTTAATAAACATACTACATGTATTCAATGAGTGACGCCATAAAATGATTATTGTACAAAGATGTGATCATGAAAAACAAAAACATTAGTTGTTGTTGGCGCAGCAGTGCCTGGTCTGGGCACACCGCTAGCAATGTTTCATGTTAAGCAACGTTGGACTGGGTTAATACTTGGATGGGTGGACCGCACTTTGAAAGCAAACTACCAAACGACACACACAAAGAATAAATAATGGTACAGGATGCAGTCAATATAAAAATTTCAAAAATAAAAATTCGATTTTCTTCCGTCTTCTAATAGCGATCTCCCTGCCTTTACACCACCTGTTTGAGTGATGTATGTGTATTTGGTGTGTGTGAGGGTAAATGAGACAGGTGAGCGTGTATGTTGGTATAGATCGCCGCGCTTTGAGCCTTGGGGAAAGGCGCGTACATAGCATCCTGTATTATTATTATTATTATTAAACAAACGCACGATACACCCCAGTCCAACCCAGCTGTGAATAGGTTGTAGCTGGATCTGTTTAGAACCGGGGAAGGTAAAGCAGCCAGGGAGAGGAGGTAGGGACCGTCCTCATAAAGCTGGCCTACAGAAAAGAGAGGTTCCACATGCCTCTCAGCTTTCCCCAACGACCGAACGTTTACGGGAACACCTTTTTAGTGGATGGCCTCTTTGGCGCAGTGGGTAAGTCGTCGGTTTCCTATGCCGAAGGTCGCGGGTTCGATTCCCGCAAGGAGAAAAACTTGTGTGACTTAGGTACGAGACTATGGAAGTCAGCGAGGGTTTTCTCCGGGTACTTCGGTTTCATCCCTCACTTCAATAATGGTATTGTTTACAGTCAATCTAAAATTTCAAAACTATAACTTGGATTTCCCCTCCGTCTTCTAATAGCGATCTCCTTGCCTTTCCACCACAGGTTTGAGTGATGGATGTGTTTGTTGTGTGTGTAACAGTGGGTGAAAGCATGTGAGCGTGTATGTGGGTAGGCTACAGATCGCCGCTCTTTGAGCCTGATTGTCGATTTGGGGATAAGAGCGTATATAGCATCCAGGATAATTATTATTATTTATTATTATTATTATTATTATTATTATTATTATTATTATTATTATTATTATTATTATTATTATTATTATTATTATTATCATTTGATGACCATGTGACCGTAACCTTGAACTGGTAATTCATTCACTGACCATTTTCGAGGTCTCGCAAGCATACACCATCTTACTAAGTTTGGTTGTGATAGTTGAAATGGGCTCTGAGTACTTAGCCACTGTAAAGCTTTTGCACAGACAGACGGTGGACGGCGAACAGAGACGGACGGACGGACTTTTTTCTATATCGTTTTTGGACTATTTAGGACTCATCTCGCACAGATTTGCACAAATTAGGAGAAAAAAAAATTTGAGTACATAGACTTACACTGCTATGCATATTACTCAAAAATTGCTTACGAAAGAAACAAATCGTTAAAACGTACAAAAAATATACCAAATATTGCTCAACTCAAAAGAAAACACAATGACTCACTTCTTCGGTTGTCTGGGTTTGCGGTTAGACATAGAAGCGTATTTCTTATCACAATGCAATTTTGATTACGGGGTTCCTTACTTGCCCTTTCTCGCTCAATTCTGCGGGCTCGCTTCCGCTTTCGTTCAATGCTGGCCGCCTCCACCTTTAGGATTTGGTACTCCTTCCGTACTTTCTTCATCTTGCCAAGAAGGAACTCGATTCGAGCCACCCCTGATAGATGCAACCCCAAGTCTGCACACACAAGCATGGGCATTGTCAGAAAACCAAGAGAAAAAGATAATATATGATAGACCCAGGTGAAGCCGGAGGTACCAACACCTAGATCATTGATTTGGTATTAAACATTTTGAGCGTAAAAATTTAACCAAACGAGCAACAAAAAACACATAACATTGGTAAAACATGTTTTTCGTGCGTTTTACTGTGTTTCATGTGTGACTATGTATGAAAAAAAAACTTGAAGTGCAAATGTTTTACATTTGTTAGAGTTTAAGGACCTGTTCTAAAACTTTTCTTTAAAATATTTTATCTTCTGCTGGAGAACAAGATCTGACAAAAAAAAAATCCCATCTGGAAAGCAAAGTCTGACAAATATTTACAACCTGGGGAACCAATCTGACAAAAAGATCTGACAGATAACTTACTGTCTGATGAACAAGATCTGACAATGAACAGAGAACAAGATCTGACAAAGAAATTACCGTTATGTTTGGTAAACAAGATCTGACAAAGAACTTACCGTCTGGTGAACAAGATCTGATAAAAGATCTTAACGTTTGGTGAACAAGATCTGATAAAAACCTTACCGTCTGGTGAACAAAATCTGATAAAAGAACTTACCGTTGGGTGAACAAGATCTAATAAAAGAACTTACCATCTGCGAAATGGTACTTTGGTTGGCGTTGTAAGCTGTTTTTTGGCATTTCACTATGGTTTCTGGGTGTTGTCACGATGGTTTCAGTCCGGTTATGATGCATCGGGAACCGGCTCTTAGAATCCTCATCTCCACCTGAAATGCCACACAACTGCTCTATAAATAAAGAATAAATAACACATGACACCCCGCTTTTTTCTTAAATGTTTTAGAGGATTGGTTCAACGACAAATGATTGTGCTCTTTCTTCAGGACAGGCTAGAGATCACGATCAATGGCTCAGGAATAACACTTGGCTATTGTGCTACAAATACAAACCACACCAAAAAATAATTATACACGCATCAACAGTAGCTGAAAATAAATGCTGTAGAGGAATATATTTCAAAATTCCCCCTCTGTCCTTACATTGTCCTTCATTCTATATACAACTATGACCAGTGACAAAACAAAAACATTGCATGCTGAAACATTTTATTATGTTAATACGACGATTATTTATTTAATAAGATCAGGTGCCTTATAAGTAGCATTATTATTATTATTATTAATATTATTATTATTATTATTATTATTATTATTATTATTAATATTATTATTATTATTATTATTGTTATTATTGTTATTATTATCATTATTATCATTATTATCATTATTATCATTATTATTATTATTATTATTATTATTATTATTATTATTATTATATACCATTAACTCCCATCCATCAAAGACTGCACGTTTGGTGGACTAAGAGAAGAACTAGAAGGGCAAAGGCCATATGACTTACATGCTTCTTATGGAACTTGCAATGTTTAACACGACAATGAGTGCCCACAACAACAACAAAAAATTAAATAAAACGGTGGCATTAAAATTGCAAATACCGACTGTGATCTTTTTATGCTCTTGATCTTGAGATGACCTTGACATCCGGTTCCAGGGCACTCATGTAATATCAAATAAAGTACAGAGAACGGTGACCTTGGGATGACCTTGACCTTCAGTGACCTTGACCTGACCTTGACCTTCACGTGACCTCTCATGCATGTCTGATCAAGTGACCCAATTTTGTTGCATACTATTGGTTAAATACAAGCTCGGAAGAGTCCACTAGACCTAAAGCAATAATCATGTAATGTAATTGTTTTATGCCGAAGATGGCGAGTGTGACAGGCGTGAACAATATTTGTCAGACATCCAACTAAAACAACGGAGACATCTTTTTAGACCCGTGCGGGAAGTTACTTTATTTCCTTAAGCCCTGCGCATGTCTGCAAACATTACCACGACTTATGGTAAAGGGGAAATAACATTGTACTAAAATGAACGGTACCATAAGGTAGCAATTGCGTCCCCTACAACCCTTAAAACTAATTTCTGTCGCGTCACCCGAGCGAGATCAGCGACGTTCAGCTCAAAGAACGAGTGGAAGGATAAAACTCAAATAAAAAGAACTAATACAAAATGCCAGATGAACAATCACACACTTTTATTCAACAATGTCACACACACACACACACACCCACACACACACACACACACACACACACACACACACACACACACAGGATATGGGATACTAAACCACCCTCAACCCCTATCAAGACCCCCAACCCGGTATTTACTAAACAATTACCTCCCTTGTCTAACTGAAAACCCAAGAACTATACACAACAGAATACCCACAACAGTATACAACAATGACAATCAATGAAATTTCAAATAAGTACAATTCAAAGATGAATCCACAATCAGAAAAAAACTTGGAATTCAATCGTGTAGAATTAGCTAGCTTATAGTTCAAAGTCAACGTTCGGAACCCAGCTATCGATAAATTGATCTCAAAGTACTACTGCAGTAATTACTCACGTAAAGAAGATAATTTACACTAGATATGTTTTTAGGTGTGTGAATGCGAATCTGTGTGTGCGTCGGTGTGATGCGTCTGTGATCCTGAGACTCTGGTGAAAACTGCTGGACGTTGGAGGTAGCAGGTATGTCTCAGCGAGGACGGTGAACCACACCCAGCGATGGCGCCGACCACAATACAGAGACGTCGCAGTCGTGGTGGTGGCCTGGTAACGTCCACACCCACGTTGGCAAAGGCGGAATTAGCAATTGTAGGAATGCACCCGCAGAACAGAACAGGGTGCAAATTGAAGCCCAGTCTCCTTAGGTTCTCGGCTTGTGATACACTGAACAGTACACTGCACAACACAACATTACACAACACAGCACAGCACACTGGTTAGTCTGAGAGTTCAAATCCGTTTCTGGCTAATGCTATCTACGGCTGGGACATCTCAATACTGACGAAGTACTTGAGCATTAGCAGGTGCCCAATAGAGGGCCACACAGCTTTAGAACGGGACTCTACACCTATATCACAACAATAGATGGCAGTCACAGTCCTCCCACTTAACATCCTTGTCCCGACGAGGGCAACAAGACCTTGGGTGGTTCGAAACACTTCGAATAAATACCCTTACAGAAGCCGTAATCTAACCTGACACACAGTCACAACGCTACTTCTGTCAAAAGACTGTCTGCTTGCAAACGCAACCAAAATGACTCTGCTAACTAAATCACATACCAGCACACAAGACAACCTCGAGTCGAGCTCAGTAACCCCATTCCTAATTTCCACATGTGCCCTTATCCGCGTTATGCACGTGAAACTAGAAATACTTACACCTTTCACACGCACGCAGTAAAAGAAAACTGCTGATATCTATGTACACTGTATATTAGAGATGAGCAACTCTGCACGAAATATAACTATCTCTAATATGTGCTGAAAACTCGTGTCGTCACACTTTCCATTACAGTAATGTAATGTTAACTATACAGCCATTCCACTGTACGATGACCTATTTTTTGTATGTTTTTGCAAGGCTAAAATGACCTTGACCTTCAAGATCAACCCAAAAACGGAACATATATGAAAGGTCAATCTATCATCTCTAAATACAACTAATTTGAACTGTATATTTCTCATAGTTTAGGGTCAAGGTCATTTCAAAGTACATTATACTAACCGACTTTGGACAGCTCCAATGATCTTGACATTGGAGCAAAGTAGACCAAAACTGATATAGTATGCGCGTCTCATCTATATATATAAATTGCTTAGCCGGAAGTCCTTCTTCGCCTCTACTATAAAGTTTGTCCCCTATGGACGCTGATCTGGGCAGGTGCTGGCCACTGCTGATCGGCCTGCTGTGTGCTCAAAACCAGCGAAATCGTTATAGCCGACATTTCCTTACCGAACGTTTAACCGTTTCTGAGATAAATAAATAAACAAAATGTCCACAAACTGTAATAGCCTCATTCCGCGCGCTTCCATTAAAAATCAAATTGAGGTTTCAGCATGTTTTCCCATATAGACCAAAAAATTGATGATCTTTCTAGGAAGCGTTGGTAGCTCAGTTAGTAAAACCATTCGCCTACCGTGCAGGGCGACGCAAGTTCAAAGCTCACCCGGACCCTTATTTACTTTTATTTTTTTTAGTACACTAAAATATGGATATTTTTCTTTTTAATTTAGGCTTTTTACCTTTAATTTATTATTATTATTATTATTATTATTATTATTATTACTATTATTATTATTATTATTATTATTATATCTTATATCAAATTTTCTTTTAAAACCTTGGTGTTTTTTATGATTTTTATTTGTATTATTCTATATTCAATATTATTATTATTATTATTATTATTATTATTATTATTATTATTATTATTATTATTATTATTATTTTTATTATTATTATTATTATTATTATTATTATTATTATTATTATTATTACTACTACTTATAAACTAATAATAATAATAATTATTATTATTATAATAACAATTATAATATCTTATATCAAATTTTATTTTAAAACCTTGGTGTTTTTTATGATTTTTATTTGTATTATTCTATATTCAATATTATTATTATTATTATTATTATTATTATTATTATTATTATTATTATTATTATTATTATTATTATTATTATTATTATTATCATTATTACTTATAAACTAATAATAATAATTATTATTATTATTATAATAACAATTATAATATCTTATATCAAATTTTATTTTAAAACCTTGGTGTTTTTTCTGATTTCTCTTTGTATTATTCTATATTCAATATAATTATTATTATTCTTATTATTATTATTATTATTATTATTATTATTATTATTATTATTATTATTATTATTATTATTATTATTATTATTATTACCAAGGATTGGGATGGGGTGGTACGTGTAGGTAAAAGGGGGCTACGGGTAGGTTTAAAGGGGCATGGGTAGGCATAACGGGGATACGGGTATATATAAGGGGGTATGGTGATGGTCGATTCCTTTCATCC
Organism: Oncomelania hupensis; assembly: GCA_036898135.1. Lineage (NCBI taxonomy): Eukaryota > Metazoa > Mollusca > Gastropoda > Littorinimorpha > Pomatiopsidae > Oncomelania > Oncomelania hupensis. The sequence continues at coordinate 40,880,288 of CM072524.1, forward strand.
ATACCTGCGAAACGATCAACGGCAAAGTATCAAGGAGGGTACAGGTAGGAACCAAGGGGGTATGGAAGGTATCAAGGGGGTATGGGGAGGTATCAAGTGGGTTCGGGGAGGTATCAAGGGGGTATGATGAGGCATCATGGGGGGACGGGGAGATATCAGGGGGGGGGGTATGGTGAGGTATCAAGGGGGATATGGGGAGGTATCATCGTCCAAATGAAACTCGCAGACAAAAGTTATCTCTGTCTACATTTTAAACAGCATCATGTGTACCCTGGCTTGCCAGGGTACAAAAACCACTAGTTGAGAATATAATGCATCAAATAATCATAAATTCAATATTAATAACCTAGAAAACAAGTGAAATTTTGTTGTTAAAAAAAATATTTTTTTAAATAATAACATTTGTTGACCCTGTGATCTTGAAGTGAAACCCCTTGGGGTCATGAGCAATCTTGTCACTGTAGATTGTTCTAACCTATAAAGGGAACAGTGAAAGCCCCAGTTGAAAACCTGTCTTGACTTTATAGGCATGACTAATTCACTGCGGCAACAGTTCCCCCCGTTGGAGTTTTGTTTGTTTGTTTGTAGATTATAGTCACACGACACTTTCGCATATAGGTGACTACTGGACCGATTTATACTGACACCAGCGGGCCAGTTGTTGGTAAAGGGGAAAATAATATGATCACACGTTGACCAATCCGGGATTCGAACCAGCAACCTTTCGGTTACCTTTCCGTTGGAGTGCCGGGGGTTTCAGTATAAATAGTATCCCCACTTTCTGGAAATTTAGTGCTTTAAATTCCCACTGTCGCTGTCTTCATCATTTGCTCTTTCCCATTCCTGATCTGTCCTATCACTCTGCTATACTTTCTTCTTCTTCGCTAGATCAATGACCTACCTTTTTTCTTGAAAACTCTTCCTGGACAAGACTCCTTGTTTGTGTATGAGGTCTGTTGGATCAGCTTGGGAGTGTTGGACGCTTTCTGCCGGGTGGTCACTAGGGCTTCCTATGATTGTATTATTTCGCACTATAGGCATTTTATATGTATGTGTTTTGTTGATGATTTATAATGATGGTTGTATTCTATTTTGTTTTTGTAACCGGGGTGTTCGCGTAGTTGAGGTCAACCCTCAGCCGTCCCCCGCGTGGGATGTCTTTATTGTAAAGTGACTGGCCGGTGGAGGGCATTCAATTTTCCCACTAGGGTTGTTTCGGCAGATCTTTTATGCGGATCGGGGGTTGTCCGGTCCTGATTTGGCTCGGAAGAGTCCGCTGGACCTAAAGCAACAATAAATCAATCAATCAATCTTGAAGTGAAGTCATTCATTCGATGATCATTTATGAGGTCTCGTGGGTATACACACTATCTTACCAAGTTTGGTTGTGATAGTTGAAATCTTTTTTTAAACTTACATTTAAAAAAAAACAACTATTTATATTTAGAACTCATCTCACACAGATTTGCAAAGGTCTGCAGAAAAAGGGTTTTTGTGAGTGGGGGGTAAGGGGGAGAGAATGGGGACGGGGCGGGGAGGATAGAGGGGGAGGGGGGAAGCGGGTACATAGGACTCACATTCTATTCATGTAAATCAAAAACTTAATTATTCAGTGTTTATAATAATAATAATAATAACGGATTTTTATATAGCGGATACTCCAGCCTATGACCAGACTCACCACGCTTTACATAGTCATTACATATAAGTACATGCACTCGATAAAACATCGCTTTCGCTACAATACACCAAAAGACAGAACAGTAAGGGTACAAATTATTTACACTTATGTACACAAATTACAATTTACAACTATGTACACAAATGACAGAACTTATTATATTAAAATGAGGATATACGTAAGCTCACGACGTGATGAGATTGGCCAGACTGCGTATAGCGCGCTTTGTTTCCAAAGCTTTGTTTGCTTTGGGCGAAAATGAGTTTAGACTTAACATTCGCATTGTTATGACATTCATTTAAACAATGATAGAACCGCTGAAGTTTGAATTTTCCATTTCTGTTCTGAAATGGAATGCAGTGATTTTCCCTGTTTAATACGCTCTACGAGACACTAACTGATACTTTTTAGCGCTAGAAAGGCAGCTAACAGCTAGGCATACATACACACACACAAACAAAAAAACGGAACTTATTGATTTTAAAAAATAAGTATTTTCGAAAGTTTTTTTTTTAAAGCTAATTTTATTAGTGGGGCCAACATTCAATAATAATAATGGTACACAGGCACTTGTATCAGGACAATCGAGCGCCTATGCCTGTGACGCGTCTCCC
>CM072524.1:40887582-41025082 GCA_036898135.1 Oncomelania hupensis
AAAATAGAATATTAACATCTTTATAAAACACTAACAAAACACATAAATATAAAACGCCTGCATTGCTAAATAATAATACCACAGAAAGCCCTAGCGACCATTTGGCAGAAAAGCGTCCAATATCCTCAAGCTGACCCGAAGACCACATACACCAATGAGGAGTTTTGGGAGACTTTTCAAAAAAAAAAAGGTAGGAGACTGTTCTAACGAAAGAGATAGTAGATTTATAGAACAGAATAAGAACGAGAAAGGACAAATCAGAATGACAGAAAAAGTGGTAATATCCACGAAGTGGGGATACTATTTATACACAAAACCTCGGCACCCCAACGAGGGAATAGAAAGGGTATGAGAGTAGAAAGTAATGAGAGATAAGTTGTATATATTTATCGGCTAATAAATTAAGATTTGAGATTATGTGGAAGAAGTCAAATTCCGCCTCCAAGATTATCAGCAACATCAGATCAACAAGTAATATTAACCCCAAAATATTATGCGCTGTATAACTATTTTTTCTTTAGATGAGCACTTCAAGAGGACGAATCTATTCAATAAATTAATTCATTTTAAAATTAAGGGGGGAGAAAGCCTGATGGTGTATCTTCGGTGTCACAAACATATTGTTAGATCTTAAGACGGTTAATACTATTGGTTAGTCATTGTTTATAGGGTCCAGCGGACTGTGAAGAGCCGAATCAGAACCACGACTTGGTAAAAAAAGGAGCTTACTCCTGATGCGTATAAAAGATCTGCTGAAAAAACCCTAGTGGTAACACTGAAGGCACTCTACCGGTCGGCCACTTTATAAGGCATCCCATGCATGGGACGCTGAGGCTGTAGGCCTACTCTAAGTTATCGAACCCCCGATTACAAAAACAAAATAGAATATAAACATTATTATAAAATATTAACAAAACACATACATATAAAATGCCTACATTGCCAAATAATAATAATACCATAGAAAGCTCTAATGACCATTTCATTTGGCAGAAAGCGTACCATATCCCTTCCCCCCCCTTCCCTCCCACGCCCTCAAGCTGACCCAACAGACCCCCTCCACAAATGAGGAGTTTTGTGAGAGTTTTCAAGACAAAAAAATAGCTGGTCTAGCGAGGAAGACAGAAGATTGATAGAATGTATTAGGAACGAGAAAGAACAAATGAGAATGACAGAAGCAGTGGTAATTTAAAGCACTAAATTTCCACAAAGTGGGGATGCTATTTATACAGAGAACCCCGGCTCTCCCACGGGGGTGGTTAATAATATGCATCACCTTGCGTGGAAATGCTGTTTAAATGAAGAGCTTCGGAATTGAAATTAAAAGTTATACACGAGGGAAGGGTGGGCAAAGAGAGATAGAGAGGGAGGAAACAATGTGCTTCTACGTTAACAGAAATATAAGATCAACAATCTTTCACAAATGCGTTGAATAATTATTTTAAAAATATTGTTTGAGCGGTGGGGGAGTTCAGAAAAAGTATGGGATGGATTAGATCTAGACATTTGCTTTTAAAATAATTAGATTTAAAACCTATAAGGGGAAACGTCTTATTTTGCCTCCCTCTATGGGAGCAACAGCACGATCAACAATATTTAAGGTGCTGTATAATGAAATAAAAAGATTTTACACGTTATTATAAAAAAGTTAAATGTCGCCATCACCTTGGGTATCAGTAACGTTAGTTGTAACAATCTAAAACTGTTCTGTATATATATCTTTTTGTGCGGTTAATACTGAGGCTGCTGTAATGAAAAAAAAAACACCTCATCAAAACATACAGCTTCGACCTCTATGTGGACATTTTTATTAAAAATGCACTTAACATAAAGAATTTTAAAAAGTAGTTCAGACCTTTAAAACAAAAGAGCAAAAAATAGTTCGAGATGTATACAGTATTTGTTTAAATTATTGAGCGAAGAGGTAAACAGGTAGTAGTAATATTACAGATCATTAAAATTTAATAATTTAATATTCACTGAAAAAGAGATGCTATAACTTTTTTTTAAAAGCTAATTTCTTACGCAACAGTACTATAAAATTGAATGACAAGAAACAATTTGGACGGGAAATTTTGCGAGAAAATCGTCAACATTTAAAAAAAATAAAACGCTTCAAATCTCAAATAGATTTTCCATTTTAAGACATCGGCTTGAATAAGACAAAAATATAGTAGATTTCTTTATCGTGTTTTTTTCATTGACACGAACGTAGGACATCACGTGAAAAAAGAAAAACCACTCTATATAACATCAATCACATTCCATGGCTCTTTTAAAATTGAGCAAAAATTATAAACCTCACTTCAAAACATGCAAAAAACACCCACACACACAAAAAAAAAAACTACACACACAATATATATCGCAAAGATCGTTCATATAAAGCACCTTGAAAAAATATATTTCTGCACTAATTAGGGGGAAAAACGAGTCCGTAACAAACAGTCCTCAAACTACTGTTTGCGATACTTTCCCAGACCGAAGTAGCGTAAATTCTTAAGGCCTTAAAACCGTATAACATACACTACGCCAAATGATCCTAATAGTAAGACACAACCAAAAACAACGGATCAATAATTATTTTCGCATTTGTTATGTAAAAATATAACGTGTGGGAGTCAAAACACACAAGTAAGAAACACCCTTTTTAGCACATTAAACTGGTTTCAAATCCAGGTATCTGAAGTACAAAACAAACACAAAAAATCGTAAACACTTTAAAATAAAATAAAAAGATGGCAACGCAACAATAATTGGACGGAGATCAATGTACAAAGGTGTTAAATATAAAATAACTTATAAAACAAACAAAGGATGAAAGTTGAAATTAGCACAAAGATCGCGATATGCACTGAAGTAGTACGGACATTTTCCCCAGGAATGATCATTATCACGTGTTTGCTTGTGGGAGGTGGACGGAAGGGGTATGGTATGCGACGGAGAGTAGGGAGTACGAGGAGGGGAGGGCAGGGGGTTAAGGTGCACTACAACAAAGGTAACACGTTTGGAACAGTTTTCAGTTAGTCAGTCATTCATTGTTTGCAAGGCCCAGCGAACTGCAAAGAGCCGAATCAGGACCACAACTTGATTGAAAGAGGACTCACCCCTGCTCCGTATAAAAGGTCTGCTGAAACAACCCTAGTGGTCGGGGCCGGGTAGCTCAGTTGGTAAGAGCGTCTTGCTAGTAACCGAAAGGTCGCTGGTTCGAATCCCGGATTGGTCAACGTGTGATCATATTATTTTCCCCTTTACCAACAACTGGCCCGCTGGTGTCAGTATAAATCGGTCCAGTAGTCACCTATATGCGAAAGTGTCGTGTGACTATAATCTACAAACAACAACAACAACACCCTAGTGGTAACACTGAAGGAACTCCACCAGTCGGTCACTTTACAATAAAGGCATCCCAGGTAGGGGATGCTGAGGCTATACTCCAATTTATCGAACCCCCGTTTTCAAAACCAAAATAGAATACAAACATCATTATAAAATATCAACAAAACATATACATATAAAATGCCTACATTGCTAAATAATAATATCATAGGAAGCTCTAGTGACCATTTGGCAGAAAGCGTCCAATATTCCCAAGCTGACCCAACAGACCTCATACATAAATGAGAAGTTTTAGAAGAGTTTTCAAGAAAAAAGGTAGGTGACTAGTTTAGCGAATAGTAGAGTAGATTGATAGAATAGAATACGAATGAGAAAGAACAAAGGAAAAAGACAGCGACAGAGGGAATTTAAAGCACTAAATTTCCAGAAAGTGGGGATACTATAAATACAAAAATCCCCGGCATCCTCACAAGGGGGTGGTGGGGGGAGGGTGGGGCAACTGTTTTCAGAACCTTGGTATTAACACTACACCTCCAAAGTAAAAGAAGTATTTACTGAAAAAAACCGCAACTAAATATGCAGATAATTTAAGACGGCAGACAGGTTTTTTACGGACAATATTCTAAACAAAAATGGTATTCTTCGCATAGCAAAATAAAAAGGTTTTGTTTCAAACACAAAGCAAAATAATAATTACCATCGCACTGACTGGGACGGAAGAGAGAGTTTTTATCTCAAATTTCTCTGCGCCATAAATCATCAAAATCATTACAAAGGACGTAATCAAAAGCTTTGAAAATGTGTGCGCGGCAGGAACCAAACAATTCTGAAGTCTGGACACAATGACCCTTTGCGTCACAAGCAGCTGTGGCGGATTTTCCATTATTTCTGTAGGCAACATATTGTGTTTGTAACCTAGCTTCTACAAATTATGACATGTTGATCAACGGCATACAGCAGCAATTAAAGCCCAGATCAAAAAGCTTATAAGACTTATTGGAAGCTATTCAGGTTGACATCTGATTAACTTAACTGCGAGCTACCCGCGAGTGCTACAAGCATTTAAAACTAGAAGGGTAAAGCCCACATGACTCACATGCTCCTTATGAACTCTATATTTATTTTAAAATGAAAATGAGTGCCCAGGAAACTCCAAATGAAATGGTAGCATTAAAATGCACAGTAAAACCGACTTTGACCTTGAGATGACAATGACCTCTGGCTCCAAAAAAACTCATGTACTATCAAATAAACTACAGCCAAAGTTGTATTATGCCCAAAAGCCTACCTTTTTTCTTGAAAACTCTTCCTGGACAAGACTCCTTGTTTGTGTATGAGGTCTGTTGGATCAGCTTGGGAGTGTTGGACGCTTTCTGCCGGGTGGTCACTAGGGCTTCCTATGATGATATTATTTAGCAATATAGGCATTTTATATGTATATGTTTTGTTGATAATTTATAATGATGTTTGTATTCTATTTTGTTTTTGTAACCGGGGGTTCGAGTAGTTGGGGTAAAGCCTCAGCTGTCCCCTGCGTGGGATGTTTTTATTGTAAAGTGACTGGCCGGTGGAGGGCATTCAATTTTCCCACTAGGGTTGTTTCAGCAGATCTTTTATGCGGGTCGGGGGTTGTCCGGTCCTGATTTGGCTCGGAAGAGTCCGCTGGACCTAAAGCAACAATCAATCAATCAATCAATCAATATGCCCAAAAAAACGGTTACATTGTGATGACCTTGACCTTCAGTGACCTTAACCTTGGGATGACCTTGACCCTCACGTGATATCTTTTGCATGTCTGATCAAATAACCCAATGTTGTTGCATACTATGGGTTAAATAAACAGCCATTCCACTGTACGATGACCTATTTTTTGTATGTTTTTGCAAGGCCTAACATGACCCTCACCTTCAAGATCAACATAAAAACAAAACATATATGAAAGATGATCAATCTATAATTTCTAAATAGAACACATTCGGTCTTAATATCTCTCATAGTTTAGGGACAAGATCACTTCAAATAACTATACAAAATGACTTTGGACAACTCCAGTGACATTGACCTTGGAGTGAGGTTGACCAAATTTGCACAATATGTGTGTCTCATTGATATCTATCATGCAACAAAGAATCATAAGTTTAATATTAATAACCTAGAAAACAATTGAAATTTTGTGAAAAATTATCTTTCGTTTTTTTAAAACTAACATTTGATGACCCTGTGACCTTGACCTTGAAGTAAAGCCATTCATTCACTGATCATTATTTTTCTAGGTCTCATGGGTATACACCATCTCACCAAGATTGGTTGTGATAGATGAAATAGGGTCTTAGTACTTAGCCACTTACAGACAGACGGCAGAAAGAGAGACGGACGGATATCTTTTTCAATATTATTTTTTAACTATTTGGGACTCATCTCGCACAGATTTGCAAAAACCTGTTTTGTTTGTTTTTAATTGTGTGTGTGGGAGGGGGGTGGAGGAAGAGAGGAGTAAGGGGAAGTACATATACTTATATTGCTATGCATGCCAGTCAACAAATACAACTCACATAATTATTTACTACTAAAACTACAACAACTGATTGATTGATTGATTGATTGTTGCTTTAGGTCCAGCGGACTCTTTCGAGCCAAATCAGGACCAGACAACCCCCGATCCGCATAAAAGATCTGCTGAAACAACCCTAGTGGGAAAATTGAATGCCCTCCACCGGCCACTCACTTTACAATAAAGACATCCCACGCAAGGGACGGCTGAGGCTTTACCCCAACTACTCGATCCCCAGGTTACAGAAACAAAATACACTACAACAACTAATATTAATAGTGCATTTATGACCTTGTCATATAAGGCCTGATATGGACAGAGCGTTTTTTAATACGTAATTCAAATTTTCAGTGAGCAAAAAGTCATTATGTAATAAAGAAATACAAACATCCGGAATAAAGGACGAAGCTGGCGGGTGAATCACATTTAAGAGATCAACACCCACCATTTCTTTCTTTTTTTTTTTCCAAAATCGAAATATTCTGAAAATGACGTGCCAATAAAATAATTACCCCAAATCAAAATGCGATAAAAACAAATTAACTTTTTTTTGCATCTATTCCTCGTTGACTTACAAAAATAAATGGCTTCGGAATTTGTTTCCATCTTGCATATTAACAAAAATACAATCACAGTCACAATTAAACAGTGTGGTTCTTTGTCCAAATTATTAAATGCCCCCCAAAATAGACATATGAACGTATATAATGTTGCTACAGAGTATACAATGCAGGCTTTATAATATAACTCAAAGAATGGAGATCGCAAACTGTCACACAATTCTCGACACACATATAAGAATGAAAAGTAACTTTGTTTTCAATGGAACTCGCAGTGTACTAATATTTTCATCACATTCAATGTACAAAAAAAGAACTCGTTTTATCAAGAAACTCAAGAAAATATTTATTTTGATTTCTCTCTACCCAATAGTGTGAACAAGAGACCTCTTAACAAGTCTGAGCTTAACAAGTCTGAGGACAGGAATGGAGGATGGGGAATCTGTTTTCACTTCAATGAAGGGAAGATAGAATATGACCCTCCACCATGACATGAGTCTCATTGCACCTTATATGAATTGGTTCAATCACTTCAATTGATTTACATCATGCCACATGGAAGGTGAAATCGACCTCTTTCGAGCATAACATTTACACAAGAACGAGAGTAGTATTTGAATACATGTAAAATATGGCAATGGATTATTTCCGAGCACAGTTTAATTCATTCACACTATTCACTATTTAACATAAAAACAATGGAATGTAAAATGTATCACAAGTACTGTTAAAGCAAACCTCAAGTTGCTCACATTTATGAATAACACTATAATTGTTTGGTATCACACTAATAATCACATTATCTACACGCCTTAATTCTGTCCCACTTCCATTACCTACAATCCATCCTCAAAGTGCAACAGCAACAACAACATCAACATGAAAACAAGTAAAGCTTTTCTGTGCAAAAATAAAGATCTTTGTGCTTGCCTACAAATCCATTAAAGCTTGATTTACAGCAAATTTCTTATTTATACATGATTTTATAGCACGTTTGATTTTTTAAAAAACGAATAAAACAGGGTAGGGGACCCACATACAAATGTTGCACACACAAATTACTATAATAATACGGAAAGAGACATATAATACATGCAAGCAATCTGCAACACAAAGACCTAATAAGATGTTTCTTTCACAGATAGTATAACAAAAACCTCCAACAATACGTCAATGAACAGAAATAAGTAAATGTACTTAAATATTATGCATTTTTTTCTTCCTTCAAGTTCAACCAACACTATAACCAAGACAACCAAACATAAAAGCTTCTGTACACATGTGTACTACCATCTTTGATTACAGTTTGTTACAAACAATATTTCTTTTAGAATTCTTTATACAGCCATAACTTCTCCATAATAACATAATTATAAACTGTATTTGCTTGATTACTTACGTTGTACAGGCATGATTTTCATGTTGGCGAGCACATAATTGAGTAATTTATTTTCTGTAGCATTAATTTGCTGAATTAATTTATTTCAAAATCACTCTAAGTGTGTTGAAGTGCCCTGTGAAAATCATGTTCCCTAAAACTGTGTAAAATGCCATAGATAATAAAACGTTGTCTTTGTCATGGAAGTTTGGTTTAGGGTTACTACTTAAGTTAACAATCTATGTTTTTGTCAAATTTACACATGACTCAGTTTTGTAGAGGAAACACTAATACATAATAGTAATAGGTATGCATATTAATTGACAGCTATACCAGTCAATTAATATACCATTAAATGTATTACATTCTGTGCACTGTATAAAATATTTAAGTTATTTTGTAGTTTTGTAAACTCTTGTAGATAATAATGACCGTCAATTCAATATGAAATGTACCACTACCTAATTATATTGTGTGTTAGCACGCAACTCTACACCATCATAAAGCAGCATCTAAAGGATTAAATTACAACATGCTTCGGTTTACTTATGAGGTTCTTCATAATAATAATAATAATAATAATAATAATAATAATAATAATAATAATAATAATAATAATAGTTAATTAGTCATTGATTACAGGGTTCAGCGGATTGCAAAGAGACGAATCAGGACCACAACTTTGTTAAAAGAAGTTAGGTAGTTAGTTAGTTATTCATTGCTTACAGGGTCCAGCAGACTGCACAGAGTCGATCAGGACCACAAAATCAAGACCACACCTTCGCTGAAATAGGACTCATCCCTGAGCCGCAGAAAAGATCTGCTGAAACAACCCTAGTGGTAACACTGAAGGCACTCCACCAGCTGATCACTTTACAATAATGGCATCCCATCAATGGGACGCTGAGGCTGTACTCTAATTTATCGAATGCCCGTATGCAAAACACAAATAAAATAAAAATATCATTATAAAATATTATTAACAAAACACATACATATAAAATGACTACATTGCTAATTATTACCATAAAAAGCCCTAGTGACCATTTGGCAGAAAGTGTCCAATATCCCCAAGCTGACCCAACAGACCCCATACACAAATGAGGAGTTTTGGGAGAGTTTTCCAGAAAAAAGGTAGGCGACTGGTCAAGTGAAGAAGATAGTAGATTGATAGAAAAGATTAGGAATGAGAAAGAACGCATGAGAATGACAGAAACAGTGATAATTTAAAGCACTACATCTCCACAAAGTGAGGATACTATTTATACAGAAAACCCTGGCACCCAAATAATAATAATAATAATAATAATAATAATAATAATAATAATAATAATAATAATTATTATTATTATTATTATTATTATTATTATTATTATTATTATTATTATTATTATTATATTTGTTAGTTAGTTAGGTAGTAAGTTATTCACTGTTTATAGGGGCCAGCGGACTGCAAAGAGCCGAATCAGGACCACAAAATCAGGACCACAATTTGGTTGAAAGAGGTTAGTTAGTTAGTTATTCATTGCTTACAGGGTCCAGCGGACTGCAAAGAGCCGAATCAGGATTACAAAATCAAGACCACAACTTCGTTAAATAGGACTCACCCCTGATCCGCATAAAAGATCTGACGAAACTACCCTAGTGGTGAAACTGAAGGCATTCTACCAGTGGGTCACTTTAAAATAAAGACACCCCACTCAGGGGACGCTGAGGCTATACTCTAATTTATCGAACACCCTTTTACAAAAACAAAATATAAACATCATTATAAAATATCAACAAAGCACATAAAATGCCTACATTGCCAAATAATAAAATCATAGGAAGCCAAAGTGACCACCTGGCAGAAAGCATCCAATATTCCCTAGCTGATCCAACACTCTTCAACATCTTCCTAGAGCGCATCATGTCAGATGCTCTTGCAGATCACGAAGGCACAGTCAGCATAGGGGGCAGAGCAATCTCCAATCTTCGTTTTGCGGATGATATTGATGGATTGGCTGGAGAGGAACAAGAACTTGAACAGCTTGTACAGAGGCTTGACACCACCTCCAGAGCTTATGGAATGGAAATAAGTGCAGAGAAGACCAAAATGATGACCAACAACACCAATGGCATCAACACGGACATCAAAGTACAAGGCCAATCCCTCAACACAGTGCACAGCTTCAAATATTTAGGAGCCATTGTGTCAGACAATGGGTCTCGACAGGAAGTCCTCTCCAGGATCGCACAAACAACTGCTGCCCTGACAAGGTTGAAGCCCATTTGGAAAGACAGAACCATCAGTCTACATTCCAAAGTAAGACTGCTGCGATCTCTGGTCATCTCCATCTTCCTATATGCTTGCGAAGCATGGACCCTCACAGCAGATCTCCAACGAAGAATACAAAGCATGGAGATGAGGTGCTACAGAAGACTTCTGTGCATTTCCTATACCCAACACATCACCAACGTTGAAGTCCGACAGACCATCACACAAGCCATTGGACAACACGATGACCTGCTCACAGTGGTGAAGAAACGGAAACTCCGATGGTATGGCCACGTCACCAGATCATCAGGCCTTGCAAAGACCATTCTGCAAGGCACAGTGCAAGGAGGTAGAAGAAGGGGGAGACCGAAAAAGAGGTGGGAGGACAACATTCGAGAATGGACTGGTTTGACACTGAGCGAAGCCATGAGGGCTGCTGAGGACAGAGAAAGATGGAGTATGCTGGTTAAGCGATCATCTGTGGTGCCCCTACGACCTTCGGGTTATGGGACAGGATAGGATAGGATAGGATAGGATCCAACAGACCTCACACACAAATAAGGAGTTTTGTCCCAGAAGAGTTTTCAAGAAAAAAGGTAGGTAACTGGTCTAGGGAAGAAGAAGATAGTATATTAGATTGATAGAACAGAGTAGGAATGAAAAAGAACAAAGGAGAAAGACAGCAACAGTGAGAATTTAAAGCACTAAATTTCCAGAAAGTGGGGATACTATTTATACTGAAACCCCCGGCACCCCCACGGGGGAAACCCCACTGGGTTAATAATAGGTTAATAATAGGTTAATAATAGCTCTTGAGCATGATAACGTTATATATGAACAATTAAATAAATTAAATTAAAATTATTATTATTATTATTATTATTATTATTATTATTATTATTATTATTATTATAAGAAAATGTATATATTTTTTAAAGCATGATGTGCCTTTAAAAACTCAGTTTGTCTCTTCATGGATTCAATAAAATTATACATCAATGTGCTATGTGTTCATGTTAGCCCTGTTCACACACAAAATAATGCAAAAGACAGGCAGATCTATAAAGCACAAAATCACATATTTACAATATAAAAATAAGAATGCATTCTGTACAGCATGCACATTGTACACAATTATCATATTAATGTTTTCATTCTGAACACACAGTATGTAACAAACGTACACTTTTGAAAATCACATATGGTTTTTGTACAGCACAGAGCTGCGAAGTAAGAGAGACAGCGGAGAATGGAAATGACATGCAATAATTTAAATGGACGGCCTGCGATTATAGTAAAATATGAGAAGATTATGATTTATCTATTTTCATTTAGGCTATAGCCAAATAAACAGAATGTAATTCGTAAGAGGCACAAACAGAATTGCATCACTCTCTCTCCACATGTAATCATTCACATACACAAAGCTTACACGCATGCACACATTGTTTCCAAAATGGCACCTTAGAAAGTAAATTATGTTCACAAAGAGGCATGACTTTCCCCCCAAAAAATGTCAGGTTACTATAATTGTGGAAGTTGATACTAATGTTTTCACAGATCTACTATTAAAAAAAATCTTAATATTAATAATTTTAAAAAAATACAATAAAGGAAAAGACTACTAATGATAAAAAAGAAGTAAGTAAATAATAATTATAATAGTTATATAACAATTGGAAATAAATCCATAAATTCAAAAAATGAAGACACAAGTAATAAATGCATGGAAATTTTTTTTTTAAAGTTTATTGCAGAGCCTGAAATAATGAGCAAGCAGTTTGTTGGTGTTCTTTGTTTTAAAAAAAAAGGACCTCAGTGTACATTTTTATTTAGATTATAGTCTTTTCGAATTTAAAAAAACCACAACAACATGTAACATAAATAACATTACCATTAACGAACATGATGTTAAAAAGGTTCTTTCAAATGTCAATCCTCGCAAAGCTTGTGGTCCTGACAGGTTGGGGGGTAAAGTTTTACAAGAACGTTCTAGTTAGTTATCTTGTGTTTTTACTCCCCTTTTTCAACTTTTAATGGATTATCATTTTGTTCCAAGATCATGGCACACCTCTATGGTAATACCAGTTGCTAAAAAGGTAAATGCCAAAGAAATTAATGATTTTAGGCCTGTCGCCTTGACCTCTGTGGTTTGTAAATGCATGGAAAAACTGCTTTGTAGTCAGCTGACAAATCGCATGGACCCTCTGCAGTTTGCTTACAAGGCAAAACGCAGGGTAGAGGACGCAACCTTGACCTTACTTGATTCTGTTTTTAGACACCTTGATACCTCAGGTACCTTTGTTCGGTGCCTTATGATGGATTTCAGTTCTGCGTTTAATACGCTTCAACCCCATTTACTAATCAAGTGTCTTCTTGACCTTGACGTTAGTCCAGGACTTGTTCTCTGGATTCTTTTCATTCTCCACGATAGGCCACAGAGAGTCAGTATTGACGGTATCTTGTCCGACGAGATTATTGTAAACACCGGGGCACCGCAGGGCTGTGTCCTCTCGCTGGTTTTGTTTTCTCTCTATACCAACGAACTGACATGTGACACCAACATTTTCACTTTGATAAATTTGCGGATTAAATGGCTCTAATAGGCAGGCTGAAAGATGAACAATCTCTCTCGCAATACTTTGATTTTACTTGTACGCTTCTTACCTAGTTCAGTGAAAGTTATTTAAAGCTAAACGTAACTAAAACTAAAGAAATTTGCTTTGAAGAACACCATGCGAGAGATCCTGCCCTGCTTCGCCCCCTGAAAATCGCATCTGAAAATGTAGAACAGGTTGAAACTTTTAAGTATTTAGGCACGGTTTTAGACAAGAACTCAAAGTTCAGTGATCATGTTGGTTTTATTTGCAAAAAGGCCAATCAAAGGATGTATCTAGTAAGAAAGTTGAAAAATTTTGAGGTCAATGTACATATCTTAGAAATGGTTTACAGATCTTTAGTAGAATGTATTCTATGCTTTTAACATTGTTACCTGGTTCGGAAATCTTGGCGTTAGAGACAGGAACAGACTCAAACGCATTGTAAACCTAGCTAGCAAAGTGATAGGAAAGACACAAAAGCCAATAACAGAAATATATACAGATTTTGCGAAAAGTAAAGCTAAAAAGATCATGTCTGATAACAGTCACCCCATGTGTAGATCATTTGAACTGCTGCCCTCAGGTCGGAGGTTTAGAACCCCGGCCTGGAAAAGAAACTTGTATGGCCACTCTTATTTACCAAGTGCAATCCGCATTTTAAATTTAAGCAAACTGTCATACCCCTAGTTACCTACATATTTCTTCTGTGTACTGTGATGATGTAATGTGATATGATGTGATTTGTGCAATGAAGTAAGCTATTTATTATGCGTATGATTGTCTTCATTAATGTTTTATATAACAAAAACTGTTAATATTTCTTTTAGGTTTTAATCTTTTCGTCTTAGTCTTTGTGCTACTAAAGACAAATGTCCATGTTATTGTATTTTAACTATGGACAAAAAAGATTTGTATTCGTATTCAGTAAAAGTCAATATAGTTTACTGTCAAGAGATCCAAAATTATGTGAGCTAAAGACAAGTACTAAAATAGCAAATAAAATAAAAATAAGATGTTCAAAAATTTTCTTCTGTTTTTTTAAAATAAAAAATAACATTTTAAACTCCAATATACTTTAACCCCAAAACCCAGAACATAACCAATTACTGTGTTAAAAATAACTCAGAACCTTTAAATAGCTAAATAAATAACCAGACTATAGACATTGTTTATTATTTATTTATTTAATCAATCTTATATAGCGCTTTTCCAGTTCAGGAGCTGTTGAAGGCGCTGGCTGAAACATGATCCAACCCAAGCTAACGGAGGCACATTGTTAGATATTGATGATATTCCGAAGCTCATGTCACAGGGGGTTGAAGTGCCAAATAAACCAACACACACCCAGCAAACTTTAAAGGTTCTATTCCCTCCAGTCCTAGGTCAGGCTACTTTTGCGGCTGCTTAGCTTTTGCAGAGTAGGTAGCCCCAATTTCGCACTGCACAGGTGACGAAAACTAAAAATTCTCTTTCCCCACACACCCCATCTCCATTTCACCCCCTCCCCACCCTATCCTATCCTATCCTATCCTATCCCCACCCAAAATAATAATACAAATGGAAATCAGGATCTTTTGTGTAGATTTTTAAACAATTTTGATTCATTTTATAATTGCTTCAATATTTATTATTAATGTTGATGTCTTCATTTGTGTGGGGTGTATGTATATATACGTACATCTTTTTAAACATGCCTTTTTTATACCAAAATGTGATGTTTTTTTATTTTTTTATGGTGTTTAACATGTTTTATCTTATAATGTTGTGCCATATTATTTAAATAGTTATTTTTGTGAATGGATGTGTGCGTATGCGTGCAAGCTCCTAGACATACAGCAAGCTTTAAGTTTGGTTTAGAGCTATAGAAAATAAAATTATTCTTCTTATTACAAATTTCTCCAAGAAAATAAATATCATGAGCAAGGTCCAGTAGGAGTAAGCGCAGTATTACTATTTCAATTACTAATTTAACATATAATAACAAATTCTCAGAAGCTAAAAAAAAAAATGGAATAACCACCAACACAAATATTCATGTAAAACTTGCTCTTTTTACAAACAGCTGCCTATTGTGTATGACTTGTTACTCTGAAAAGTTCTGATATAAGGTGATACAACCAAAAAATTGAACACAAAAACAAATGTACACAATTTTACTAAAGAATATTAGAAAAGAATGTGAATTTGAACTGAAAAATCTATGCTAAAAGTGTTTAATAAAGCTTTCAAATAATAAGAGGTAAACATGCATGTGGGCTTCCTCCATCAAAGATATCAACTCACACTTTCACTCTGTAATTTCGATCTCTCTGTAATAAGTCATTATCATAGCTCAGAAAGATAAAAAACACTATTCAAAATGACAGTGACAATGATCATTGTGGAATAAAGGGGAGTTATAATGTGTATAAATATATATTTTTTCTATTATGAACATTTATGTACGCCTAATCGTGACAGCTCCAGGCGTGTATGAGCAATTTCAGCCAAAAATCATGAAAATACATGAAGAATTTATATTCATGATCAAATTAATTAACAATAATAGTAGCATGGGAATGATTTGTGCTGAGAAGGCTTCATAGCACTGACCAGGGAAAAACAAAACGGGTGAGGGTGAAGAATAGAGGCCTCCAATACTCAGTAACTCATCCAGAGAGTCATGTGCTCAGCCTACACCTGTGCAGTCAAACCATGATATTAATGCACCATTATATTAGTTCATTATGTAATCCATTATTTTGCAAACAACCTAAGCTATATTGTAATTACAAGAATTGCGTGAAATGATTCAGGTATGCACCAAGGGGGGTGAGCAAAATGTTAACGCAATTTTGTACGTCTTCCTTCTTTTCCATTTCTTTTATTCATTATTTAATCCACTACCACCACCACCATCATTATCACCCTCTCCTTTACTAATATTTTGTTTCAAATTCTGAGTCCTAAATTCGGGTTTCTTACTATTCTATAGTCTTCTGTTATTCTTCTTCTAGAATTTTTGTATTAATCTTCTTTGCACAAGCTCATGAGGACGATCACTCCCTCAGCCAAGTCCAGGAAAAAAATACTATGCTGCCTTATCAAAACCCTGCTTTTTGTTATGATGTAGTTTAGTCAGATGTAGTTTAGTTAAAAGACTGCTTTCTATATGCTGCATCTAAAAACCATCAACCACCACTCAAACTTAAAACCTTCACAATTCCAAACTGTCTGTGCAAGAGCTGGTATATCATTTGTCCACTTTTGTGAAAATCAACAAAAATGTTAAACAACCATCACATTACAGTAAAATCACAAACCTTTCTCTTCATAGCTTCTCTTCTATCAAATAAAGCAAAGCATCTGAAATATTATTTTCATACCTTCTCTCTTAAACCCAGAATAAGCCACATTTCACTCAACCCAGCATTAAAATCAAAACTACTATTATAATGTAAAACATTCATAATGCAAATTATACATGTTCATCAACGTACGTAAAGTATTATAATAAGTGCAGAAACATAACAGTCACAACATAAGCCAAAACTCCTTGCACAGATCACCTCAACATCAATTATATTTTCAGTGAAAACAACAACTTCTATGTACAATTTAATGTACACAGAATTTTTCTAATACTCTAATTGTACAACGCAGTGTATATGCAAAGAGATTTTTTTTTTAAAAACAAGCCTCTCTCTCTTATTTTTTATAGTATGCACACATCCCACAGTTTCACTTCTTTTGTTTCAATATTTCTGTCGAAACTTCTAGTTTCTTCACTCCGTTTCCATTCTAGAAACCAATTTGTTGTTGGTACTTCTTGTTTCCTAGCCTCTCACTTTTTGCAAGTACGTGCTGTTGAGCAAAACTTTGTTTCACACACTTCACTCAAAGTCAAAGAGTTTGTGGCTTTTTTGTCTCTTATTGTCTCTCTCTCTCTCTCTCTGCAGACTTCGTGATGGGTATGTTCACAGAAGTTTTTCACACACAACCATATCCATCTCTCTTGTCTCTCTTTAAGTCTTTGACGTACCAATATTTCTGCAAGCCATAAATAAGTCTGTGAGCCAGAGATGTGCGTAAATTTTGAATACATTTGAATTGATTGCATTTGAATAATCCTCAAACCGTGGTTTGTAGTAACATCCTCCATCCCTTTGACCACAGATAAAGAAAGACGATTAAAAGTATTCCCTTTGCACATACAGTAACGGTGAAAGAATTTTGTTAATGCCACAAAAGTCCACGAAAGCAATCATTTTGAAGAAACAACAATAGCAGAACTATTAGATTTCTGATTGACACATTACATCGACCAAAGCAATCATTTGTTCAATAGATTATAGCAAAGTTATTCCTTGACATATCAATAATTATAGATGTTATAGCTTGCAAGTCAGCTTGGGTTTTTAAACATCCCAACACGAAATGCTTGCTAGAAATGAAAATATTAAAAGTAGCTTTACGACAGTAGAAGTGGCTTTCCAATGGAACAATAATAATAGAAGTAGTCCGCAATTCAGATTTTCTGAGCTTTCCAACACTAAGTTCTTCATAGAAATGATAATATTGGTTTCACGATAATAACAATAAAAGTAGCTTCTCCCTAGAACAATAATAGTAGACATGTCTTGTAATCACTGTGTTGACAGGCGTATCCCAACATCATGAAGTAAAATTACACTCAAAAGGCTGCTTTGCAAAACAGAATAACTGTCTGTGAATAGAGAAGTGAACATCATAATAAATAAATTCCATAGTGTTAAAAACAGAACACTGTTTTACAGAATACATGGTAAATAGAAATGGACGGAATTTGACTTCACGAAATATTGTTATGTTGGTCTGTCGCAACAACGGCCTAGAAAGATGACCTATCCACAAAGACAGTAAGTTTTTAGAGAACTATAAACTGAACAGGCCGTCTTTAGAGAAACATCTACATCAGCTTTATTTTAAAATCATGCAACAGTTCAAAATGTCCTCTTCCGATTCAAACGGAGCAAAACTGCAATCAGCAAAGACATAGTACCGATAGATAACAGGAAGTGGTTATACTGGTACGCTGCCTGCTGCTCTGAATGGCTCCACTCCTGACTGTAGCTACATGAGACTTCTAGTTCTACATATCGCTGCCCAGTGGTCCTGACTTGTAGTACTGTTCACATGACTGCTTCAGCCGTAGCAGGACCACCACAGTAGAGATATACAATTGAAGCAGTGGTGAGATTAATCATCACTAAGACTTGGCATGTCTTTTTTTTGTGCATATTTTAACACTGTGTTTTCTTTAAGCAAGAAATGCGCATTTTCATGGTTTGTTGCTGGAATGACTATGACCAAAATCCCCTTTGCTTTTCAAGTGTGCAAACTGATACTGGAAGCTAATGGAGTTTGAAGTAACTTGAAGAATGAGCAAGTAATATTTGGCTGAAGTAAGTTGAAGAATGAGCAAGTAATGTTTGGCTGGGATTCGTGGGAGAGAGATGAGTCGGCATCCATGCAGGGAGTCAGAACACTGGTAGATTTAGGATGAGAAGAGCTGGTCAAGGATGAGGGGTACGGGATGGCTTGGTGAGAAAGGGAGATAATGAGATCAAGATGTGGAGGAGCTGGGAGTATGGGAAGTGAGGAGGTGGAGGGATTTGGGGAGGGCTTGGGGATAGAGTTTAGCTGTCGTCCAACAATTTATCCCAGTTGAAGTCATCATCTTCAATATCGTCACCGCCGTGCAGGAAATTTGGCCGTACCAGTACACTGCCTGGTGCTCCAAATGACTCCACTCCCCCCTGCAAGATCAAAGTAACTCCGTTTAGAAATTTATAAAAGAAATTAAATAATTAAATAAACGCTTGAGGCTTACTAGTTCATTGCGTATGAGACACGCCTCATCATCATAACCATCAATGTTAGCGGCAAACATATTAATAGAGTTGTCATAGGTTTGATCAAACATATGTGAATGGCAGCCATTGCTGTATTCTGTAGCACAATCTCAGATTGTTGCAATCATCGTTATGTTGATTTTTACACTACTACAAAATCACAACTGTCGCAAAGCAGTACACTGTGACTCAGATATAACATGAACAGACTGGTGTTTCAATAACCTCTCCATATTTCCATACATATACTGCCTCAGCCTTACGTATGGTGGCTATTTAGGCAGTAAAGACATCGTAGAGCTAATTTCATGTTCAACTGCATTGAGTCTGCAGACTAGAAACCCTTAAGACATTACACAGTTTCAAGACATGATCACTATCACAATATGCAGAATGTTTCAACATGCATAGATCAAAGCAAACACTCCATGCTGTTGAAAAAACCTTTCTTATAGCCCCAGTAAGTTTAGGATGAGACAACAACAGCTAAAAAAACATAAATACAATTTTGTTAAAACATTCATTTACATCTGCGCTAACTCCAAAGTAAAAGAGTAGGTAGTCCAAACCCTGAATTAGCTAAATGACACTAAATAATAATAATAATAATAATAATAATTTTATATAGCGCACATATCTCACTATATATGGCGATGCATGGCACCTTCTTATGTATCACTGCCCAGGTATAATGTTACTACCTTATTGTCAAGAAACCCACCACGTAAATATCTGCTTGTGCACACGTGACAAAATGAAAGTCTCCACATTGAGACACACAAACTTGGACTTACATACTGCCCCAAATTAATCATAATACACTTCCTTTGCGCTTCCGCTAAGTAACTTCAGAACTTGGACTCACATCCGGCCCTCAAGACTGCTTACTTCAATGTAGCTTCTTCATTAAGTAAAGTCAGAACTTGGACTCGCATCTGGCCCTCAAGTCTGCTCACTTTAACGTACTAAAACAGTTGTATTCCACTCCGGCCTATCTTTCTACCCCCTAGTAGTTGACAGCCCCAACAGCTGCTGGCAACTGGAAACGACGGCATCAGTCATACCTCAACTGCATGTAAAGTACGACCTGCCACACTGACGCAACCCCCCAGATCTGTGTGCAGGAGAAGGGCATGCTTCACATCCCTCTTGAAGGTGAATCTGAAGACTACCTGAGAACATCAGCTTGAGTCTCCACTTGCCTCCAAGTCCAAAGCCCTTAGCTCAGGAGCATAAGGACAAATGATTCCCTCCGCTTCATGCTAGAAAACGCTGCTGACTACTTTTCTCATCCGGAAATTTGTATCAGGAATGAAAAACCAAACCGAGTCTTCTGTCATTAGCCTACGGTAGTTTTGAACAAATAGATCTGGCCTACTAATATTTGAACCACAATACTAGTGACTACAAATCATAAATTCAAGAACTTTGATTTATGGAATTAAAAGTAATTAACTCTTAATTGCAAATTACCTTGAATAATATCCCGCTTTATAAAATAATAAAATTTCTCGCTGATGAGTCAAGGTGCACAACACCGATCCTTGACACTTATTTTACTATTACATAACAGAATCAAATATTTAAACCTACCTGAGGCGAGGTGACGACTGTGAGCAGTGTGGTGTCAGAAGTCAGCTGTGTCGTGGTGGATTCTGGGTGAGAGAACCGATCTGAAGGTAACAATTCACAGCTCTTTTTTTGAAACAATCCTAACATCATGTTCTTAAATTCCACATGAAAAAGTTAGCGCTTGGCTTGACCATAATGATGGCCCACACTGGATAACAACTACTGACTCTATAGGTTTAATTCATGCAATCCAATGGAATTCAATTAAACTTTATTTCAGAAAATTTATTTTTCATGCTTAGGAAACAATTTGAGAAACGCTATTTAAAAGAGAATGGATTCATGCTTGAAAATCAATCTGAGAACAGTTATTTAAAACAAAACAACAAAATTTGAGAGAGTGGCCTTCATGCAAACACATATATGTGCATAGGAGCCTACATGCTACCCTTGACTTCAGAACATTTGGAAGAAACTAGCAAATGTAAAATTGGCATGATGTAGCAAAAGTAGCAAACTGATAACAAAAGTTAACCAAAAGTAACTGAAACAACATTTGCCTCAAATTGGTGAATGCATGTGGGTCAATAAATACAAAATGCATTTATTCCCAAGAACAAAATTGACCAGCAAAACAAATTAAAAAGACTTACTTGCAGCTGCCGCGCTGGTTTGATTCTGACTGTTGAGTAGCCCTGCTTGGTTGAAGAAGTTGTTGAGTGATGAAGCTAGGTCCACCAACTGTTCCTGATTCAAAGATGACCAGTTGTTCAAACCTTCCTGTTTTACCGTGTCCATCAGACCTATACATCAATAAGTTATTCATTGAGTTAATAATCATTCACTTAACATCAGAAACAACAAAGATCAGCATTTCCATCACTGAATCAGAAAGTTATGGTCTATTTTGGAGTCATTATTATTTCTAGTGTTCCGTTAGTTGAATTTAAGAACCTGCATTATTACAAATTTTGTTCTTAAACATTGTTGCAATAAAAATGGACTATGCAAATGAATTTGTTGATTGTGAGTTTTAAACATCAACCCATTTCAGAGATGAGAATCCTAAAATGACAAAAAGGAGGAAAAATTCCAAAGTCTGTCGAGTGGCGAAGCCACGAGTGCGCGTACCTGCAAAGCAGGTACGCGATGCTAGGGGGGTCCGGGGGCATGCTCCCCCGGAAAATTTTTGAAAAGATGGTTAAAATCTATGCATTCTGAGCCTTATTTTATGGGGTCAGATCAGTTGTTTTTGTGGTACTAAAATGCTGTTGTTAGCTCTCCACAGTTCAACACATAGGCCTAATGAATTTATTTCAAACATCAGTTAAGCCTTGTATTAAACAAACATTCCTTTTGACTGCAGACAAGAATGGTTTAAATACCAATGACAAGACAAGGCTTTACCAATGCACATAATTACTGTCCAAAACAGAGTTGTACATTTATACATAGAATCAGTATGAAGCCTCACTGACACTCTTACGGTCACACCAAACAATAAAATCATAAATACCTCGATTGACTGTTCGAACAAGGTTTACAATTTCAAGATAATGTCTTGGAAAAACCACAACAAGGAAAGCAGAAATACGGATGGTTTCAGGCAGTCGTTCCTAAAACAGTTCTGATGCTATAATCATATATACATTATGAACAACTTCAGCCTTGAAGTCGTAGTCAGGCACTGAAGTCAGGCTGAAGTTTACAATTACGTCATGCACTAGGATTACAGTTCTTTGTGTATACAACATTCTCATGTTTTTTTGAAGAATTGTTAAAAGTATAAATAAAAACTGGCAGGTACCAACATGCAATACAGTCTGCACACACACAATTATTGAATGAACTATGTACATGTACATGTGCATGTATTTTATAACTGAAGCCAGGCAACTATCCAGTTCTTGCTTTCTTGGCTGGTGGCTTTTGACTTCTAATCTCACTTCTCTTCCTCACCAACACCTGAAGTCGGGCAGTCAGAGCTTTCTTATGAGCCAGTCTGGCTTGTTTCTCTGCCTCTGCATTCAACTCCACATTTCTTTCGATCTTTTTGTCCTTCAAACGAATTAAGACTGTTGTGTTCAACTTTTCTTTTAACCACTTAAAAAAGTTCCACTTGATTTTTACACCACTGTAGATGTGGGTAGCAAGAGCCTTTTCTCCAGGATTTAGTTTTTGAAGCATTTTACAAGTCGCGCTTTGTTCTAGACAATGGCTGATCAACCACGTGATGTTTTGGCTGTTCCATCGTTCGCACTACAACTCAGCGCATGAGAAAGGGCTTCAAGCGCCTATTTGAGTGACGTCACTATCAGCGGGAGTGTCTGGGAACAGCCGGAATCTTATGCGCAGAAAAATGGGAGGCTTAGATACGCAACGTCACTTCCGTAATGCGATGGCTAGTATCTAAGAGAGCCCCACGTACGTTTACCAGGACACACGGAAGAAAGAAATCGGGTTATCTCGGCTTTTTACGGCAGCTTGGTGGATCGACGAAAACGAAGTGAGAGAGAGAACCAAATGACAACAATCCGCATGGGAATAACGAGTGGGAATAAGCTGCGAGATCGAAAATCAACAACTCACCCTAATCATATACACTAAAATTTTCTCACCGGATTTAAACCGATCTCAAAAATGACCCTGGGACCTTCCGAAAGAGCGGATTTCCGCTAAAAAGCAGAAGATTCTCATCTCTGCCATTTACATCAATTAAACACTCACTTTTTGAGTAAAGATAAAAATGCAATTAAAAAAATATAATAAAATAAACTAAATAATAATAATAATGACAATAATAATACTAATAATACTAATACTACTACTAATAATAATAATAACAATAACAGTAATAATGATAAAAGCAACAATATTTAGCACAGATGAAAAGAATTTTATGTAAGAAGAAAATAAGACAATGAAAATTCAAAATGAACTGATCTGAAAGATGACACTTTAAAAAAAGGCAAATGATAATGCACAGTTTTGCCACAACAAATCTTTTAAAACAAGGCACAAAAAAATGTTCTTTTTTCAAAGGAAGAAATAACGAAAAAATATATAGAAGAACATTTAGAAAGCTTACAGTAGCAGAAAAAACTGCGGAAGCTTTGAGAACGATACAACAGTTTACACTCTACTGGAACAATACAATAAAAATAATAAAGGGTTCTGGTTAGTTCTAATCACTTGTGCCAGGCTATAGA
Organism: Oncomelania hupensis; assembly: GCA_036898135.1. Taxonomy (NCBI): domain Eukaryota; kingdom Metazoa; phylum Mollusca; class Gastropoda; order Littorinimorpha; family Pomatiopsidae; genus Oncomelania; species Oncomelania hupensis. The sequence continues at coordinate 40,910,922 of CM072524.1, forward strand.
AAAGAAAAAAAAAAGAAATATAAGAAATAAAAGAAAAGAAAAGAAGAAAAAAGTGGGTGAGTACATGGACTCGCATTGTTATGCATCATGCATGCAAGTCAAAATCAAGAAAGAAATTGGAAGTTCCATACCGCATTGAACAATATCCAGTTACACTTGCTTACTAAAGGAAAGAGATTACTACAGCAGATCAGAAAGAAAGAAAAATTGTGGTCAATAAGGCAAGCAAATTGTTGAGAAACAAAGCAACAAATAAGAGCAAAAAGACCCCACAAAAAGCTAATGCCAATCAATGGCTAGAAATTCTACTGATTAGTGAAGCAGGGGTACTGAAAGTTAAATAAAAACCAAAAACAAATTTATATATAAATAAGACTACAAAAATGGGTTTAACAAAATTTATTCTTTCCTTCCATGAACTAACCTTGTGATGGATCGGAACTGTTTTTGCTGGCATCAAAATATCCTAAAATTGGAAGCACACACAACTCAACATCATCAATTTAGCAGATGTCAAAATTTGGAAAAGAGAAAAGAAGGAAATTAATCTTCAAGAGACAAGAGCATCACATTGCCTCCCTTGATCAAGAAACCCCAAAATGTTAGGATTTTGAGATTATAAGTTTAAGGGGAAACAAAAATCTCGTTAATTTTAAAAAGTGGAACCAAGACAAGATTTTAGATAGATTAATTAAAATAAACAAAAAAAGATATAGACTGAATGCTTTTCAATTTGTGTGTGTTTTCCCCTGGGAAAAAAAAAAAAATAAAAAAAAGCAATTCTGTTTCAAATTTTAGTTTAGTTGTGGCAACACTGCTGTGAGAGTATTTGAAATTTATTAAAGAATGAAAAAGGAGTACAGAGACAATATATATGGGGTAAACAGAAATGCCAACGCACTGCGTAACCATTAATGTCCAATATCAATAATACTCCTATCAGTGAGAGATGTTTAAAGCATATAAGAGGAAGGAAAAGATGGAAATAAAAAATGAATTTTAGAAACTGGAAGTAAAAGAGAATGACGAGCCTGCTTTAAAAATGAGAAATGTACCAATGTCCTACAAAAGACAAAATTTGTGTTAACAAATATATGACCTTATTTTAACAGGACTTTTTACTAAGGTATGACCATAATGTTGACAGGAATGTAACTAAATGAACTAATCTGTATTTGCCTTAGAACATCTAAGATGAGTGGACTACAAACCATCATAACTCATGCCTAGATAACAAACGTTAAGGGTAGGCTTATCTATTAAAATAGCTTAGTTTCCAACAATTAACAAGTTCTTTATAAACAAAGAACTTTCATTAAGTATAGGCACAAATCGTGGCCTCTACAAATACACTTACATACCCAATCGCACGAGAGAGAGAGAGAGAGAGTTAGAGACAGAGAGAGAGAGAGACAGAGACAGTGACAGAGACAGAGACAGTTACATTACATTACATTATTATTGCTTTAGGTCCAGCAGACTCTTCCGAGCCAAATCAGGACCGGACAACCCCCGATCCGCATAAAAGATCTGCGGAAACAACCCTAGTGGTAAAACCGAAAGCTCTCCACCAGCCAGTCACTTTACAATAAAGACATCCCACGCAGGGGACGGCTGAGGCTTCACCCCAACTTATCGAACCCCCGTTTACAAAAACAAAATAGAATACAAAAATCATTATAAATTATCAACAAAACACATACATATAAAATACCTACATTGCTAAATAACAAAATCATAGGAAGCCCTAGTGACCACCTGGCAGAAAGCGTCCAATATTCCCAAGATGATCCAACAGACCTCATACAGAAATAAGGAGTCTTGTCCCGGAAGAGTTTTCAAGAAAAAAGGTAGGAGACTGGGCTAGCGAAGAAGACAATAGTATAGCAGATTGATAGAACAGAGCAGGAATTATGAGAAAGAGCAAATGAGAAAGACAGTGACAGTGGGAATTTAAAGCAATAAATTTCCAGAAAGTGGGGATACTATTTATGCTGAAACCCCCGGCACCCCAACGGGGGTGACAGAGACAGAGACAGAGAGAGGAGAAAGAGAGAGAGAAAGAGAGAGGAGATGATGAACAGTTACAAGGAGGCCTAGGAAGAAGAGTGGATGAAGAAAGCAAAGACAAAGCACAGCAGGAATACCTTGGAACTGTGACATATCTATGTTTTGCCAGTCATAACTACCACTGCCTGCCAGCCGCATGCTTTCTTTCAGAGAGTCAAGGTTGTGCAGAAACCCTGATGACATGTTGAGTAGCAATGACGGTGGACCTCCACTGCTCTCTGAAATAAACAAAAACATTTCAGTGCAACACTTCTACAAACTATCCAAGGATATTGACAAGTAAAGAGTTTTTTAAAACCTTTTGTGGTGGTAAAGAAGACCCTTGACAAAAGAATGCTTTCAGGCATCGCCTAGGAACTAGGCATTTATGATGATCAGTTGCTACAATAATCAGCTCTAAGCATTAGCATTGTCCTTGTGGTTTAACTGCCTTACTGGTCTCTTTCACCATTATCAACAACTGATCTCTTACAAGTTGCGCTGGGAAGTCCTGCAGCACAACAGCCTAGCACATCTGATCAACGCAGACAGGGTCTACTGTTTTCTTTGTATCCTTCAGTTCAGGCAGAGAGTGGGCAAGCACTTTTAGTTTTATATCCCTGTCTCCAGACACGTGAGAAAATTGGATCTACTGTTACTGAAGTCTGCGTCCATGGTCAATAGAATGCATGTGTAAGTGCCAAGTCTTGCTACGGATGCACTGACGCAAACAGTGTTCTGACGTTATTAAAACATTATAAAACAAATTGCTAGGAAGATTTTTTCTTTCCGAATTTGCTGTCTCTCAGCAATGCTATACAGATTGGCCTTTGGATGGAAGAGGGGGTGGACGTGTAGGTTTTGCGTAAGAAGTGGGACTGGGAAAAGGGCAAAACGGAGTACCAATGTAAGAATGCAGTGTAAGTACCTGCGTGTGTGGGATCATCTGCTTTGCACGAAGAGGTGCCGTCTGCCTCCAGTCCTGTCCTGACAGGCAGTTTGCTCTGTTGTGTTGCCGGTCGCCCTGCCTCTGCACCTTTCATGGGGATGTTGCCGTTCAGAAGAGCATTCAGGTTGCCTACATAGCAGAAAAATATAAAACAAGAAGCAATTGATCCACTTTAAAAATAACTTTGAATTTTACATAGCATTTCTAGTTTTAATTTGTCTGGACCATATTATGACACTGTGCAAGTAATCAGAAGGAATATTTGATGCAAAAACTCATTTGAACATCTATGTATGATCACTGTGAAGCCAACAACATTAAAAATAAATACTTCCTTCTCTGAAGAGAAAAAAAACTGGTGAAGAAAACAATTCCGGATGTTTGCAGTGAAAGTAAAAGGGAAGTTAGATGTGCAACAATTGCTTCAAAAACAAACTCTGAAATATTTTCTAAATATGTGTTTGCAACTGTGAGATAACCCCTAGTAAAAAAATAAATATAAAATAAATTTTAAAAAAATTAAATATTTAGAGAGAGAGAGAGAGAGAGAGAGAGAGAGAAAGAGAGAGAGAGAGAGAGAGAGAGAGAGAGAGAGAGAGAGAGAGAGAGAGAGAGAGAGAGAGAGAGAGAGAGATTTTATATTATATACACTTGGTTTCGTATCCCTGTCTCCAGGCACATAAGAAAAAATATATATATATGCAGGATTTGCCATTTTTTTTCAACAAGAGCTTGCCCCGGGTAAACAACTTGTCATTTTTAACTTTCCTCCTCAAAAAATTACTTTCCGCTGAAAAAATGTACTTGCCCACATAGTGAAAGAAAAAACTCAAAAAAAACATCCGAGTCTTTTTTGTCATGGTTGCTGGAAAATCCAGATGTTAGAAGAGACATTTTGCTATCAGCACGAACACACTTCAACAAAAGATTGAGAGTTATTGACGGACGTTTGAACAATTTTGCAGAATAACACAGTAAAACAAGGAAAAATGTTAGTGTTTCACAAATGTTTTGTGGTTTTTGTTGCGACTGCACCCTTAACACATTTAATGCAGAAAGTTTTGTTTTCACAGGGGAACTTGACAGAACGAACGTAATGTGTTTGAGTTAACAGCTTACTTGTGTGATACACACCTGTTGAGTGGTCAAAAGCAGACTTGTACATGTTGAGGAAAGAGTTGTCAAGATCTTCTGCACTCGACGTCCCATCCACAAAACGATGTGATGTGTCAGTCTGCAAAACAATGCATCGCATAGGATTTAGAATGTCATAATTTTTTTTTTTAAATCTTTTTACATCGGAATTGATTTTAGATTTTTAGATAAAGAGTACGCTGAGAGTTGAACACATCAACAAAACAAAACTGTCCAGAAAGATAGATAGATATTCAATGTTTATATAGGGTCCAGCGGACTGTCAAGAGCCAAATCAAGACCACACAACTAAGCAAAATCAGACTAAACTGCTAAAATTTAAATAAGTGAAAGATGTAAATAAAACCAGTCTTACTAATAAAATGTATTGATTGATTGATGGATTGATTGTTGCTTTAGGTCCAGCGGACGACTCTTCCGAGCCAAATCAGGACCGGACAACCCCCGATCCGCATAAAAGATCTGCTGAAACGACCCTAGTGGGAAAACTGAATGCCCTCCACCGGCCAGTCACTTTACAATAAAGACATCCCACGCCGGGGACGGCTGAGGCTTTACCCCAACTAATCGAACCCCCGGTTACAAAAACAAAATAGAATACAAACATTATAAATTATCAACAAAACACATACATATAAAATGCCTATATTGCTAAATAATAACATCATAGGAAGCCCTAGCGACCACCCGGCAGAAAGCGTCCAATACTCCCAAGCTGATCCAACAGACCTCATACACAAACAAGGAGTCTTGTCCAGGAAGAGTTTTCAAGAAAAAAGGTAGGTCATTGATCTAGAGAAGAAGATAGTATAGCAGAGTGATAGGACAGAGCAGGAATGGGAAAGAGCAAATGAGGAAGACAGCGACAGTGGGAATTTAAAGCACTAAATTTCCAGAAAGTGGGGATACTATTTATACTGAAACCCCCGGCACTCCAACGGGGGTACTGTTGCCGCAGTGAATCGGTCATGCCTATAAAGGAAAGACAGGTTTTCAACTGGGGCTTTCACTTTTCCCTTTATAGGTTAGAACAATCTACAGTGGCAAGATTGCTCATGACCCCAAGGGGTACTAATAAAATGTAACCAAGAATATAAACAAGTACATGACCTATATGTGATACAACAAACCAGCATCATGTAAAAATGGAAACAGGTGTTTACTATTGCTAACCTTTAAAATCTCATTAAAAGGTATCGAACCAAAATATCTTTCTCTTTCATCAACCAGATCAGCACATTCAGACATAAAATGGCGGAGGGTAAAGGTCTTATTACATGCAAAGCACCACGGTGGTTCTTCTCCTTTCAAAAGGAAACTATGGATGACATAAATATGCCAAATATGAAGGCGAGCCCAAACAATTTCTTCTTTGCGAGTGGACGCAAAGTTAGGCAAAAGCAGACAAATTGAAATAATTTGTTATTGATTTGATTAGACCATTCGGTCTGCCAGAGCCGTTTACAATGAAAGCAGGTCACACAACAAAGGTCAGAGTATGTAACAAACTGGAAAATCTATGAAGGGAAATCTAGGTGCAGAGCTTCTTTAGCTGCTTTGTCCAAGTCTGTAATATTGCTGCGGATGCCCATGTGAAAAAGTAACCACATAAAAACTAATTTTTTTACCCTGAGAAACAAGTTGTGTGTAGAGGTCATGGATCTCTGCAAGAAAAGGGTGCGATATCTTTCTCATGTAAAGGAGCCTGAAGTGCTGACAGAGAATCAATCATGATTAAAACTGAAAAACCTCAGTGGCGCTAGAATTTAGACATTAAGCATAGGATCAACGATGGCAGAAATAAACGGTCACCCTAGGAGAGATGCCGTGCTAGGAAAAGGACAATTAAGGGATGGTGAGTGACATCAATAGACCTAGGGCTGCCCCTCATGCCAGACCCTCCGCATTCGCGATTGTTAAATTTGTAAACAGGCCACAACCATCCAGCCTCTGGCAATGTGGAACCAAAGCAGGCTTGCCTGCATGGGGAGAATTTTGGGGAGAAAGAAAATATAGAAAGAACCAGTAAGACAGAAGAAAGAAAAGGCAAAAGCTGCAAAGTTAGTGGAAAGGGATTTAGGGTGAAATAGAATATAGGTGAAAGGACCGAAAAGGCAGAAACAAGACAAAATGGAAGAAAAATGGTTGGGCAAGCTTGGTCATCCAGCCAGAGAGAGGCTGGGATCCACTCCCGGCACGCCGAGCTGAGTCGAGCCTGTGGGGGTAAACTTCCAGAATGTACAGTCACAGTTAAAATCATTCATTGTTTACTTTACAAAAGTTTTAGTAAACCCAAACATAGTGTCAATCACAATAATGGTTTAGAGCTATTAAATTTGTCGTAAACTTCAACTGACAAATTTCATAACAGTTTAGAACATGTTTTTGCTACAAAATGTATTTTTAACTAGCAGCATACATTTTGAATCAAGGCAAAACAGCTAACAAATTTTGTACGGGTACTATTAGAGAAATTTAGTGATCCATAGTTGTTTCAGCTGGAATATCCTTCAAATTCAATTCTTAGCTCAGTCCTTTTCTTATCTTATCCTATGCCGTAACTCTGAAGTCGTTGGGGCACCACAGATGATCGTTTAACCAGCGTACTCTATCTTTCTCTGTCCTCAGCAATCCTCATGGCTTCGCTCAGTGTCAAGCCAGTCCACTCTCAAATGTTGTCCTCCCATCACTTTTTCTGTCTCCCTCTACTTATGCCTCCTTGCACCGTGCCTTGCAGGATGGTGTTTGCAAGGCCTGATGCTCTGGTGACATGGTCATACCATCGGAGTTTACGTTTCTTCCCCACTGTGAGCATCAGCATGTCATCGTGTTGTCCAATGGCTTGTGTGATGGTCTGTCTGACTTCGTCCGGTGATGTGCTGGGTATAAGAAATGCCTAGAAGTCGTCTGTAGCACCTCATCTCCATTCTTTGTATTATTCGTTGTAGGTCTGCTGTGAGGGTTCATGTTTCGCAAGCGTATAGGAAGATGGAGATGACAAAGGTGCGAAGCAGCCTTACCTTGGAATGTAGATTGATGGTCCTGTCGCTCCAAATGGGCTTCAAACTTGTCAGGGCAGCAGTTGTTTGTGCGATCATGGAGAGGACTTCCTGTCGGGACCCGTTATCTGAAATATTTGAAGCTATGTACTGTGTTGAGGGATTGGCCTTGGACTTTGATGTTCATGTTGATGCCATTGGTGTTGTTGGTAATTATTTTGGTCTTCTCGCACTTATTGCCATTCCAAAGGCTTTGGATGTGGCTTCAAGCCTTTGTACCAGCTCTTCAAGATCTTGTTCCTCTCTAGCCAATCCATCAATGTCAGCTACAAAACGGAGGTTGGAGATTGCTCTACCCCCTATGCTGACTGTGCCTCCAAGGACATCTGACATAATGCGCTCCAGGAAGATGTTGAAGAGTGTTTGGACAGAGTAGGCATCCTTGATGCATGCCGATTGTTGTTCTGAATCAGTTCCCGATGGCGCTGTTGTGGAGGACTGCACTGGTAGCCTCGTCATACAAACTTTTGATGACTTCAATAATTTAGGGCTGATATTGTGTTACCCACAGAACTACAAGGTAGACTCGGTCAAAAGCTTTCTTGAAGTCTACAAACACATGATATAGATTTTGTTGGTGCTGTAGATATTTCTCGCAGATTATTCTGAGGTTGAAAATCTCTTCAGTGGTACTTCGCCCTGCCCTGAATCCTGCTTGTTCTTCGGCTATGATTTGTTCAGCTTGGGGTTGAAACCCCAAGCTCGGTCCTGCTGACTGTTAAACAGTGATAGCTGACTGCTGGCCCAGCTATTAGGGGACAAAGTTCAATGCATCTATGCAGTCAAAACAGCCGTCAAACTTTATCAAGGTTCTGTCACTGTGCAGTTAATGCCAGTAATGCACAGCGAATTTTGGGACAAAATGAAGTACATTGAAAACTGCGTATTTTCAGATTTATGTAAAAAGAAAGGCACAGGTGTTCCAGTAATCTTTCGGTCGTTTGGTGAGAGAGGCATTTGGGATATCTCTTTTCTCTATGCCAGCTTTATGAGAGTGGTGCCTATCCCATCTCTCTTGCTGCTTTACCTTCCCCTGTTCTAAGCAGATCCAGGGATCCATTCACAGCTGGGTGGACTGGTGTGTATCGTGCGCTTGTTTTATTCTTTTTTTTGTGTGTCTTTTGGTAGTTTGCCTTCCAAGTGCGGTCACCCATCCAAGTACTAACCCCGCCCAACGTTGCTTAACATGAAACATTGCCAGTGTGTGCCCAAACCATCCCACTACCGCGCTTCATAATACTGTACAAGAGAAAATGACAACAAACATTAGCTTGCACTTACAGATGGTGCGGTTGTGACGTGTACATTGGAATTGCTGACTTGAACATTGTATGCGGCAAGAGTAGGGGAGGGAATTGTGGAGGACAATGAACTCGAATTGGAGTGACCTGCCTCTGGACTGTATGGGGACACCTGAAAAATAAAAATAATTCATTAATTATTACACTAAAGTTAGGTACTCCGATGCCTTCATTGGCTCTTGTCCGCTCGGCAGTTTTGACTCAGTTTTGACTTCACTTTCAACACTTATTATTAATGTAAAACTGCATCAAAATGAACAGTGGCTGTATTCAAATAAAAATTGAAAGCTTTATCTTTACATCTGTGTTGTCTTTAATGCATGTTTATGTGAAAGATTCCGAGAAAACAGCTTTTGAATACGCCCCTATCTGAGCGCAGAATGCCGCTGCGAAACAAAATGTCAGCGGCGTCTGCTGCGAGGTGGCTCGTTTCAAACTCTAAGTGCTTTAAGATATTTCATTGGATGGCCTAAAAATAAGAATCAATGAGAAGTTCAGATACTTAGCTTCATTCACATATCAAATATGGCGAGCTCTGATGTGTGAAAAAGATTTGTTACGAGCTGAACAAAGTGGTTAAAACAATTTTGATGTAAGTGTGATTTAAACTAGAATTTTAAAAATTAGCAAGAAATAAAGAGCAGACTTTCCTTTATAAAACTAGGGTATTTATTAATTTGTGCATTACTCTATCGCGGTGCGCTTTGCCGTAGAAAAGTGTACACAAACGGTGTTCTGGTTATCTTGCGGCCATGGCGAACTTGTAAGCCTATTCAGCGAAACGAGTGCTGAGCGTAGTAGTACACTAGTAGGCCTATAATTTGCTGGCACGCACTGCGAATTTGATGATTTCCCAACTTTGAAGCACCAAAACAGCTGAACATTTCATGGGATAGGCCTGAAGAAAATTGGGCTTGGGGTATAACATATGAAGGGGTTACCTGTCAAAAATCAGCTTTCTGGTATCAATATTGGCTTCACTTTGAGACTCCAAAGTTGTCAATTTCTTCAATTCCAAAAAGTTTCCAAAAAAACCCCACCAACATTCGCCATTTTCAAACATTAATAACATTTTACCTATTTGTCCTATGGGGAAAAAAATATACCACTGTGTTCAGAACAAAAAGATCTATATAAATACTTTAGTGTCCAAACTGAGTTAAAGAAAATAAAAAATCACTTTGGAGTACTTAACTAAAGTATTGCATTAATTACAATCAATACATGTATTAAAACATGGAAATCACAATAAATTAGACATTGTAATCCAACTGCATCTGACAAAATAAATCTGAAGAGAAAATCCATTCTCAAAACTGCAACAGAACTGAATTAAAAAACATTATTTTAAACAAGACACTTTCATCTGCATACAAGAAGTAAATTAATTATGCAAATCATTTGAAAGATAAAATTATACACCAAAGTCCAAGAATGAGATGTATGTGATTCAAAGGAACGAGCTATAAACAGAAAATTGTACACACCCAAATAACTAGTATTATCTACTTAGAACTGTAACCTCCAACAATTGCACTTTTCTATTTTACTCTAAGCATGTTTTTTGTTGTTGCTGTTGTTTTGAGTCACTGATGTCAATCTTACAAAAACAAATGTGCACTTTAACCTACCCTCAGCTAAAGTGTTCTCATTAAGCAGCTTGAGTTAGAGTTAAGTTTCTGTATCGGCCAACCCCTTAAGCAGGTTACAAGCTGGAAAAGCCCTATATAAGAATGATTAAATAGATAAATTTTAAAAAAGCAATACAAATAAATAAATAAAATACCAGAGCTTGACATTTTAACAACCTGAGTTATTGGTCAGTTCTCAACTCAGTACTTACACGTTCGTTGGGTCTTCTTGGTCTTTTGCGGACTGGTAGTGGATCTTCCGGCGGATTACTGTCTATCACCCAATAGGATCCCTGAAAACGGTCAACATGAGCGCATTATTTCAAATACCTGCAAGCACTTTGTGTACTGACATCTACACCATCAACCATTTGGTGATTATATTTCATAGAGGGAACCATAATGCCTGGCAATTTTGGTTGTGAACAGAAACCATACACTTTATCCATATCATTACATGCATGCATCTAATATGATTAAAGTAGAGCTTCCTCTGTCACCGACAGATATGTGCTTATGCTCAATACTGTTTCAGACAAAAGGACATAGAAAATAAGAGAATAGGGAGTCGTTCCTCAACCTCAGAACATTTGCGTTCAAGTACAGACGAAGAAAATTGAAAGCTGTTGGAAGAAAGTGTGATCAACATGTGTCCTTGCACAGTTTCTACATTGCATCTATGGTCAAAATAATGTGTTTCTGTTGCAATACTGGAGACGCCTGAACCTCTAAATAACTAAATAAATGATTATGTAACGTACCTTCCCTGGGTCATCTTTAGATCGTGGCACTTTGAGGAAACATTTACTGAGTGAGAGGTTGTGTCGAATTGAGTTCTGCACATAATATCATGTTAAAATAACATTTCATTCATGATCGGCCTCACAACTCCAGGATTTTTTATTCACTTGTGAATAGTATGAAACTACTTAATAACAAGGTATATATGTCGTCAAACACTAACACACAGATCATACATGTATACACACTCACATAAAAGATCATGCAAAGTCACACGTTCATTGCATCACAAATACATCACATGTTCTCAAACACAAAAACATGCACATACATATCACATGTCCCATATTTACAAACACAAAAACTAGCACGTTCTGTAGCACACTCAGAAACACATATCTTTTCAAATCCAAGACATAAAAAAATACTGCATTATTACAAATTCCCATACAACTGGACATATGTCACGATTCACATATGGCAGCTAAATATGTAAATCTCCGATAACGCTACAGGGGGTTGTTAAAAATGCATCCCCTCTAGAGGCAATCGACACTTTAAAAACATAAGCAAAATCAATGGCATTCTCATTCTTGGATTCCCTGTTGAGATAGTTGTCGTAAGCCGTCTCTGCCTCGTAGGCCTATATATGTTGAGAGCAATCAAAATGCTGGCGCTGTCAGGTAAGGTCGCTTGAGGATGGCGTGGGAAACTTAATGGGGTGGATGGGGCTGTTGAACCTGTGAAGAGAATTAGACGATCAATAATCCGCTGGGTGGAAGAGATGTGTTCTACTTTCCACTCACTCACGCCTTCATGCACTGTTCTGCTTCATTGACACTTCCATTTTCTACCGTATTGCACCATGAACTTTTCACCACACATTTCTCTCTCACCTTCCAGCCGTTGCCCACTTCTTTGTAGTAAGGAAAATTGTCACAAATCCACGTATAAATCTCTGCTAATGTCATCTTCTTTTTAGGCGAACTGTTGATAGCGAATGTGATCAGAGCGGCGTAACTGTAAGGGGGTTTGCCATCTTTCCCTGTAGCTCCTTGGCTGATATCCCAAGTTGCGTTGGGGTCGTGTGGAGAGTTCGGCGCCTTCCTCATCGCCAACTGTCCATTTTGAGCTTTAGTCAGTGCGTCTGCTGGTCCGTTTGCACCTGCTACACCACCACCAGCCATCGCCCCACCAACTTTGAGGCGATGTAACCAGTCCATCGCAGTGAGACTGCTTTCTAGGTCCGCCATTTTGATATGTGTGGCTTGCAACGACGACATTACTGTATTCTTGCGTTATTTCCTTGTTTACTTCAATTCAACAATCTGTATGCAGAGCAGCGCATATAATTAAAAACAGTATTTTTAGGGTTGCAGATATATTATTCAAATAATTTTCGCAAAGGTATCATTAAATACTACTTTTATAAAGCGCACTAGCTTTCTTTGCGGATGAATAAAACAAGTCACCACCAGGTAGCGTCATGCCCCCAGCGTCGTTGCGTAGCAGCCAACTCTGACCTCTGACCTATTTTTGTAGCAAGTGGCTGGAGTTTCCGCGAAACACCACGTGCATTTAGTTCATGTTTTTCTAGTAATGGCATTCACTTTTTCAATCGATTCAGATGCTAAATCAACAGATAATCAACCAGAATACTTCCAAATTTTTTAAACTTGCAACTATTTTCAAGTCTAGACACGATTCTAGTCGTTCTCCAGTCTTTCTATCACTTAGTGAAGAAAAGTAGAGAGATCGTGTCTTCACATGTACGCATTTGAAATGTAAAGACATCCAACTGTCATAGTGTGTGCATGACTGCTCCACAGTACTCCACTGGCGTGCTTTCTTAACGGTTGTCTTCCACTAGCATTGATTTGCTGAGGGGAAGACAAATCACTGTACTGTAGTTAGACGAAAATTAAAACGGTAGTCTAATTCGATAGTCCAGCCACTTAATGGTCCAACCTTTGGGCTAACAAACTGGATCAAAAATGTTGTGGGTACGATACAATATGGATTTTGTACTCCTACACACACATACACAAAACTATACACGCAGATGCAGGCGTGTGCACATGCACACGCATACATACAAACACACACACACACACACACACACACACAAATATACACACATTCGTAGAATTAGATGTTAATATATAGACTTTACCAATGCAATTATTGGTTTGAATTTATGTCAGTAAGGACCTGGCTATGAAGCTAAACTACACAGGAAGTATAGTATCGTGGGGGTTTCTCAATGTCTATATATTAAAACCTAAATTTACCAATGTATAATAATAATAATAATAATAATAATAATAATAATAATAATAATAATAATAATAATAATAATAATAATAATAAGGATATTTATATAGCACTTTTTCCCAATGAACAATATCAGTTCAAAGCGCAGTACTCACGCATTCATTCTAAACATCCGGCTTCATACAAAATAAAATCAGACACTTGCTAACGAATAAGAGACGAGGGAGGGAGGAAGGAGAGGAGGGCTAACGATGGGTGATGGGGTGGGTGGTGGCGGTGGTCTGAATCAAAACAAAACAAAACAAATGGAGGAATGACGACGAGGATGATGGGAGGCAAGATCAGAAACATTTAAGGAAGAGATGAGTTTTCAAGTTGGATTTGAAAGTAGCTATGTTTGGAGAGCTGCGAAGAGAGAAGGGAAGAGAGTTCCAAGTTGAAGAGCCAAGCACTGAGAAAGATTGACGGCCAGCAGAGGAGAGTTTATAGCGGGGTATGTGAAGCATGAGGGTATCAGAGGAAGAACGAAGATTTCTAGAAGGCTTATAGAATTGAATGTTCTGGGTGAGGTAAGAAGGGGCTAAGCCATGGACGCATTTGTAACAGAAAATACATGTAGTGATTTTGTAGATAATTCTATGAGACACTGGAAGCCAGTGGAGTGAATGTAGAAGGGGAGTGATATGATAAGATTTTTTTCTTTTTGAGAACCAGACGTGCAGCTGAGTTCTGAACACGTTGGAGCAGATAAATAGAAGAAGAAGGAAGTCCAGCCAGGAGAGAGTTACAGTAGTCTAAGCGTGACAAAACAAGAGAGAAAATAAGTTTGACAGTAGCGTTAGTGGTCAGATGTGTGCGGACAAGGCCTATTCTACGGAGATGAAAGTTGCATGTTTGACACGTATGGGTGTGTGTGTGTTTGTATGTAAGTGTGTGCGTGTGCACACGCCTGCATCTGCCTGTATAGTTTTGTATGTATGTATGTGTGTGTGTGTATGTGTGTGTGTGTGCGTGTGGGTGTGTGTGTGTGTGTGTCAATATGTGTGTGTGTGAATGCATGTGAGCATGCGTCTCTTTAGTGTTTCATTATTATTATTATTATTATTATTATTATTATTATTATTATTATTATTATTATTATTATTATTATTATTAAACTATCTGTTTAAATATTGTTTTCACCTATCATATCATATCATATCATATCATATCATATCATATCATATCATATCATATCATTACATTACATTACATTACATGATTATTGCTTTAGCTCTTCCGAGCCAAATCAGGACCGGACAAACCCTGATCCGCATAAAAGATCCGCTGAAACAACCCTAGTGGCAAAACTGAAGGCTCTCCACCAGCCAGTCACTTTACAATAAAGACATCCCACGCAGGGGACGCTGAGGCAACACTCTAATTTATCGAACCCCCGTTTACAAAAACAAAATAGAATACAAACATCATTATAAATTATCAACAAAACACATACATATAAAATGCCTACATTGCTAAATAATAACATCATAGGAAGCCCTAGTGACCACCTGGCAGATCTAAAGGAGGAACAACGAAGCTTAACGTCCTATTGCATCAGCGTTAAGGACGATTACCACGTCGCCACCCTGACAACAATGATCATCATCATCATATCAAAGATGAGATCCTAATGTAATGTACCCCAACGGGGGCATATTTATATCATATCATATCATATCATATCAATATGATATGATATGATATGATATGATATGATATGATGTGATGTGATGTGATGTGATGTGATGTGATGTGATGTGATGTGATGTGATGTGATGTGATGTGATGTGATGTGATGTGATGTGATGTGATGTGATGTGATATGATATGATATGATATGATATGTTGTGATGTGATGTGATGTGATGTGATGTGATGTGATGTGATGTGATGTGATGTGATGTGATATGATATGATATGATATGTTATCATACCATACCATATCATATCATAACATAGTTGTGACGGTGGGTCTATTATTGCTGGGCTCTGGAATGCTATTACCTACTCGTCTTTCGTCTGTGGAGATCGGCTAGTTAGATCGCCCTATGACTAATCTTAATAAATTTATATGTTTGGCCCGGTCTGTGTGCGGATAGGGTTACTGAGATAAGGAGAAAGCTGTAATAGATTCACTGACACACTAGCTCTCGCACGGCTATGAAACATAGGTAGTCCAGCCACTTGTTAACAGTAAATATCACACATTTATTTCCTCTACTCTATACATAATTCTCTAATCACTATTGTCACGTCACCCGAGCGGGTTCCGTGAACGATCAGCTCAAACAGCGAGTGAGGGGATTAAACTCAAACAAAAGAACTAACACAAAATGCTAGATGAACAATCTGTTACACTCGATGTTGTTTTTCTATCAGTAGTTGATTCAGCCCCGATGCTTGAAATCCTGATAGGTGTAACTCAGATTCGTTTATCCACGCAACCCGTTCAACCATCAACAAGGCTGGAGTCGTCGTATGAAGTTTTCCACTTTTATTCAGCATACATCAACAACTGCATACAATCGTTCAATCGTTTTTTCCACTCTACAATTCTCAACTATCTACTTTCCACTTTTTACAACTTTCTCAACTCTAATACAACAACTCTCTCTACTTTCAACTCTCTCTTATTTTGAAACAGTGCGACACTTATATAGTCTCTACATACTCCAGAACAGGCGAGAAAACCCCTGCATGAAACACCACAACCAATCAAAAGTAATTTCATCATCACTGTCTCACGTCATACCACCTTATTTGGAATGGAAGCTTCTATAGTTACCACTAGAATTATCCATACGCTTCGATCGATAGTAAACAACCAACTCTGGAAAATTCTCAAATAATATCGACCAACTAAAATTACCAACGTTATACAAAGCTTCTAATAACAACGCAAAATCAAATCAAAGATAAATACACTCTGTTACTGCATGCTTAGCAAAATAAAACGATCTGATCTATCGCTCACGTCACACACGCAAGACTACCATCGCGCGCGTTTCACACGTAAGCCTACCATCGCACGCGTCTCCAACGTAACACAATCACACTCTTTTATTTAACAACAAACACACAGGATACTGTTAATACAAGTTAATGTTCACTGATTGTAGCTCTATTGTCTTTTAACTAATCTCAAAAGGACTATAGAAGTTGATCACACAGTTAATTAAAGTAATTTGCACTAAGCACAGAAGATGAAGATATGTTTTATGTGAGTGAATTGCAAGTATGTGTGTGTGCCAGTGCGTGCAGTGTGTGGCCTGTAGACCCTAACGGTAGGCTCCCGGTCGTCTGGAGTGCAGCGACGAGTCCCGGCGGTGATGGAGGACCACACCCAAAAGCGGCGCCAACGACAAAGGAAAGACCTAAAGTGGTGGCAGCGACGAAGTCCACACCTCACAGTGGCAAAGGCAGAAGCCTCGGAGGTAGAAGTGGCAGTGGAGTGATGACAAAGGAAGTAAATGGCAGAAGTACACGTGGAAGTATCAACAGTAGTACACGTAGTAGAAACAGTAAAAATATCGTAGTGGAATTATAGTAGGCCCAATCTGGTCAACAAAAAAAATTGTCTTACTAATCTATCTTTAAACAACATGTAAACACTACATAAACAATAAATTATCTCCTTCCGCCGTCCGCCATCCTGACCTGCTTATATATGCATTTGAACAATTTAATTCTAACAATTTATATTTTCCTCATAGACACCATAGTATATACAAGTAAAAAAATTATTCATAATAATTACAATTACACTTCCAGTCACACAATCCTGATTCATCTTCATTATCACCTTCATCATCCCTCTTCATATTATAGTAAATTGTCTCCCATCATTCACAATTATCCTTCTCTAGTCATGCTATAATACAATGTCATCCTCCCCTCATATTCATCACCCCTCTCTCTTATTTAACCATATATACTTCATCATCACCCCTTGACCCCATTTTGGCAACAACATCAACAACATTATTCATTCTACATATTTCTTCAAGAAAATCATACGAAAATCATATAAAAAATACTATTAGCAAAATCTCTCCCTTTCCCCCTTATTCACCATCATTCATTCACGTACGCAAGCTCGGAGTGCATAGCCACTAATGAATAGAATTACTGGGTTCACACTCACCTTTAAGTTTTTGGCCTGTGAAACACGGATACACAAACACCAACACCACAACACAATATGACACAGTACACCATAATGGTTATCCGTTTGATAGTAGAAAGTTCGTTACTGTGCTATGCTATGCTATGCACCTGGAACATCTCAGTACCGACGAGGTCACTGAGCCTTGGGAGGTTCCTAATCGAAGGACACACACCCTTAGGAAAAAAAACTACACTTATTCCTTCCTAAATAAATTGCAGTTATAATCCTTCCACTACAGTATTTTGGTCATTCTTGTCCCGACGAGGGCGCAAGACCTTGGGTGGTTCGAATCATCCGACACACTACCCTTACAGAAATAACTTTACTTTATCCTGACACAACACTGTCACAAAGTCACTTTCTGACCAAAAAACGTCTGCTTGTAATAGCTACCCACTCGACTCTGCTCGATGCTCAAATGCAGGCCGAATGTCAGGGTTGACTCTCAGTGGTCTATCTCCTGCCTCGGACCAAGCCTGCTCGTCTGCAAAACATAAGACAAGTTTCTGCAACTCCTTGCTTACAAAGGGATTGCAGAGCGTCTCACTGTTGGTAGAAACAGCCCTCAGCGAGATCATCTCCACTTACACAGATAAGAGATGAACAATCTTTTAAGTCCGTGGTCCACTGGAATCTCCAACATAATTCCTAGTATGTACATCATGGCTAAAATACACAGGGAGAAGTAATTAACAATATACACTTTCTCTGGTACAGCCACTGGTCTGCAATAATACGAATGGGGGAACCAACAGTGGATCCATAGGGGCTACCTCATGGTGTCGAAACAGGTTGCGTGGGTCAGCAAAGTGGTCAAGCAAAGTTTTACTAACATTCACAATAAACAATAATAATATCAATAAATCGCAGTGAAACAAAAGATTGATCATTTACCTTTTCTGACAATGTCAGGCTATAGCTATACTGAGATGAATGAATTTCACCCGTCACCTGTGTAATCTTCTGAGAGAGATCTTTCAGCGTGTGCGTCCTCTCGGTTGCGGGTTTAGACAAAGACTGACTACCTTAACATAGTGGCAGCTAAAGCGCGCGAAATCCTATGAGCCCTAGCGCCCTCGTGTGGGGGCGGACATAGGTCAGCGGGATTATGTCAGGCCTACCTTAGCGTAGATTTCCCTACACATGCTTAGCACACAACTGACTTTTGTCGTCTTCTAGGCATCAACTTTTCGTTGCAAAGGCTAAAGCAGGATGAACTTTTAAGGCGTGGAGCCTAATTAGTGCAGGGTCTAAACTGGCCTCTTGTGACAATAGTATAGTATAGTATAGTATAGTATAGTATAGTATAGTATAGTATAGTATAGTATAGTATAGTATAGTATAGTATAGTATTCAAGCTGTGTACATTCATTTGACCGGCAAATCAATATATTATCTATCTTAATAATATGTGTTTGCTGTGCACATGTAACAAAGCCCTGTATTATACATTAACGGAAAATGGAAAATGGAATGACTTTGTGTGCTGTTTTTATATAATCGTTTCTACCACTTTCGCAAAACATGGACTTACGTCACAAATCAGTATTATTTTTCAGATTTCCATCGAGAGACTTCATTGCCAAGTGGCATGCAATGGCCAGGGAATACATTCCACACTTAGGCATATGCATACACCACATTTAATAAATTATATTACTTCCCAATCAACACAGTCACTTTTCAATGTAGAGAACGGAATTTTCCGGGTTTTAAAAAACATAAATATTCATTATTATTTTTTGATTGGCTGGGATTCTTGAGCCAATGGAATAGTTAATAGATCGCAATTAGGGCGTTGTTCACTCACTCAAATTCTGTGTCATAGGCTGGTGTGCTTGTAGTAGCAGTGTCTGTGTGGTAGGCCAGGAAAAGAAAAAAAAAGATTAAAAAGAAAGAAAAGGAAAAGTTAATTGTGAAAACTGAAAGAGGTAGAAAGGCACTGAGAACCTATTAGGAAGTGTAGGTTCTGTGGGACTTTTCTCTCTGAAAGAAGAAATTGTGTGCTGTAAAGATTACAGGTATTTATAATGTTTTTCATGATTGTGGAATGTCAGAGAAGTATGTTTTTGCATTGCAGTTATTGTTTTGAAAGGTGGTGAGCTGTTGTCCACTAGGATGGAATATATTTTTCATTGATGTAATAGTATTGCTAATTATATGGGGCTATAGTATAGAGTAGTAGATATTGAAATATGAATGAATGGCGTGAGCATGTTTGATAGTAATTTTCATTCATGAAATAATTATATCTGGGTTATGAACGACATCGTAAAACACAAGAAGGAAACGGTCGTATATAGAACGGAAGTGGAAAAAGTGAATAAACAAAGGGAGGTCAGCAAGGTTGAAACAAAAGAAGAATAATGAAATTATAAAGGTCAGAGAATTGACGTTTGCATATATATATATATATATATATATATATATATATATATATATATATATATATATATATATATATATATATATATATATATATATATATATATATATATATATATATATATATATATATATATATATATATATATATATATATATATATATTTGTGATGATGGTGGTGTCTTCTTTTAGAGTATGGATGAAGTGGTGGTGTACATTCTCTCTCTCTCACTCAAGAACACCAAAGGTTCGAAGATGACCGTTGAAGTTTCTCTTGTTTATTCCGTCGTCAGTACATCATGACAAGGCAAATCAAGGCAAGGCAATACAGAAACAGAGACAGTGCAGTGTGTCTCGCCTTCGGTGGTCTGACCGTTTGTCCCCCTTTAACTACCGAAACTTTCTTTATATGGGACGCCGCCAGCCTTAGAGGGCGCGCTTAATGTGAGGCACTGCCGCGGCTCTAGAAAGTCGTCTGCTGGCGCAAATTTGTGTTAGTTACAAATCTCTATCTTACAAACACATATTATAAACTAACAAAATATATACAAATTATACATCGGCGTAAACGTGGGAATACAAGCTTTCTACTGATATACAATTCTCAGACCTATCGGCTATGAAATAAAACAATAAGTAATTTAAAGGAGAAAGTGGTTGCCGATCCAAAGAGATTTACACATCAAAAGTCATAATAACTCTTAAATTCGATAAAATTCTAAACAGCAATTATAATAAAAAATAAAGTACAACGTCTCCTCTTTCCAACCATGTATAATACTTCATGGTTATTATTGTGGGTTTTAAAGTAAATGAATAAATAATATGACATAGTAAACACAGCCTAACTGAATCAATGGACCCCGGTCAGTCTAGCGAGAATGTAGGTCGCTACACATTGCGCAACCGAAACAGCCCAGCGTAACCGAAACCAGTGCGGCGCGTGTACCGATGTGTACCAATATACTTTGCCCTATCCACTGTCGCGATCCCCTTCGAATTCGCTACCTAACTGAAAAACAAAGTTGATATATACTAATAGAAAATAAACTGCTAAGTCTAACGGTGGTATTATGAAAAGTATCTGAAAAGTATATCTCAAGTAATAGCCATAGTTCAAGTTTAACATGGATACAGGAAGGCCTACTATTTAATGGTAAGAAATTTACGTAGCCGCGGCTCGGCTACATTCACCTCGATTCTTTCAAAAACTCAGCGTCCTCGCTGAGAAAACCATCGTATACTTAAGACAAACGGACTTGGCTTTACCAATCAATCGCGTCGTACAAAAGAACCGAACAACACAGAAAGAAAACGAGAAACAATTTCCTTGAAAACGCACATTTAAGTACGAATCCGCCCAAACAAAAAACCAGTTATATCGCGGACCTGGCATCGCCTTGCAAGATAGTTGATTATGTATTTGACAGTGAACCAACATCATACAACTAAGTCTATGATACAACAAAACCAACCATTATCACCTGTCATTTAAACACGCTATTCACTACACATGATATACATAATCAGTCACATTTCCCTGCAAATTGGTGTTAAATTCGCACTCAGATATAAACCATCAATTTTACAAAAATAAACATAAACTAACATGATAAAAAAAGAAAACGAGAGCGAGATAAAAACTAACATTCCATGTACCAGCAAAAACGCATTAATACAGAATACATAACGGGGTGAGCATAACATTTCAATAACATTAAAACGTTCTCAGCAAACGTTCAAGGTTCGTCAAACACACGAACCTTGAAAATCATTAATATAAATAAAACACCAGCATCTCAACCAAATGAAAAGCATTAAAAGTGAGAACATAACATATGTACATTACATAGGCATTAATACAAAACATCGGCATGAAAACACAATCATTATCATAGCTACAACCTATATACAAACGTCATATGTTCGGCAAAACGAAGCAAACGAGACCACATCGTAATAGAACGAACACACTGTGATAGTCTTGTAACGAGGAAAACTAAGCAACTGTTATTAATGACCAAATAAACTCTGCCAGCGCGACAATAATTGTAAAAAAAAGATAGTGGTCACGCATTAATATTATTGCCACAAAATAAACCAGATTCAAACACTAAGCTATGCACACACCTAAAACATAATTGTCTTCGAAGCTGGGCACAGTTTCTGTTTATCACTTGTCTCTTCACTCTTCGATCATCATATAATGTCTTTTCAAGTGTCTTCTTTTTTCTCTGGCACAGTTCAAATACTCTGATCTCTACAACTAAAATGTCTTTAGGTAGGCCTACACACTATAAACTGTCACATAATCTACACACTAGCTGAGTCACAATTATTTCTAAAATGTTCGCGAAACTGTGGACTGTCTTTTGGCGACACATTTTATAATAAATGCGGCCTACCTTTACTGTGTTGTTTTCTGCGCCAGTCGTGCCGAGCGTCGTGGTTCTGGTGTTGGTGTTAAGGCGGCCAACGCAGGCTGGATTCCGGGATCTTCAAGCTGCTTCTGATGGAGTTGCTCAGGTGACTGTTGGGGGATGTTGAAGGCCGGGCCAACCGTGTCGTCGTGCTGGTGACGGATCAGCCCTGGAAGTGGGTGATCAGGCATCTGTGCATGCTGCTGCTGACAGGTCGTTGCCATCTCGCAGGCATGCGCCACTTCTGCAGGCACCAGAGTTGACGTGGCGGGGAGTGGAAGGCGAGATAACGCATCAGCCGGGTTGGTGGCACCTGGCCGATACTTGACGTCAAAGTTGAACTGCGAGAGCTGCGAGGCCCATCGCTGCTCGAGGGCTCCAAGTTTGGCTGTTCTGAAGTGGACCAGCGGGTTGTTGTCGGTGAAGATGGTGAAGGTAGCCCCGAGGAGATAGTCTCGGAACTTCTCGGTGATGGCCCACTTCATGGCGAGAAACTCGAGCTTCATGCTGCTGTAGGCTGCCTGGTTCTTCTCAGTCGGTCGCAGTCTTCGGCTGGCGTAGGCGAGGACACGTCGCTTGCCGTCTTGTTCCTGGGACAAGATGGCACTGAGTCCGTCGTGGCTGGCGTCAGTCTCCAGCAGGAACGGCTGTGTGAAGTCGGCATAACCGAGGACTGGCGCCGAGGTTAGGGCTGCTTTCAGGGAGTCGAACGCCTCTTGATGTTTGGGCGTCCACAGGTGGGTGATGTTGACAGTCTTCTTCTGCCGGATCTTCGTCCCTTCTGCTGCTACGTCATGTAGTGGACCAGCAATACGTGCAAACCCCTTGATGAACCGCCGGTAGTAGCTGGCGAAACCGAGGAAACTGCGCAGCTCGGTGGTTGTCGTTGGCACAGGCCACTGTTGCACGACATCGATCTTCCCCGCTTCGCAGCTGACGCCATCAGCAGAGATCGTGTGGCCCAAGTAGGTGACCTCTCGCCGGAAGAACTGGCACTTCTCGACTCGCAGCTTCAGGCCGGCGTTGATGAGCCGCTGTAGGAGTCGATCAAGGTGTTGCAGATGTTCTTCAAAGGTCTTGGAATAGACGAGGAGGTCATCTAGGTAGACCAGCAGGAAAATGAAAATGAAGTCTGACATCGTCATCTGCATCAATCGTTGAAAGGTGGCGGGAGCAGAGATGAGACCCATGGGCATCCTGGTGTATTCGTAGAGGCCCATAGGGGTAACGAAAACCGTCTTGTGTTGGTCTTTCGGGTCCATGGCGATCTGGTGGTAACCGCTAGCCAGGTCAAGAGTGGAAAAATACTGGGCCCCAACCAGCGCGTCAAAGGACTCCTGGATGCGCGGTAGCGGGTACGCATCACCAACCGTCTTTGCGTTGAGGCGGCGATAATCGACGCACAGCCGCACTGTCCCATCTTTCTTCCGTGCGACCACAATTGGTGCTGCGTATGGACTGTGGCTCTCGACAATGATCTTCTTTTCCAGGAGGCCCTTGATGTGGTCTTGGACTTCCTTGAGCTGGTGAGGCGGGATACGCCTGTAGGGCTGGGCAACTGGCACCTCGTCTCTCGTCCGCAGCTGGTGTTGGACGACGTCTGTGTAGCCCAAATCCAAGTCATTTTGGACAAAGGCTTCTCTGTTCTTGGTCAGTACTTGCTGAAGAAGCTCCCGCTGTCTAGTTGTGCCGTCGAAGGTGGGGCAAGGGACGGTGTCTTCGGTGGTTTGCCCTGTTGGTGCTCCGATGGTGACCACCAGCTCGTTTACTGTGGCTGTAAATGCCACCTCGCCCTTGCCTTGAACGTCGTCCACTGCCTGCAGTGACGCCAGTGGAGTCCGGGCTGGAAGAATGACGTCCACTTCTGAGAGATTAGCCACTCTCACGTATCGCTGTGCGGCGTCACCGCTGACGAGGGTCGGGACGAGCAGCAGATTTCCCGGCAAGGGTTGTGCCAAAGGTGACGCCAGGAGCTGTCGCGTAGGCCGTTGCGTTGAGGTCACTCGTACAGTGGACATGGCGAAGGGTGGGACCACTGTCTTGGCAGCTGTTTTGGCGATGCCTTCGACCAAGGTGTTGTCACACCTTACTTCTTGGATGGAAGCAAGCAGGCCTTGAGGTAAGCTTGTAGGACTGGTTGTCATCCACTCTCCCAGCACGTTCATTCCGATCAACAGCGGCAGGCGCTTCTTGCGTTCCCTCATGACCGGCTCCGTAGGCTCACTGACGACCAGGATGGGAACACGAGAAAACTTGTTCCCGTCCAACTGCAGCTCGACGACAAGGATGCCGGAGTAGGGTACCTCTGCGCCGTTGACTGCCCGCAGCTTGAGGTGAGACGACTGAAGGGAAACGTCACCAATGTTCTCGGTGACCCAGGTCTGCGTCACAGTCGTCACCTCGCTGCCCGTGTCGATGAGAGCCTGCACAGCTCGGCCATTGATGCGTGCCGTTGTTGTGGGGCATTCGCCAATCAGCTTTGCACTTCCATTGCCCCCCGTCGCCTGGGATTCGACAACGGGGGTTAGCAGTTTCCCTGCTGGCCTTGTGGGTGTTGGTAGCCCTGTTGTCGCTGGGGACAGTTCCGCTGGAGGTGGCCCTTTCCGCCGCAGAACCAGCAGATGACGTTTCTGTTGTCTCGTCTTGGGGCTTGCGGTGGGCGCTGTTGCATCTGTCGGGGGGCCGTCGATGAAGGTTGCTGCATCTGCCGCATCTGCTTGGTCAGCTCTGCAACCTGACTCTGCAGAGCCATCACTTGCGGGTCGGGCACAGGCGTTGCTACCTGCTGGGTGGCCATGCTGTCACGGTCGCGGTCCTCCTCTTTCAGCCAACGCTGGGCTTCAGCCCTGGCCCTCAGGTAGGAGACGTCTTCCCCTCGGACGATGCGGCGGAGCTCCCGTCGAAGCTCTGGGGACTGGAGCCCCTCGATGAATTTGTCCCGCAGCCTCTCGTCGGGGACACTGCCAACCTTTCTCGAGTTCGACCGCTGGGCCAGTTGTTGCAGCTGGTGACCATACTCCAGTATGGTCTCACCTGCCCCTTGAAGACGGCTGTGGAACTTGCTGAGGAGGCTGGCAACGCTCCTCTGGTCGGCGAAAGTCTCCTCCAGGACACCCAGGGCTTCCTCTGCTGTCTTTATCTCCGCCCGCTGGATGATCTCTTGTCGGGCGCAGCCACGGAGTGACTGCAGCAGCCACTCCATAGCCGTACCACCATCCAGCTGACAGTGGCCCAGGATCCGCCGTGCCTCTTGAGCGAAGTCCTCCACGTCATCGCCATCCCCCGTGAAGGTAGGAAGTTTGGGGGGAGGCATCATCCACAGCCTCTGCATGTTGCCTGTCTGCGCCGCCTCTCGCTGCCTCTCGGTGCTGGATGGGCGACTTCTTGGCTCGTTGTTGTCCGCTTCTTCCCGGCTAACGTTTGGTGTCTCCTCGTCACTCTCTGCCTGTCTTGCTGCTCTCCTTGACTTCTTTCCTTTTGTCATCTTCTTTCTGTCGTCGACGGTGGTGTTGCCCGATGGTGTTGTCATCAATCTGATCCTGCTCGCAGCGCCATTTGTGATGATGGTGGTGTCTTCTTTTAGAGTATGGATGAAGTGGTGGTGTACATTCTCTCTCTCTCACTCAAGAACACCAAAGGTTCGAAGATGACCGTTGAAGTTTCTCTTGTTTATTCCGTCGTCAGTACATCATGACAAGGCAAATCAAGGCAAGGCAATACAGAAACAGAGACAGTGCAGTGTGTCTCGCCTTCGGTGGTCTGACCGTTTGTCCCCCTTTAACTACCGAAACTTTCTTTATATGGGACGCCGCCAGCCTTAGAGGGCGCGCTTAATGTGAGGCACTGCCGCGGCTCTAGAAAGTCGTCTGCTGGCGCAAATTTGTGTTAGTTACAAATCTCTATCTTACAAACACATATTATAAACTAACAAAATATATACAAATTATACATCGGCGTAAACGTGGGAATACAAGCTTTCTACTGATATACAATTCTCAGACCTATCGGCTATGAAATAAAACAATAAGTAATTTAAAGGAGAAAGTGGTTGCCGATCCAAAGAGATTTACACATCAAAAGTCATAATAACTCTTAAATTCGATAAAATTCTAAACAGCAATTATAATAAAAAATAAAGTACAACGTCTCCTCTTTCCAACCATGTATAATACTTCATGGTTATTATTGTGGGTTTTAAAGTAAATGAATAAATAATATGACATAGTAAACACAGCCTAACTGAATCAATGGACCCCGGTCAGTCTAGCGAGAATGTAGGTCGCTACACATTGCGCAACCGAAACAGCCCAGCGTAACCGAAACCAGTGCGGCGCGTGTACCGATGTGTACCAATATACTTTGCCCTATCCACTGTCGCGATCCCCTTCGAATTCGCTACCTAACTGAAAAACAAAGTTGATATATACTAATAGAAAATAAACTGCTAAGTCTAACGGTGGTATTATGAAAAGTATCTGAAAAGTATATCTCAAGTAATAGCCATAGTTCAAGTTTAACATGGATACAGGAAGGCCTACTATTTAATGGTAAGAAATTTACGTAGCCGCGGCTCGGCTACATATATATATATATATATATATATATATATATATATATATATATATATATATATATCGTTGTAGCGGCCTACTGGAAGCTAGTTGCCTACCTGGGAGCCGTTGTGGCTCCATCCTGTCCAAGCGGGGACAGGGCGATCCGTGAGGCATCGGATCGGGCCGGCCATACTCTCTTGCTGACCAAAGACTATGGTATCGACTTCGGGTGGACTGGAGGTCCTCTGCCCGTCGACGTTCATCTCTTGTTGCAACGTCACTGGCATCCAGTGCCAGCTTGTGTATAGACCTGCCTCCCACGTCTAACGAGGTAGTGTGAATTTTTTATGCTTATTGTTTTGGGCCCGGACAAGCGATTGCCGGCCCTCGAGTGGCCTAGCTTGGCGTCGTAAAACTGGTGTGAGATCAGTGTAGAGAGAGAGACAGTCGGACATGATTAGCTGTGTTAGAAGCTCTGTATGAAAGGTCGGGAGTGAAAGTTTGATATAAATATTGTTATTTCTTTATATAAAGTTGAGAACGTGGAACGTATATTTTGTGTTGGTGCTTGCCTGTGTTGAGAAGAGTCCGTACGTTTGTGGTAGTTAACAGAGAGACTTGCACGCACGCTTATTTCGATCTAGGAGTCAATTATATTTCGCATGCACTCAAATATTGTAAACAGGCACCCACATTAAAATATCCATACGTTACATTCAACATTAGAATAAAAACAATAAAAAATAAGAGAACGGGCGAAAGAACGAGGAAAAGTCACCAAATACTCGACTTCAATACGTCAAACTCAACTACGTGTGTCCCCAGTCATGCACAAAAGTCAACCATACACACACACAACCACAAAGATTAAAAACTATCACAGAATTGCATAATTATTGTGTTGCTATTGTTTGTCTTGTCTAGAACAATCTTAGCACAACTTTTTTGTGGAGAGGGGATGAGAGAAAGGAAGCCTTACTAATTGAAGCTTTTTTTTCTTTTTTTTTTGTTTTTGTTGGGGGGGGGGGGGGGGGGGAGTAGGGGTCTGGGGGGAATTGATATTTGTTTGTTTGTTGTTGTTGTTGTGTGCGTTTGTTTGTTTGTTTGTTTTTTGTAAACTAAGGTATAAATCTACTGAAATGACAAATCAATATCCATTTTAATTGAACTAATAGTTTGCCGCACGCAAACTATGATTGCCTGACATGCTTTTGTCACGTTGCCCAGTCATGCGTGTCAACAGCAGCGGGATAAGGAACGATGTCAGTATAATGATATACTTAAGGATGGGAATACTCGACATAACAATTATTAAGTAATGCAGTGGCAGTGAACGATGATGATGACGATGATGACGACGACGATGATGATCATGATGATGATAATGATGATGATGATGATGATGATGATGATGATGATGATGATGATGATGATGATGATGATGACGATGATGATGATGATGATGATGATGATGATGATGATGGTGATGATGATGATGATGATGATGTAGAAGCGCACAGCGGCACGCTGGCAGCACGCAGAGGGCGCACATTTAAAAGACAATGGTAGCATTGTGTGCATGGCGTGTGGGTGAGCTTAGATGAAATTCTTGGTGATAGTAACGGGAAGTTTAGTCAAAGATGTCGAAATGCTGTAATGACTGTGTATACGATACTTCGCTTCTCACTAGTGTCGTCGCAGATGCACGTTAAAATGACCCGGGCCATTTTGTCCAAATGAAAAAAAAACCCATGTGTGCGTGTGTGTGTGCGTGTGTGTGTGAAGTGATGTGGGGGGTGGTAGAGGGTGGGGTGGGGGAGGGAAAGCATGTGACAGGCTCAAAGAAAAACACGTACTTGGGTCAGGGTCCGGGGCGTTTGGCAATGCCCGTGAAGTACCCATGCTGCAAGCCGATGTCCTATTAACCTATTAATTAGTGCTGGTGTTGCTGTGAGAGGTACAGCAGTACACTATAGAAAAAAAACAACACATCACATCTGTCACAAAGCATGAAAGTGATGTAGGTCTACATATCAGAATCAAACATTGACTATTATTTGTTTTAAGAAAGAATGAGCAGACTCAACACACTGAGCTTTTGAGCTTTCCATAAGGCCCACATTATGCCTGAAATCTGTCTTAGACGCTTACCAGCGGCTTGGGCTAGGTAGGTCCTGGTTTCTGCTAACGCTGTGTGCAGCTCTTTGAGTTGACTATTGCACTAGCTAGGCCTAGGAACAATTTAACTTTAGGAGTTCTTTAAGTGTCAGCGAAACCGTGACGTACAGACGCAGCTAGCCGTAGTATCAGAAGCTGTGCAAGAAGATAACTAAAATTAATGATGTTTCGGCACTGGCGGTACTCCACAGCCACATATGCTCTCAGTACGGCATCGTACATAATTGATCTGAAAACAGAACAGGATGTGCTGGCAGGGTCTGTGATTCCTGAAACTTCGGCGAGTGACGGAAAATCGTTTTGAGGAAAAACTGAGCACAGGCTGACAACGATTGAGAATCTTCAGAAGAAAAATTATGATATTGATCCTGCTATAAAGGAAAATGGCACAGGGACGGAGCAATACGATGGATGAGGTGGTGAGGGACAGAGAGGAAGGGAAAGAAGTGAGCGAGTGAGAGAGAGAGAGAGAGAGAGAGAGAGAGAGAGAGAGAGAGAGAGGGACAGAGACTGACAGACAAACAGAGAGAGAGAGAGAGAGAGAGAGAGAGAGAGAGAGAGAGAGAAAGAGAGAAAAGAGAGAAAAAGAAGGAGACATCAGGGAGGGGGAAGATGCAGAACCAGATGGATCGAGTGCGATTGAAAAAAAGATGTTAAAAAAAAAAGGAGATGATGATTGTGACGATGATGATGATGGTGGTAGTGATGATGATAAGGAGGAGGAGGACGAGGATGATGATTTTCTTAAAATTCTACGTGTTTCATCATCATCATCATCATCATCATCATCATCATCATCGTCGTCGTCGTCGTCGTCGTCGAGGGGCTCTGATATTTAGTTAGTGCGAACAACAGAGAGAGCGAAAGAAAACAACAACAAAAACAAGATTCTCGTAGTAGGACTGTCGACACCGCAACTTCATAGAAAAGGAGAAAGATATAAATGTATTCGTCAATGAAAATTACGACAATTACACTGATGCTTTGCTGAAATCCCAAGAAGAAGAAGAAGAAGGAAGAAGAAGAAGAAGAAGAAACCTAGATGCAGAGTAAGTATATGCTAGCCTACAGCACCCGGTACACATTGGTCGAAGGCTGACAGAAGCATGCTTTACTAGTCGCCTCAACAGGCGATAAAGCATGCTCTCATGCTTCAGAGCACTGCTTCCTATTCACACTTTTCTGTTATCCTATGCACCAACGGGAATCCCCTCAATGAAATATACTTCCGGTTTCTTTCTCCGCGTGTTTTAGTGAGTTATTTCCAAATATTCAAGAATAATAACATGTGTCACTGGCCACCAGTATCGTACCCTCTCATATATATATATATATTTTTTTTTTTGGCTGCAGTTTATTATCCCTTTCTATCGCCAGTGGCGCGCCTAAACCCTACCTACCTAACATTATTTGTGAATTTATGAAAAATATTCGGAAAAACATAACGCCCAAATGCTGGCTCGAACCCCCACCTGTCAGGCGCCATTGATTTCTGGCTTTTGGACAAGGCAAGTTAGTCCCGCCTTAGCCCACTTGGCCACAACGCTCGCCTAACATAGTCAACTACTTCGTGTTTTGTGAAGGTTGCGACGGCGAAGCTATGGAAAACTACAAGAGTCTTCAGGTCCTGTTTCACTTTCTGTCGATGATCGACGCACCTCCGAAGTCGCCACAAATACAGGCCTCTACGATTGTTTTTTGCATCCTTTCACTGAGCATGTACTTCCTACACCGTTTTTATATTTATCCCACTCGTTTTCTGGCTCTAACAATCGTCGTTTTCGGCAATTTGCCATATTTAAAAGTCACGCATCAAGCTTTGATAAAAGCAAAACAACAGGGCCGGATCTGGGGGGGGGGGGGGGGGGGGTTCCTGGGTTCCGGAACCCCCCCCCCCCCCCCCTGGCCATTCGATGTAACTCACTCAGTCAGAAAAAAATATATATATGGAGTTTTTTTTCCTATCCTATCCTATCCTGGTCCATAACCCGAAGGTCGTAGGGGCACCACAGATGATCGCTTAACCAGCATACTCCATCTTTCTCTGTCCTCAGCAGCCCTCATGGCTTCGCTCAGTGTCAAACCAGTCCATTCTCGAATGTTGTCCTCCCACCTCTTTTTCGGTCTCCCCCTTCCTCTACCTCCTTGCACTGTGCCTTGCAGAATGGTCTTTGCAAGGCCTGATGATCTGGTGACGTGGCCATACCATCGGAGTTTCCGTTTCTTCACCACTGTGAGCAGGTCATCGTGTTGTCCAATGGCTTGTGTGATGGTCTGTCGGACTTCAACGTTGGTGATGTGTTGGGTATAGGAAATGCACAGAAGTCTTCTGTAGCACCTCATCTCCATGCTTTGTATTCTTCGTTGGAGATCTGCTGTGAGGGTCCATGCTTCGCAAGCATATAGGAAGATGGAGATGACCAGAGAGCGCAGCAGTCTTACTTTGGAATGTAGACTGGTGGTTCTGTCTTTCCAAATGGGCTTCAACCTTGTCAGGGCAGCAGTTGTTTGTGCGATCCTGGAGAGGACTTCCTGTCGAGACCCATTGTCTGACACAATGGCTATTTGAAGCTGTGCACTGTGTTGAGGGATTGGCCTTGTACTTTGATGTCCGTGTTGATGCAATTGGTGTTGTTGGTCATCATTTTGGTCTTCTCTGCACTTATTTCCATTCCATAAGCTCTGGAGGTGGTGTCAAGCCTCTGTACAAGCTGTTCAAGTTCTTGTTCCTCTCCAGCCAATCCATCAATATCATCCGCAAAACGAAGATTGGAGATTGCTCTGCCCCCTATGCTGACTGTGCCTTCGTGATCTGCAAGAGCATCTGACATGATGCGCTCTAGGAAGATGTTGAAGAGTGTTGGAGAGAGTAGGCATCCTTGACGCACACCGATTGTTGTTCTGAACCAGTTCCCGATGACGCTGTTATGGAGGACTGCACTGGTAGCCTTGTCATACAGGCTTTTGATGACTTCTATAATTTTAGGGCTGATGTTGTACACTTTCATGGTTGCCCATAGAGCTGCATGCCAGACTCGGTCAAATGCCTTCTTGAAGTCTATGAACACATGATATAGATGTTGTTGGTGCTGTAGGTATTTCTCACAGATTATTCTGAGGTTGAAAATCTGTTCAGTGGTACTTCGCCCTGCCATGAATCCTGCTTGTTCTTCAGCTATGATTTGTTCAGCTTGTGGTTTCAACCTGTTGAGTATTATTTTCAGGAGGACCTTGCTGGGATGGCTGATGAGGCTGATGGTGCGGTAATTTTCACACTCCTGAAGGTTACCTTTTTTGGGAAGAGTGATGACAAGCGACTGGGTCCATGGTGTAGGCCATTCCCCACTCTGCCAGATCTTGTTACAGATAATGGTGAGAGCATCAGTCATCGCTTCTCCTCCTGCTTGTAGCAGTTCCGCTGGTATGTTGTCCACTCCCGCTGACTTCCCTTTCTTCAGCGATTGCACTGCTGCCTCAACTTCTTCCCGGAGAATTGGGAGGATTTCTTCTTCTTCTCTGCTCTCGGGACATGCTAGAACTGATGGGTCTCCATTTGGTGTATGGTTGTAAAGGTCAGAGCAGTACTCTGTCCATCTGTCCAAGACTTCTTGTTCTTCTGTAAGGCAAATGCCAGACTTGCTTTGGATAGTGGAGACTTTGGGCCGAGTTTTTTTTAAAGCTCTTAATTTAGTTGACACTGTTGGTAAGTAAAACGTTCCTCATTCTACTCAAGTTCCTCGAGCGGACACGTTTTTGTCACCCCTAACCCCTTAAAAAATTTTTGGAACCCCCCCCCCCCCTCCAAGAGTAAGTGATCCGGCCCTGAACAAGGCAGACCAGAACTTGCTTTCATTCTAACCTCGTTTTAATTTATAATGGCGATACCCACGAGTTTTTATGAGAGGTGCCGGAAAGTTGTGAATAGGCTTCAAGCTTTATAGTGACGGAAAAAGCGCAATTTCACTGTAAAGATATACAGAATGTTGCTCTACAACATTCCGCTCTTTCCGTCTCAAAAAAACCATTTGCCTTGTTGGATTCTTAAATTGTATGAAACCAAGTGAGGACACTATCCGGCATCAACAAACGGTTCAAAAACATTCTCAAACTGTTCGTAAAAGACAGTTGACCTAGAAACAAATACAGTTTGACCTTATTTGTCCCCTAGAGGAGACGAAACTTACATTTTATATTTTCAAGAGTTCATTGGTCATTGCTCCTAGGGCTTGAAGCGTTATAGGAAGCAGTGCTCTGAAGCATGCTTTATGGCCTGTTGAGGCGACTACTACAGCATGCTTCTAGTAGCCTTCGACCAATGTGTATCGGGTGCCCACAGGCACCGACCTGTTACAGGTCCGTGCCACAGGCGAGCGCCTATGCCTGGGACGCAGTAGTGCAGTGCAGTGGGTAGATTACCGTCCCCGGACACAATAGCGTATAGGGGACTCATGGGACGCCTCGCCATATTGGATATTTATAGATAACCAGAAGGGAAAAGCAATACAGGCATAGGCGCTTGCGTATCCAGACACAGGCTCCTCTGGGGCGCGTTGTAAAGACCGAGTTTCTCGCAAGAAAAACGAGGAAATTAAGGAAGGAGCGTTGTAAATCTTTTACCTCGCGCGAGATTTCTAGAGTGCGGCTCGAGGCGAAGCGAGGGACCTTTGAAGGTACCTTACGAACGAGAACAAGATCATGGCGGCGTCAGTGCAGAAGATAAAGTTGTCGTTTGTTTTTTCGGACAATTCGTTCGTTAATTCGGATGTGAGGGCCACGGAATGGAACAGAGCGAAAGCAGGTAAATATCTTTCACCTTTCTGGTATATTGGAATTGATAAATTTAACTTTTCTGCAAGATAAAGTAAGAAATCTGCATTGCCATTGGAATAGCATGATAGATACTCATTTATGACTCGTTCATAATAATTCGCTAGTTTAATTAGTTTTTTAGGAAATGCCGTCGTCGTGGCTGTAGTGATTTTATGTATTTCATTATGTAATTTCTGAGTGGTTAATGTGTGATTTGATAGATTTTCTTATGATTTATTTCGATACCATTTGAAGCATTTTCCACATGGATGTTTAAGTAGTAGCAAAGAGCGTATTATAGAAAGAGGGAGAACTTGGTACAGAACCGCGAGACGGAAGATACGAGTTACGCTCCCTTGTCGACATGCTAAAAATGGCTCGTGGCAGAAAGACAAAAGGCGACCGAGTAAAACATGGCGGTGACTTCTGCACAGCCATCAATTGCCGTAATGCCAGATACAAGAAAAGTTGTGATGGCAAGTTCTTTTTCAAGTTTCCAAGAGACAAAGAAAGGTAAATTGCAATCGAAAAACTTTTGTGTGTGTTTATATAGGCCTAAACCAAGACCGCTGCAGTGTTGTTAAAACAATTGGGGAGAGGCTTCAGTGATTCATGTTATATCTATTCTATGTGCTAAAACAAAAACTGTTTGCTTGCTGACAGTTTACGTTCAAAAGGTCGCTCACTGTTTACGTTGTTTCTAGGTTGTTTGACTATTATATTTGTGCTTACATTTCAAAAGTAGATGTCAGATTGGCAGTTTGGCTTCGTCAAACTGCTTATGTTAACAAGTTAAATTAGACTAAGTCTGTTTTCTCCTCGTGATCAAATACTGTGCAAGATAACCCCTTACCTAGGCACAAAAATGGTCCTTGATCTGTTGTAATCCCTTTTCGTTTGAGTGTAAACGGGATAAAAAAATGTAATGTAGAAACTCAGTCCTTGTTCTGATCTGTGAATTTCTGCTCATTAGATCTATATTATATTGCGTGGACTGTTGTAGTCTAGATTCTGATTGTTCTGTCTGATTAATTAATTATTTTCCATGAAGTGACTGATGTTATTAAGCCAGTGATGTGGGAGGTGAGAGGGTTGGGGGGTAGGGAGACACCTGATATAAATTAAATTCACACTATTAGTGAAACATTTTGTTATTGTGCTTTATTGTGATTAATTGATTGAATGACAGCTCTCTCTTCTCCCAACCCCTCTCTCTCTCTCTCTCTCTCTCTCTCTCTCTCTCTCTCTCTCTCTCTCTCTCTCTCTCTCTCTCTCACGATTACGGATTTACACAGTTTCGGATTGTAGAGAACGGGTTTTTTCCGGTATTTTTTTTAACTAAAATTAATTAATGATTTTTAATTGGTTAAATTTGTTGTTGTTGTTGTTGTATCAAATTTTATTCATCAGATTAACATAAGTTGTACTGATAAATAATAATTAATCAGACACGTAGGGAGACACCTGATATAAATTAAATTCACACTATTAGTGAAACATTTTGTTATTGTGCTTTATTGTGATTAATTGTCTGATTAATTAATTATTAAAATGTTCTGATTGTTCTGTCTGATTAATTAATTATTTTCCATGAAGTGACTGATGTTATTAAGCCAGTGATGTGGGAGGTGAGAGGGTTAAAAGCCTTCTGAGTTAAAAGATTGGTTAAAAGCCTTGAGCCAATGAATGAAGAGATAGTTTGAATTAGAGGGGAAATTAGTCAGTCGAATTGTTGGTGTCGAGCTGTGAGGTCGAGTGTGTGTGTAGGCCAAGGATAGAAAAAAAGTTGAAAGAAAAGAAAAGAAAAGAAAGTTAACTGAAAGAGGAAGAAAGCATTGAAACTAATCAAGGTGTATTGGTTTGTGGTCATTTCTCTCTGGAAGTGGATTGTTATTTTGTGCTGTAAATATTACAGGTATTTATAATGTTTTACATGATTGTAAAATGGCGGATAAGTATATTTTTGTATTGAAAGGTAGTGAGCTGTTGTCCACTGAGATGGAATATTGAACTTTCATTGATGTAATAATATTATTAATTACGTGGGGCGATAGTTGTAGGGTAGTAGATAATGAAGTATGAATGAAATGCGTGAGCTTGGTTAATAGTAATTTTCATTCATGAAGTGATTACCTGGATATGAATAATAGTGGTGGAGAAGGAAAGTGGTGATCGCATACGAAACGGAATGGAACAAAGCGAGGAACAAAGGGAGGTGAGATGGGGTGAAACTAAAGAAGAATAAATACATTATCCGAGTCAGAGAATTGACGTTTCTATATGTATGTTGAAATAGCGGCCAACTGGAGACTAGGGGCCTGTTGGGGCTACTGGCCTACTGGGAGCAGAATTGGCTCTGTCCTGTCCGAAGCGAGGACAAGGTGATCGCCAGAAGCAGAAAGCGTGCTGTTCTAGAACAGTCTAGAAAGGTACAGCATAGTCAAGAACTTTCCAGAAAAAAAAGAACTCTACAGTCAAGAACTTTCTAGAAAAAGAACTTTACAGAAAAGAACTTTCCAGAAGCATCAAGATGGCTGACTTCTGGCAGAAAGGGATGCAACTGAATCTAAAAGGCAAACAGCTGACGGAGTACGTCAAGTCTCAGGAGAGAATACAAGAAAGAGAAGAACAACGTCAGCGTGAAGAAAGAGAAGATGAGCGACGGCGTGAAGAAAGAGAATTGGAAGAGAAGCGTCTAGAAAAAGAAATAGAACTAGAACAGAAGCGTCTAGAAATTGAACAGCAGCGGCAAGAAAAAGACAGAGAATTCGAGCTGAAGCGTCTTGAATTCCAGCTAGAAATGGCGCGTATCCAGCAACAGCAGAATGCGCCACAAGTTATCAGTGACAACAAAGCTCCAAAATTGCCAGCATTCGTCGACGGGAAGGACCAGATCGACAGCTATCTGGCGAGATTCGAAAGGTTCGCCGAAAGCTCCAATTGGCAACCTCGAGACTGGGCGATTCGACTAAGTGCACTTCTGACAGGGCAAGCGCTCGAAGTTTACACCAGACTGTCGAACGATGACGCCAAAAACTACGACGTCTTGAAAGAGGCCCTATTGCAGTGCTATAACTTTACAGAGAAGGGCTACCGTAAACGCTTCCGTGAATGCCGGCCTAAGTCAGACGAGACGCCAAAGCAGTTTGTGGAGCGCCTGTCGTCATATCTACACAAGTGGGTGGAGTTATCAGGCGAAAGCAAGTCTTACGACAGTCTCCATGACCTGATCGTGAAGGAACAATTTCTCAATGCCTGTCACAAGGACCTAGCGACCCACTTAGAAGAACAAAAGCTGCAGACGCTTAAAGATGTGACTGAGGCTGCTGAAAGATATCTCATCGCTCATGGGAAGACCCTGGGGCCACCCAGCGCGACGAAACATTTTCAGAAGACTGGAAACCATGTGAACCAGATCCAGGGGAGCCAGACGAACCAGAGACAGACGGACTCCACGCCTCCTCCCAGGGAAGGGCATTCAAGAGGCTGTTTCACTTGCAACGCTACAGACCACAGAGCGGCTAACTGTCCTCAAAACAAAAGTAGCGGACAGCGGAGCAGTACGGACAATTCAGCGGCGGGCAACCGGCAGAGGCGGTTCTCCAATCAACGGCAAACCAG
Organism: Oncomelania hupensis; assembly: GCA_036898135.1. Classification (NCBI taxonomy): domain Eukaryota; kingdom Metazoa; phylum Mollusca; class Gastropoda; order Littorinimorpha; family Pomatiopsidae; genus Oncomelania; species Oncomelania hupensis. The sequence continues at coordinate 40,948,258 of CM072524.1, forward strand.
TAGATCTGACCATCAAGTGTGCGGCGGGAGCGTCATTCTTCCGAGTGAGACCGAGCGCACAGCTACCCCTGCGGACGTGCAAGAGTGCATGACTGATGGCCAACTCCTCCTTGCCAACGGGAAATCCATCCCCGTCGTCGCCAGCGCAGCTGTGACCGTACAGAACATGCCTGTTTCCAAGGGACGCGTCGGAAATCATGAAGTGACTGTCTTAAGAGACTCTGGCTGCAGTGGGGTCATCGTCAGAGAAGATTTAATCGCTAAAGAACAGTTCACTGGCGATTCTAAATGGACACTCATGGCCGACAGCAAATGTGTGAAAGCGCCAGTTGCAAAGATTCAAGTCAACACCCCTTTCTACATAGGCGAAGTCGAAGCGGTTTGCCTGAAGAAGCCGCTGTATGATTTGATGATCGGGAATATCGACGGCGCGAGACGACCCGACGACCCCGATCCAAAGTGGAGTCCTGCCTCAACTCAACACGTCGAAGTTGTGGAGGAGGATCCATTGCCGTTTCCCGATGGAGACCTTACAGAGCTGCTACGGGACAATGTGGTTACTCCGGCTCAGCCCTGCCGACCAGAGATCGTCGGTGCTGTTACTACCAGGGCCCAGGCCAAGAGAGACAAGACGTCTACGCCACTGAAGGTCGCCGACAACTCCAAAGCTGCCATCGTGGACAGAGATAAGCTGATCCAGCTCCAGGAAGCTGACAGCACTTTAAACAAGTACAGGAACCGCCAAGACCACGTGACCAAAGGCAGTGGTACGGTCTATTTTGAGGTGAAGGCCAAGATCCTGTACCGAATCTTCCAGCACCCGAGGGTCAACGGAGGTAAACCACTACGTCAAGTACTGGTACCATTACCCTTAAGGCGCCAGGTGATGGAAGTAGCGCATGACTCAATCATGGGAGGTCACCTGGGTATCAAGAAGACGTCGGATAGAATCCAGGCGGTGTTCTACTGGCCAGGACTTCATGCGGACGTCAGCCGTTTCTGCCGATCATGTGACATTTGCCAGAAGACCATACCTCGAGGAAGGGTCCCGAAAGTGCCTATGCAGAGGATGCCTCTGATCGACCGACCTTTCAAGAGGGTGGCCTTAGACTTAATCGGCGAAATAAGACCTCCGAGTGAAGAAGGTCATCGATGGGTACTGACTTTAGTGGACTATGCGACTCGGTACCCAGAAGCAGTGCCTCTGAAGAAGATTGACACTGAGACTGTTGCAGAGGCGCTGGTGGACATGTTTAGCAGACTTGGAGTGCCTGAAGAGATGCTGACAGACCTCGGGACGCAGTTCGTCTCTGACTGCATGAAGGAGGTCAATAGACTGCTGAGCATCCGGCATTTAACTACGACACCCTACCATCCAATGTGCAACGGGCTTGTCGAAAAGTTCAATGCTACGCTGAAGTCCACCCTGAAGAAACTGTGCAGCGAGCAGCCCAGACAATGGCATCGCTACATCAACGCCTTACTTTTCGCCTACAGAGAAGTACCGCAGGAGTCCACCGGCTTTTCTCCGTTTGAGCTGCTGTACGGAAGAACCATCCGAGGGCCGATGCACATCCTAAAAGAACTGTGGACGAAAGAAGTAGACACCCCAGAGGTGAAGAACAACTACCAGTACGTGTTTGAGCTACGGGAGAAGCTGGAGCAGACTCTCGAGATAGCCAGAGAAAACCTGGAGAAGTCCCAAGACTGTGGAAAGCACTACTACGATCGTAGGGCTGTGAACAGGAAGTTTAAACCTGGCAACAAAGTGCTGGTGCTGCTACCTACCGATCACAATAAGTTGCTGATGCAGTGGAAAGGCCCGTACGAAGTGGAGACCGTGGTGGGAATCAACGACTACAAGGTGAAGGTCGGCCAGCATTCCAAGATATACCACGCCAACCTCCTTAAGCTGTACGTGGAAAGGCCATCAGAGACTGTGCACGCAGCCACAGCAGCTGTGACCGACGACAGCTTTGACAGCGAAGAACTGTTGGAACTTGGAGACTTCCACAGCAAAGAAGGCATCGATGATGTTAAGCTAGGACCAAGCTTGACGGAAGGTCAAAAGATGGAGCTCAAGGATCTTATGGGCGAATTTCCCCATAGCTTCAGTGATGTCCTAGGCTCTACGACTTTGGTCGAACATGAAGTCCACACCCAGACCTGGAAGGAGCATCTGCAGACCTTGAGGGAGCTGTTCCACCGTCCCGCAGAAGCCAACCTGACCGTGAGACCCAGCGAATGCATTCTGGGAGCTGACAACGTCGACTGCGTCGGACATCCGATGGAAGAAGGAGACAACGGAGGACGCACTGATTCCAGGGAAGCCCACGTGATCATCGTCTTTGACCCTGGGCCGATGACGACCGCAACGGACAAGGGCGTTGTCTCCTTGCGAACGAAAGAACATTGACTGTGTGGACGAACTAAGAATATTGATAATGACAGACTTGAGAATGAAAAACGTTGACTGGGTAAATGAACTGAGAACATTGACAGTAAATGAGACAGTCTGAAGTAAGTTTTAATTCTAAATTTTGTTTTGTGCATTACGTTTCAACGTTGTTGAAAGAAATTGGGTAAATTTCTTCTTGAGTGGGGGGTTATGTTACGTTGAAACGCGAATGGTAGTACGTCGGAAACGTGTACGATAGATCTAATCGTTTCGATTTGCAAAGTATTCAATAATAGAGTTTATTTACCTTTGATTTGAGTTTGCATTGTTGTTAGGAAAGGCTTTGTATAACGTTGATAATTTCCGTTAGTCGATATTGTTGTAGAATCTTCTGGATCGGCTTGTTTACTATCGATCGAAGATTCGGGATAATTGTAGAAATTTGAAGGAACGATCCGGAAGGAGAAGAAATGTGTAATGACGTAAGTCAGTGATGACGATCTTTTATTCGATTGGTGGCAGTGCGTCATTTCTACGGTATTCGAAATCTTTCCGGAAAAGAGAGAGGTTATTTAATCGTGTGCCGAATTGCTGTTGAGATAGTAAAGTTGTTGATAGTGATTTGGAGAGTTGCTGTGAAAGTTGTTGAGTTGAGTTGAGAACTGTATGCAGTTGTTGGTGTGTGCTGAATAAAAGTGGAAAACTTCATACGTCGACTTTGTGACTTGTATGCTGTTTGGACGGGCTGTGTGAATAAACGAATCTGAGTTACACAACTATCAGGAATTCAAGCATCGGGGCTGAATCAGATACTGATAGAAAACACCATCATCAAACAGAGTGTAACAAGTAGTAGTAGTAGTAGTAGTAGTAGTAGTAGTAGTAGTAGTAGTAGTAGTAGTAGTAGTAGTAGTAGTAGTAGTAGTAGTAGAAGAAGAATAGGCCGTGAAGCCTTTATACGTCCCATCGTAGTTATCATTTGATATCGATTACAGGTCAAGTTTTTTAAGCATGTAATACATTTACCTAAGTTATTCATCAAAGCTTCTAAATAATATTTCAAATTTTGGTAGTTTATCTATTTGATTAATGATTTTTGAATGAATTAGTACTGTTAAGGTATTTTAGATTAGTAGGAAGATTGTTCCAAAGATTTGCAACTCTGTTACTAAAAACATTTTTCCGAAGGTTAGTTCTTGCATACTGGATAAAAATTTTGCACTCACTAAGTCGTGTTATATTATTTATTACAGTCAGGTGATGTAAAGAAATAGCTCCATGAGAGGTCATTTATATGGCTAAATATTTTATAAGTTTCAATTAAATCTCTTAAACGTCTTCCCTTGAGAGAATGTAAGTTTAAATATAATAACCTTTCACTGTATGATAACTCTTTACATTCAGTTAGAATCTTTGTAGCTCTTCGCTGCACCTTTTCTATGGCTACTGACTAGTTTAATAGTGGTGACCAAATAATATTCCCATACTCTAAATGGGGTCTCACTAAGGTCTTATATAGTTGTATAAACATATCTTTATCAATGAATACAAATGTCCTTTTTATTAATCCAATCATTCTATTAGCTTTATTAATACAATATTCTAAAAATTTCTATGTGAGAATCGAACGACAATGATGTATCAAATATAACCCCTAAATCTTTCTCCTCTGTACTAGTTTTAATTATTATGGTTTCTGCTCATAGTCATAGTTATTACATGTATTATTTAAAATTAAGAAAAGGTGAGTTATGCTTGTAGAGAATATTATGAAAGGTGAAAGATATTTACCTGTTATGCGTAATCACCCCGTTTCGATTTTATTTGCTTATACAAATGCTCTATATTTGATTGCTTTTAAGTTGTGTTCATTTTCTTTGTAAAAGTATAATCGACTTCTTTCTTTCATTTTTTATTTTTCTTTTTTTTGACTTGATATATTATACTTTATAGTATAAGTATTAATTTTGTTATTGTTGCATAGCTTAGAACTCAAACAGAAATTTATATTACAAGAAAATTTGCAAGCCAATAATATGAGAAACTTCAATATTTAATTGGGCTGTTGATTTTCTTGCCACCGACTTCATATTTTGGCTGCTTTTTTTGGTGTATTTTTTGGGTAGTGTCTGAGTAGTAGTGATTCACACATTTTTAACAGCAACAAGTCAACAGTGATAGTATAGAGTATTTGTAGTGTATTATAATGTCAGATTGTTTTTACCAGTATTATCATTTATTGTAAGCAACAGAAGTGTGCCTTATAATATCAAATTATATATGAGAATTATTGGACTTGACATAATTTATATTTTTAATGTGGCGAGTGGTATATTCAGCAATTTATCAAAGACACATTCAGTGACCACCAGTTCACACCACCAGGGGACGTTCACCGGATTGTGGAAGATGGGAATCCAGACTTCCCTTCTGGACAACTGTTTAAGGCGACACCCCCTGCTCCGCAAGGAAATGAGCAGCCAGAAGGTTGTTCACTAGATGACAGCAGTGTGACACCGCCAGAAGAAGGTGATTATGAGTATAAGATACAAAAAAACTTGCCATCCTTGTATGTCCAGTCAGATGTGTCAGTATAGATATTTGCATTTTATTGTGCTCATAATGAGCAGCCATTTATTAGACTGGATGTCTGGGAAAGTGGCACATGTTCAGAGTTCATGTATGTAGTGCCTTGGCTAAGAGAACACTTTTTAAAAAAAGCTAATTTCCAGCAGTGTGCTTGTGTGAGTGTCTGAAATACATTTGAACGGTTCGTCATCTCATGATTTTGCAGTTTCACTCAGTTTTTTGATGAGTTGATTTTTTTCTCTTTCCTTTTGATATTGTTTTCATTCAGTCAAGACAGACTGGTAATCTGATTTCTATGCAGAACTTGTGAAATTGAGCAATACATTGTGGTAAAGGTAAGTGTGGGCTTGTATACAAGCAATCATTGTTTGTGATCATTGTATTGATTACTTTAGATTATTTTATGTAAGTTTTTGAGCTGAACATATCATCATTTGATAATTGAGAACACTGTAAGTTGTAGCAAAATGTATTTTTGTGTAATTTACACTTAAATAATCTTCTTAAATATTGGCTGTTGTCAGGGAGCTCTGAGTGGATAAAGCCTGCTGTGCTGCTGTTGATTGAACAATACAGGGGGCTGCGGCACTGGCTCAATGATCCCCGCAAAAAAAAGGCCGACATGTGGAAGTCCACTGCTAACGAACTTGGGATGAAAGGTTATAGTTTTAGTCCTCAGCAATGTCAAAAGAAATTTGAAACATCAAATCGAGGTTTGTTTCTTTTATTTAACCTGGAATTTTATGTACAGCTGGTAGTATTTCGCATGCATGTACTTTTTTTAAAAATCCATACCAAGTAATAGTATTATGTTTTATAACAATTTACGTACACTTTTGTAAACAAGATAGATTTACAAAATTGTATGCTAGCAGTAGTGAGATCTATCTTCTTGGGCTATCTCTTCCTGACTACTTGATCAAGCAATCAGTGCAGTTACAGAATTGCCATCTTTAGGCTACATGTCTTGCGCAACATTTCTCGTCCTCCTCCTCATTCGTCATCTTCTTCTTCATCATCGTATTTGCCATCGGCGCGGCGTCGCTTTCTCTCTCTCTCTCTCTCTCTCTCTCTCTCTCTCTCTCTCTCTCTCTCTCTTTCTCTCTCTCTCTCTCTCTCTCTCTCTCTCTCTCTCTCTCTCTCTCTCTCTCTCTCTCCCCCTCTCTCCCCCTCCCCGGTGATATGCCCAATATGTCTCCATTTTAAAAGACTGTTTAAGGCATCCGTGGCAGAAGAACACGGTAGGATTACCATAAAGCAGAACAAGAAACCATCAAAATCAGAATATGAAATAACATATCATGACCTGGATGACAGGTCTGCTCTTGGTAAAATAATGAACGGTGTCTGGAGTTCCAGAATGCACCATTTTCACGAGCAGCTGCAAATGGACCGAAATTTCACATTTATAAAATCATGATTCATATATATCTACTATATCTATCTCTATCTATCTATTTGTCTAATTATATATGTTGTGATGATGCGTACAAACGATGTGTGTAAGCGCATTGAGTTGTTATTCTAATGAAAAATGCGTTGTATAAATGCAATTCATTAGAGAGAGAGAGAGAGAAACTTTGAAACTTTTTTTATTAGGGATAAAGATTTTAGACTAATTATTAACATTAATAATAAGAGAGAGAGAGAGAGAGAGAGAGAGAGAGAGAGAGAGAGAGAGAGAGAGAGAGAGAGAGAGAGAGAGAGAGAGAGACAGATAGATAGATAGATAGATAGATAGATAGATAGATAGATAGATAGATAGATAGATAGATAGATAGGTAGGTGTAATCGACAATCTCACTGAACAATTTTCATTAATATCACTGAACAATTTTCATTCATGGTAAAAAAACCAATACGTGCAGAGCTATTATTTTGTGCTGAGGTCTTCAAAATCATTTGCCATATTTGGCCTGTATGTGTGTGCGCATTCGTGCGTATGTGTTTGAGAGAGAGAGAGAGAGAGAGAGAGAGAGAGAGAGAGAGAGAGAGAGAGAGAGAGAGAGAGAGAGAGAGAGAGAGAGAGAGAGAGAGGAGGGGGGCGGATACCTGAAACGCAGATACACATGTATGCAGTCGCAGATCGTGGCACAAATAGAAAACATGTTCATCCTCTCTCTCATACACAAACACACACACTTACAACATCCTATGGAAGTCCGCAAACCATCAAACTACAGCAGCAGTAACAGCACGCATCATTTGAAGTGAACGATGCCTTTATTCCCAGTACAGTTTTAATAGTCATTTATCATTATTTTTGACAACTTGGATGTGAGCGTGAAAACATACACAGACATACCAAAAGTGTGAGTGAGTATACAGTCTTCAACATTAGCAAGATTTTGTTTATTAAAAAAAAATCTAAACTATACAGTTTTGCACATATGTCATTTATTTAACTAACAAAACGATACAGTAAATGAATTTCTGTATAATAAATGGGCAAAGTTCTATGACAAAATAAATGGAAACGCTAATATTAACATAAACAGCTGTGTTAATATTAAACATTAATTAACATACACGTTTGTTAACATTACCAGAAAATACCACTTGACAAAACATAGTTAACAAAACATATTCAAATGTACAGACTACGAAAGATTAACTAAAAGGGGGGATGGGTAGGGAGGGGGGGGGTAATCACTGTTCACCCTTCCTGAGTCATACAATGATTGTAATACACTTGCAACTACAAATGTAAAACAAAGTCAAAATACACATAATGACAGAACAAAACACAAAAAAAAAAACAAGGAAACAAAAATATACACAACGAAATAAAAACAGCTTATGCTGAACAAATTATACAATTACATAACAAATACAAGCAGTTAAAGTAAAGTAACCAAAAACATAAAATAGTTAAATCAAAAAAGATATAAAAACAATAAATATAACACTTTTCTTTTGGGGCTCGATTTTCCAACATTGTCTACAAAACGTATTGGAAATCCATCCACAACTACATGCACACTTTTCTTCCTGCACTTCACAAGCATCTGCCTTTAAACCTACACCCTAAATACAAATAAAGAAAATGACAACAAGGAGAAGGATGAGAAGGAGCAGAAGGAGAAGTTAGTTTGTTAGTTATTCATTGCTTACAGGGTCCAGCGGACTGCAAAGAGCCGAATCAGGACCACAAAAGCAAGACCACAACTTGGCCGAAAGAGGACTCACCCTGGTCAGCATAAAAGATCTGCCGAAACCACCCTTGGGGTAACACTGAAGGCACTCCACCGGCTGGTCACTTTACAATAAAGGCATCCCATGCAGGGGACGCTGAGGCTATACTCTAATTTATCAAACCCCCATTTACAAAACTCAAAATAGAATACAAACATCATTATAAAATATCATCAACAAAACACATGCATATAAAATGCATACATTGCTAAATAATAATATAGGAAGCCCCAGTGACCATTTGGCAGAAAGCGTCCAATATTCCAAAGCTGATCCAACAAACCTCACACCCATATGAGGAGTTTTGTCCTGGAAGAGTTTTCAAGAAAAAAGGTAGGTGACTGGTCTAACGAAGAAGATAGTATAGTAGATTGATAGAACAGAATAGGAATGAGAAAGAACAAAGGAGAAAGAAAGTGACAGTGGGAATTTAAAGCACTAAATTTCCAGAAAGTGGGGATACTATTTATACTGAAACCCCCGGCACCTCCACATGGAGGCATTACATTACATTACATTATTGTTGCTTTAGGTCCAGCGGACTCTTCCGAGCCAAATCAGGACCGGACAACCCCCGATCCGCATAAAAGATCTGCTGAAACAACCCTAGTGGTAAAACTGAAAGCTCTCCACCAGCCAGTCACTTTACAATAAAGACATTCCACGCAGGGGACGGCTGAGGCTTCACCCCAACTTATCGAACCCCTGTTTACAAAAACAAAATAGAATACAAACATCATTATAAATTATCAACAAAACACATACATATAAAATGCCTACATTGCTAAATAATAACATCATAGGAAGCCCCAGTGACCACCTGGCAGAAAGCGTCCAATATTCCCAAGCTGATCCAACAGACCTCATACACAAACAAGGAGTCTTGTCCCGGAAGAGTTTTCAAGAAAAAAGGTAGGAGACTGGTTTAGCGAAGAAGACGATAGTATAGCAGATTGATAGAAAAGAGCAGGAATGAGAAAGAGCAAATGAGAAAGACAGCGACAGTGGGAATTTAAAGCACTAAATTTCCAGAAAGTGGGGATACTATTTATACTGAAACCCCCGGCACCCCAACGGGGGTCACCTCCACATGGAGGAGGAGGAGGAGGAAAAGAAGAAGAAGAAGAAGACTACACATGTCACATATTTTATACCTGTAGTTTTCTTAAACAATTACTGGAACGTGAAAGAAAAGCATGAAAATCTCACACAATGTAAACAAAGGTTCTCAAAAATCTTTTCTTCATCTCTTCTTCCACTGAAAATAATTTATTTCGCCCCTGGCCCCTCCTTTCTCTAAGTAATCAACCCAAAGTTATTTATTTCGCCCGCTCCCACTCCTCTTGCAAAGTCATCTCATGAGGAGGCTGAACTAACCTCTGGTTTCCACCATATAAAAAAATAATTACAATAAAAAAACTCCGGGGCCACTGTATTCCAAATTATTCCATGTATGAATCGGTGAATGTGCTGCCTATTCAGCATTACCAGATAACCTTTTTCAATACAAATGCTTTCAAAAATAACATCTCTAACAACCAAGCTAGATACCAGTACTTAGGTATGCTAATATATAATTGCTCCACGCACAGATGATTTTCTATACAAATGTTTAAAAACAATATTTGACAAGACCGCTAGATACAAAACACACAATAACGAGTATTTAGGTAATAGGGCAAGGCCAAGACTTTAATCCTTAATGAATAATACTATTTTAAATAAATCCATACAAAAGGTCCAACCTCAAAACTCCACTCAAAACAGTTAATAGACTAACACTAAACAAAATAATAATAATAACGCTAATAATTATTATTATTATATAAATATATTGGTGTTGGAATGGGAGATTGGAGGAAGTGGGTAGGTGGGTGTGCCATGGAGTGGCAGTAAGAAAGAAAAGAAATAAAAGCAGAAATAAAATATCACAACCTTCGTTTGCACAAACATTTCCACAATATGGACCTAACTGGCGTACCTATTACTGGCGTAAAAATTATTAACACGAATTAAAGCCTGATTGTCTCACATCCCACACTGACCTGTGAAGCAAGCACAACAACTGACCGTGACATATACTTACCAAGCTAAACATCAAGTTGACAAAGAAATAAAATCACAGAGCGCAGTGAGCTTAACAGTGAGTGACGTTTTCAATCATTTGGTTGGCAACTTGTGTAAAACAAACACTGGTGTAGCGTTCCGATTGTCTGTTAAAGCAATTCTAACTGAAAATTTGTTCACCGATTGTTCATGGTCACTTGTATAATTGGATCTGAGACCTTATGACATACTAAATGTAATAAATTCTCTGATTTGATTGTGTAAATCCACAGGTACAAAATAAATGTTTAAAAGTTGTTCAAACACACAGAAAAATATATACTGGCAGCTCAAAAATTCACGATTCATTGTTTACTAACTCACATCTTAACCCATTGAAGGCGTTTTGTTGGACATTACAACTCTACATGCTTCACATAAAACAAGGATCAAAAAGATGAAGGGACTTAGGCTCAATATTGACACTTCGCTGGCATTTTGGTCGACACTGGCGTAGCACTTGTTAGCCTTTAAAACTTCCACCGCAACATACAGTCAGCAACTGACAATGACTAAAGAAATGGTGCAACTGTTTTTTACAACAAAAAAAGTTAACACATCTCCAAAATAACAAATAATAATGATTGTTAGAAAACAAATAGTGTCACATTTAAACATTACAAGAAAAACAAAAGTTTTATGAGATCGAAACAAATGAACTGCGAGCAGTTTTGTCAGTAGTCATGACAGAGCAATTATGATTGTCTAAAAACATTAAAATCAAGCAAACAGCGGTGATTGTGAAGACTGGAACTATTCCGTTGTTAGCCGTAGTTTAATGCAAATCCCCACTCATATACTGATTGATTGATTTATTGTTGCTTTAGGTCCAGCGGACTCTTCCGAGCCAAATCAGGACCGGACAACCCCCGATCCGCATAAAAGATCTGCTGAAACAACCCCAGTGGGAAAATTGAACGCCCTCCACCGGCCAGTCACTTTACAATAAAGACATCCCACGCGGGGGACGGCTGAGGGTTGACCTCAACTACGCGAACACCCCGGTTACAAAAACAAAATAGAATACAAACATCATTATAAATCATCAATGAAACACATACATATAAAATGCCTATAGTGCTAAATAGTACAATCATAGGAAGCCCTAGTGACCACCCGGCAGAAAGCGTCCAACACTCCCAAGCTGATCCAACAGACCTCATACACAAACAAGGAGTCTTGTCCAGGAAGAGTTTTCAAGAAAAAAGGTAGGTCATTGATCTAGCGAAGAAGAAGATAGTATAGCAGAGTGAAGGACAGAGCAGGAATAGGAAAGAGTAAATGAGGAAGACAGCGACAGTGGGAATTTAAAGCACTAAATTTCCATAAAGTGGGGATACTATTTATACTGAAAACCCCCGGCACTCCAACGGGGGTACTGTTGCCGCAGTGAATCTGTCTTGCCTATAAAGGAAAGACAGGTTTTCAACTATGGCTTTCACTGTTCCCTTTATAGGTTTGAACAATCTACAGTGGCAAGATTGCTCATGACCCCAAGGGGTACTCATATACTACTCCCCAATTTTTTAATACAAAATTCACTACCTCTTCAATATTAAGAAAACTGCATCATGTTGACTGTAATGAATAATAGATAATGAAAGTCTTCCACAGACTAAGTGTTCTTCGAAACTGATATAAAGCAAACACAAAGACATTGAAAAATATATAAGTTTCAACCATTAAAGCATAACAGAATCAAATACCAAAGGAAAAAAAAAATCTGTCTTAACTAACAGTACTTACATAGTACAAATCCACACAATACAAACCAAAACAATACAATACTACACATAATACAACATTAAAACAAAACACCTGAACTAAACCAAAAGCAGCAACTATTAGCGTTCACAACAGTGGCAAACTCAAACAAAACACACCAAAACAATATATAGGAACTAAACCAACCCAAAACTCCATGTTTAGCATAGAACTTACAAATCCATACAAAACCAAACCCAACAAAACACACGCAAACAAAACCAAGCATCAACGTTCAGCACAGAGACAAATCCATACTGAACCAAGAGAAAGAATACAAAACACAGCATTTACCACTGTTGCAGAGTCCAACAAGGAGTCATATATTTTGTTGTTTTGCATACACAATCACATAGGGGCTCCATCTTTATAAATAAGAATTGTGCATTTGTTGTGGTCAAAGATATTTTACATTTTATAGTGTATAAGAATGTAAAAAATAAAATGTATGGGAGAAAAACATAAAAAGGAAAAAATAATTTTTGTAACCAATAAAATTAAAAACTTTCAATAAAACTTAAAAACATTAGGGAGAGAAAATAAAATGAGAAAAAGTATAATAATTTTAAAACATAAATTTAAAACAGCAAAACACAACAAAACATACAAAAATAATATTTTTTTTAACACAAAAAAAAGATAAATTACATATACTGTAAAATCAACAAAAGTATGCCATTCAAATACAAACAATTTCTACAAGTAGGTACTCCAAGCCCTTCATTGGCTCTTGTCCGCTCAGCAGTTTTGACTCAGTTTTCACTTCACTTTCAACACTTATTATTAATGTAAAACTGCATCAAAACGAACAGTGGCTGTATTCAAATAAAAATTGAAAGCTTTATCTTTACATCTGTGTTGTTTTTAATGCATGTTTATGCGAAAGATTCCGAGAAAACAGCTTTTGAATACGCCCCTATCCGAACGCTGAATGCCGCTGCGAAAAAATTGTCACTGTCGTTTGCTGAGAGGTGGCTCGTTTCCAAGTCTAAGCGCTTTGCGATACTTCATTGGATGGCCTAAAAATAAGAACCAATGAGAAGTTCGGATACTTAGCTTCATTTACATATAAGTATGGAAGGCTCTCGTGTGTAAACATTTTGTTACGAGCCGAACAAAGTGGATAAAGCGGTTTTGATGTAAGTTTGATTTTAACTAGAAGTTTAAAACTTAGCAAGAAATAAAGAGCAGACTTTCCTTTATAAAACTAGGGTATTTATTAATTTGTGCATTACTGTATCGCGGAGCGCTTTGCCGTAGAAAAGCCTACCCAAACGGTGTTCGGGAATTCTTGCGGTCATTGCGTACTCGTAGGCCTATTCAGCGACACGCGTGCTGAGCGTAGTAGCACACCAGTAGGCCTATAATTTGCCGGCGCGCACTGCGAATTTGATGATTTCCCAACTTTGAAGCACCAAAACGGCTGAACATTACATGGGAGAGGCCTGAAGAAAATTGGGCTTGGAGTATAACATATGAAGGGGTTACCTGTCAAAAATCAGCTTCCTGGTATCAATATTGGCTTCACTTTGAGACTCCAAAGTTGTCAATTTCTTCAATTCCAAAACGTTGCCAAAAAAACACCAACATTCGGCATTTTCAAACATTAATAACTTTTTACCTATTTGTCCTATGGGGGAAAAAAATATACCACTGTGTTCAGAATGAAAAGCTCTTTAAATCTATGTCAGTTTTGTGATGAGGAAATCATTTTTTTAAAATGGCTTTTGACTACCTACTACAAGCAATAAACACAAACCCTAAAATGGATTTGAATAGGTAAATCTGTCTAAAAAAAAAAAAGACAACATATTTTGAAAATTAAAAAACAAAAGACAATATTTTTTTAATAAAATTTGCAAACATATATATATATAAATTGAAAATTCACAAACAAAAGAAACTATTAACACAATTAACAAACATAAATTTATATAAATAACGATAACATATAAAATACAAATAAAACAAAATTAGACACCAAAAAAAAAAGCCAATGAAATTATGATAATAAATAACATCTATTAGAACTCAAACTAAAGTAATAATAATGTCCAATAATGTTGATTACAAGTTCCAACAGAGAAAACAAAATTATATAAATATATGTATATATCTATATGACAAAAGAACAGATAATATTTAAATAATGATATCTGACACATTATATATATATATATATATATCATATATATATATATTTAAACAAGGTGCATGTTTCATTCATTTATTGCAAGTGTGTGTTGTTTTGAATAACAATTACATTACATTACATAATTGTTGCTTTAGGGCCAAGCGGACTCTTCCGAGCCAAATCAGGACCGGACAACCCCCAATCCGCATAAAAGATCTGCTGAAACAACCCTAGTGGGAAAACCGAAAGCTCTCCACCAGCCAGTCACTTTACAATAAAGACATCCCACGCAGGGGACGGCTGAGGCTTCACCCCAACTTATCGAACCCCCGTTTACCAAAACAAAATAGAATACAAACATCATTATAAATTATCAACAAAACACATACATATAAAATGCCTACATTGCTAAATAATAACATCATAGGAAGCCCTAGTGACCACCTGGCAGAAAGTGTCCAATATTCCCAAGCTGATCCAACAGACCCCATACACAAACAAGGAGTCTTGTCCTGGAAGAGTGTCCAAGAAAAAAGGTAGGAGACTGGGCTAGCGAAGAAGACGATAGTATAGCAGATTGATAGAACAGAGCAGGAATGAGAAAGAGCAAATGAGAAAGACAGCAACAGTGGGAATTTAAAGCACTAAATTTCCAGAAAGTGGGGATACTATTTATATTGAAACCCCCGGCACCTCAACGGGGGTTTTGAATAACAAGCAATAGATCTTGGTGGAAGGGAGTGTCCAGTATTCCACACAAAACTGATTAGCTTGAACAAACAGTACGTCATACAAAATAAGGTAACATCTGGCAGAAAAACACAAAACCAAAACTTCCCTTCTTGTGTGTGTATACATGTATGTAAAAACCTTAGAGATTCTTTCCAATTTTCCATTGGGAGCCATAGATAATGCTGATTAAATAACATAATTGTAATAATGCATAATAAATAATCTAATAATAATAAATCCACAAGACGTTTATAGACTCCAGCTGCAACTATATATGGATTCTGCAAGAACCTTTTAGAATTTAAATACAAATAAAAATAAAAATAATACAACACTTTTGGACATCACCAGATGGTTTTTAAACTTGAATTTATGATGCACACTTGCTGCTTTTAGGAACAAAGTCATAAAACCTTACACAACACAGCAGCCCTACCCACTCTACCATACAAAGAAAAAAAACAACCAAAAAAACCAGGATTTAACAAAAGTTTACGAAGAGACAAAAAGAGATTAAGAACACAAAATGCTTTCTTATTTACTGGACATCAAAGTCCACTTTCTTCTTATTTCAACGCCTAGCAAAATCACAAAGACAAAATGTACAATCAAATCATCAACATATGATACAATCATGAATGAAGGAATTGATAAATAGCATAATTTCCTCACTTTGAGTGGTCTGCAGTCTATTCAAACTTGATAACAATCAAGAGTAACGAAACAAAACAAAAAAAAACAAAACAAATATTCTATTTACAAGACCCGAGTCCAACTGATTGGGGAGGATGTGTTTTTAATGCATCGCGCATGTTTCCATGGCGTCAATTTAAAAAAAAAAACACCACTCTAATTATTTATAATATTTTTTACATGCACAAAATACAGAAAAGGCATTGACACAGTAATACAAATTTTAAAAAATACAGTGAGCATTAATGTCCAATCAGGAGGCAGCACTGCCTGGATTCCAGCCAACAGCAGCCATCCTTTAGTCTTAAAGTAGTCTGCCCTATGCAAATTTGCAAAGGTCATAGTCATCACAAGAGCACAAATGCACCGTTGTTGTTCGTCGGCATCTCAAGAATATGTGACTTACGTTATCATTTAGTCCGCCTCAAAAGATAAACAAGTTTTGAATTAATAACACAATCATTTTCACATTGTTGGAGTATTATTACAGTGGAACCTCTGAAATGCAACCCCCTTGCTTGTGACCAAATTTTCACTGACAGATCGTTTTCCTTATTTACTTGTCTTCTCATTCAACTTATGAACCAGATTTCATGCCTTTTTACAACTTACAAGCAAACATTACCTCAAAGTACTGATCCTGTGATCATTCAAAAAAGATCGCTAGTTGTTGAGAACACCACATGCAGACGACAGGAAATCGTTTTCATCAAATCTTGAGAGAATGAGACTCGGCCTAGGCTATTCGAGAGATTTCACACAACAGGTCTTGTTCAACATGGCAAATACAGAGCACGTCGGTACTCAGCTAGGAAAAATAAAATGCACAGTGTTAACTCTTGAGCATCTTCTCCAATTATTGCCAGCAATACTGCATCTGAATACGCACACACATTGGCACGATATTCTCTTGCTAACAACTTTCCAGAGGCTGAAGAATTCCTGTCCAGTTTTTATTCAGAAATTCACAGAGTTTTAAATCTAAAAGTTGTATTCCCCAGGGGAAAATTCCTTCCTTTTTGAAACCATGTGACAGAGCTTATAAAGATGTGAATTTCATTTTACATCATGCTTGAAAGATTATTTAAAATTAAGATTTTTTTTCTCCAGTTTGAAAAACAATTGCTTTATGTGTGTTGTGTATGCAGTAAAAAAACATTTCATTACATTTTAAATCATTAATTGATTACTTCTGTAATAAATTGTACATAACTTGGAATATTATACATTGGGTTTTGTGCGTTTTGAGTGTTAGTCAACAAAAATAAATTAATTATTCATTGCTCACAGGGTCCAGCGGACTGCAAAGAGCAAAGTCAGGACAACAAAATCAAGACCACAACTTGGTTGAAAGAGGACTCACTCCTGATCCATATAAAAGATCTGCTCAAACAATCCTAGTGGTAATACTGAAGGCACTCAACTAGCCGGTCACTTTACAATAAAGACATCCCATGCATGGGAAGCTGAGGCTATATTCTAATTTATCGAAACCCTGTTTAAAAAAACAAAATGGAATATAAGCATCATTATAAAATATGAACAAAACACATACATATAAAATGCCTACATTGCTAAATAATAATATCATAGGAAGGTCTAGTGACCATTTGGCAGAAAGCGTCCAATATTCCCAAGCTGATGTCTGGTCTAGCGAAGAAGATAATATAGTAGATTGATAGAACAGAGAGGAATGAGAAAGAACAAAGGAGAAAGACAGCGACAGTGGGAATTTAAAGCACTAAATTTCCAGAAAGTGGGGGGATACTATTTTTACAGAAACTTCCGGTACACCCACGGCTGGAGTCAACAACTCTACCCCTATTTTAAGACCCCCATCTCCCCCCCCCCCTCCACCCCACTCCTCTTTTAGGACCGAATTTTCCAAGTTTTTTGAAAGTCTTAAAAGAGGGGTTCCACTGTATTTCTCTCTTCATCGATTGCAAAACGTGTCTTCTACAGAGGCAATAAAATAACAGACGCAAAAGTGTTATGTCCCTTTGTTCGCGAAAGGTTATTTCCCTTTATACTAACAGTGACGTTGCTTCCCTTGCTTCCAATTTAACGTTCACCAAGCAGTTATTGAAATCCTCATTTAAAATAAAACAAAACTTCAGAAAATCTCCAACTGTACAAATTATCTTTACAAACTTGTGTGCTATTAAAGAGATGTTAAAATTTTGTTTCAAACTCAAACTTCACCATTAAAATACAATATATTTGTTAACGAAGTTCATTGTAGTACGAACAGAAAAAGGGGGTTCCTGTTTAACCTTTTGCAACATTTAGCAGAAGAAAAACAATTTAAATGCCAATTTAGCAAACAAATCAGCAGATACAAAATAGATTTTAAAAAAACAAACAACAAAAAACATTAACTCAAGAGTGTGGAAAAAAAAAAGTCCCACTTGCGCATATTAGAACTCAAAATTGAGATCGTGTTCAAATGTAATCTTTATCTTCATCTGCGGTTGACCTCAGCAGAAAAAAAACAAAAAAAAAAACATGGCAGCCATAAACCGCAGTCAATAGGGATGGTGCTTGCTACAATAGAGTCTGACTTTGACAGGATCGTCTCACCTCATTGACTACAGAATGGAGGAAAACTGAGTCAATGATGTTAACTTTGGACTTCAATTATTTATGAAATAAGTATGTGATGAATTTATTTCTTTTTTTCAATCTATGCATCCTTTTTTTTTTTTTTTTGTCTTCTTTATTTATTTACTGAGTAATATACACGGCTGATGTGTCTATTTGTGTAAATGTGTATTTATATTTATTTCACTTTGCCAACATTCAAAATACCAAAGGAGTTACAATGATCACTTCAAAAATGGACAAGGTGCACATTTGATAAAGTCCATTCAGGAATGCCAAATAATTGCACCAATGTTTCTAATATTTAACATCTCATGGTATGATTGATTTGATCATTTGCTTCAATTAGTCTATTTGCGTTTCTTTTGCACAAAAGTACATCACATGTTGCAACTGCTGATTTAAAAAATAGTATGAATTTGTTTTGTTTTTTTAAAACACCAAAAAATTTATTAAAAAAATTAAAAAATGGACCAAAAAAAAAGAAGGTTCACATGTTGCAATTGCTAATTAAAAAAGTTTTTTGATTAAGCAATATGGTGAAATTTCATTCTCAGACTAAGAAAGAGAGAGAGAGAGACAGAGAAAGAGAGAGAGATCATCGTGCTAGCATGTAGTGAAAGAGAGTCCCCATTTCATGTAATGGTAGCCGCCTTCAGGACATTAGACAATGACTGGACACTGAAAGCCTCTCCATAATAATAAACAGCAGAGAACCTCAACCAACAACCTGGTCCACAGTGTAAAAAGCTGTTCTTCTACTTCTTTTTTCTTATCCAACATAAAAATCCTCTCCATATTTCTACTCCAACTTTTGAAAGGTGAAATTCGGTTCTGTAAAATGAATCATAATGCTACGATTATATTACATGTTGTTGATCTTGCAGTAGCAGTCATTGCTTACGTCAATAATGTTTTTCAATGTGATGGTGTGTTTCATCACAAGTTCATATAATGTGTACTGCACACCATTTTCTTTGTATTGCTTTAAAAAAAAATAAAGATCCATATTCTGATTTGTGTATACATGTACAAGCCTAACAGTTTCTCAGTACATACAGATCATTTTCAAACTATGAAAAAAAAAATTGACAAGTTGGCAGAAAACAGATGCAAGTAAATGTCTGAAATTCTGTTGAATGTAGAAGCTGTAGAGATGAACAGAAAACATGTGGATAACATCAAAATGGTAGGTTTCATCTTACAATAGGAGCCTCAATGAAGTTAAAACATTATCACAGCAAACTGAATCATGGTGTACTATTACTTCTGCGGACTTGCAGAATTAGCTAGTTGTTCCTTACATTATATAACAATATCATAATCACAATATTATGGCAGTGAGACATACTATTTAGTGTGGACACTTCATGTAGAGGTGATGGTTATGAGATTTGGGAAATGGTGCAACAGAAAAATGTTTGCATTATATGCAAAGAAAACTTATATTGCTTTTAAAAAAAAAACAATAAAAGAGAAACAACCTACTACTGAGTGCTGCTAGTCTAAACATAATGCAACATCAAATATCTCTATTACAATGAGTTAGCCGATATTCAAGCTATCAAGTGACAAACATCAAAAGTATGAAACATTGCAGAAATCTGCAAAGTTATCATTTGGTCCTTTGGGTCGCTTATGTTCAGGTCAAGATTTCGTATTCTGTATTGAAGTCAGTCAGTGAAAAGTTAGTTTAGTTATGAACGTTTAGTTATGTAGTTATTTAGTTATGAACGTGACATGTGTGAGGGGTTGTGCAGCTGGATGTACCCTCTCTATATGTGTGTGTGTGTGTGTGTGTGTGTGTGTGAGTGCGTGTGTGTGTGTGTGTGAGCGCATGCTTTTTTGTTGTTTTCTTTTTTTTGTTGGTAGTCTGCTTTTTTGTTTTGTTTCCTGACAACATTTGTGTGCGGTTCTCTGATGCTTTGTGGATGTGAGTGAATGAAGAAATTGTTTTTAGGTACCTAGCTATTCACAGATATCGGGACCAATTGTGTTTTTAATTGTTATTGTCAATAATTTATACCATTCCCAGATGCGCAAAGCAAATTCTTCTGTGTGTGACATTTGAAGCGAATAAAGAATCTTATATGTCTTATGTCTTTTAAAAAAAAAAGACGTTGCTCCTAGTCCACTGAAAATTTGGTCTGCATTTTGGATGAAGCATCTATTGAAACCATTGTTATCCACAATCGGATACATAAATATCTAGATAGCTTGTAATATATAGGTCACTCGTTTTCTTTGCAATTGAATTTCACAATTCACATAGCAAATCTTCAGGCTGTCAAATATGTTAACTCCTTTAAAATATTTCAACGTATGTAAATGCACATAGCTTCAAATAAATGTACACAATTTCAAACTGAGCGTAAAATCAAAACTTCTCGCCATGCAAACTGCCCGCAACATGCACGTTTCAGTTTCAAAAGAAATATTTCCCCCACACAGTTCAATTTTTTGGGAGTGGGGTGTGGGGGTGAGGGATGGAACTCACTTTACCACTCTTTATTACAACGACATTTATCACTTCCTTTGTAATCAGCTCTAGGCCTTTCCCTACAATTCTAATTTACTTTCGGAACAACTGAAATCCAGTGCAACATGATCTAGCTTCTGTTGACTTCCAGGCCTTCATTCTGAAAATGTATAACCACGAAATATATCTGATTCCGTCACATCGCAAGTTTCATTCTAGGACTTGAATGACATCACAAAGTTTTGATAAATCTGTCTGAGGGACTGAAGAAAGATTGTTAAAAATCTTAGACCCGTGTGCATCTAAGAGAAGAGAAAATCAATATATGCAAGACCCAGAAAATGCCAGTCACTTCTTCACAGAAGTTGCACAGAAAGTTGGTTTTTTTCACAACACCTCAAGATCTTCTACAGTGTGTAGGTAAGCGTGGTTCCATTGTACACTATCCTCCATAGAGTTTAGTCTGTTGAATTGCATCCAGTGAGTGCAGATCTGTGGTACAAAATCCTTCAGAGAGCTTTAGGTCCACTGAATAACATCCTTTAAATAAGTTTTACATTCATAGTACAAAATCTTCCCCAACTGAGGTCCACTGCGCCAGACACTGTGGCAGTATCAACACATGATAGCACAATGCAAACAACCAGATTCATTGTGTTCTTTCACAGGTAAATGAGAAGAGAAAAACAAAATCGAACTTTGATGGAGTGCAAGTCCCACAGTAAATTTGTTAAAATTGGCATCACAAATGTCTACAGAGTGTGGTATGTTGCGCCGTTTTCTACACACAATATGATGCACTGCCCAAATATCACTGTGGATTGCTACATTGTGTTCCCTTGTCAGCCAAACATACACACACAGAGACAAGATTTGTCTATCCCAAACTTCACCGTTATGCTAGCCATTTGCATTTCTTCAGCAATGATGGGTTGAACTGTTGCTTATTGAGTACATTAGCAGCTCAAAGAGCTGGTCAAGAGGTTGGCACACAGCAACAAGACACCCAGATAGCTTGCATCGCAATTCCCTCACTGCAGGGTCTTGCTAGTACTAGTCTTCACCGTAGTGGCAGCTATGCACGAAAACAACATCGATTGTGCTGAGCATTTGGCAATCACTGTCACCCCTGTTTATCACTGTGACCCTCGTTCACAATCACACACAGAGGTAAATATTCTTCCAAACTTAACACAGCATGATGCAGTGTCCCAAACTTCACGTATGCAGGCACTGCATGCATGGGGTGGGCAGTCACACAAACGCAAAGACCGTTGTGTCCTGATTGGTCATCTTGTAGCATGTGCTACGTTTTCTTGGTGGTCCGGCCGTTGTGTTTAGAGGCGGCCGCAGCAGCAGCGTCTTTGTTCTTCTTGCCTTCCTCCAGCGCATGCTGCATGTCTGTGTAATAAGCCAGCGCCTTTCGCACCGGCTCTATCACCTCCTCCTGCACACATGTTGAAAATATAATACTTCACACTCACTACTATAGAAAGTATATAGTGTACAACCAATGACTAAAGTTAAAGTGTTATAAGAAAAATCTTCATTACCTCTTAATTGCTCAAAAAAAAGTTTTTCAATTATTATAGTGTCTAATTCAAGGGAAGCAAACCAAAACTTCAACATTTTGACTCTTTAACACACAGTGACTTCCCCTCATCCATACTCATTTCAAAACTGCCATAAGCTACAATTCACTTAAAAGCTTTTACATAACCATTTGGTGGTAGGAGAGGAGAAAACTTCTCTCTGGGCCAGCTTTATGAAAGTAGTTTCCAATTTTAATTTCTCATTGCTTTGCTTTTCTTCATTCTCAAGAGAGTCAGGTGCAACAAACTCCCCCTTCCCTCCCCCCCACTTTACTCCACCCACACCCCCACCCACCACTGACAGCTGGGTGGATTTTCGTGCTATAATAAAAATAAAATAATATAAATTTCCAGGCTCACATCAATCTGTGGAAAGAGCTGACTGACAGCCTCAATGAGCGAGAGAAGGACAAACTTGAAGAAAGCCGATAAGCAAAATAAATTTTAAAAAATAAAAATATTTGTTGCTCACATCAATCTGTGGAAAGAGCTGACCGACAGCCTCAAAGAGGGGAAGAAGAACAAACTTGATGAAGCCTATTTGCGAGGAGGACTTGGTGACCTTGTCGCGATCCATGAATGGAGCCACAGGCAACCCTTCCAGCTTCTCCATGTCGCTCTGTGCAAATCAAAACACAGAAACTACTACTTCCGCTATGTTGCTATGGACAATCAAATACATGCACTATTACAATAGACAAACGCAGAACTTTGACTGGATCTGGCATAATTACAGAAGAGGAATACTACCAGTACAATATAAGACTGTAGATTTCACGGTCGCTACAGTAGTGGCTGTTAAGTAACTCCTTATTAAACATTACTGGTAACTTTGGTAAACAATACTGCATTGCCATGAAGCAACATGGACTGTGGTCCTTACAGTGGTGGAACTGAATTGCTGGTCTCCAGTTTTATCTCACAGTGACAAGAGCCGCCCATAATGGCCTGTCGCCGGACGCTGCACCAGTGACACGAGCTGACATAAATCGTAAGAAGATGTAAGACTAAATGTCACTGTTGGAAAAAGTCAGATGTCAGCAGTTATGACCCTAATACTGTAATAATCACGCGTTGTTTCATGCAAATGCAGTAATATTATTTACTAACAAAAAGTGATAAGCAATTTCAAATAAGGACTTTTCATCCACCCTATATACAAGTCCCTAATTATTGGTAGCTAGAGAGGCAATTATCGAGATGAATGAAATCAACGCTATCACAAGTTCCTCAAGCTTTTTGCAGACCAATCAAATGATTGCTGAAGAAGCAAACCAGGTGGCTTGCAATGGCTTTAAGTAGCTTTTCTTTTCTTACTTCACAGAAATAGGTTTAGTTTTCTTCTTTAAAAAAAAATCACAATGTAGAAATTTTTTTCCTGATGCTATTAACGTGAATCAAATGAAACTAGAAGTAGCTTGTAAAGCTTTTACAGATAAGTACATGATTTCATCTTAGTGTTAAGCATCAAGCTGAAAAAAAGATAACTTTTTCTCCTAATATCAAAATTGTCATGAACATGCGATCAGCAGAACAAAATAAGAGGACTCCATAGGCCAGCTTACAAACAAATCAATCCTATTGTATTCTTTCCATCGTTCAGTTTCAAGACATCACTGTGCTGAGCTGACCCGTTATAGTTCTGCACCACAAAATAATTGTATTATTATTGGTGGGACAGTCAGAGAAATCCAGCTGCTAGCTGTCCGTTATGTTCTGCCTAGAATTTATCTTCATTTATTAATTTTCTTTTTTTTTTTGAAAAGGAAGGCAGTAATAAGAACATCTAAACCAGTAAACCTCACATATCGAGGAAGAATCCATGAAATTACACGCCCTATGCAAATTGAATTTCACTGACACCAGAGAGTATACAAGCTTTAAGGGATAACCAAAAAATACAGAATTTCAACAAACACAAAACCATACGTGTATAGTTCACTATAATAAATACAACAAACTGGCCAGTTACCAAAAGAAGTAATATATAAATATTAATTAATTTGCATACTTCCAATCCAATCGTTTTAATGACTATTTGGTTTGTTAAATGCAAGAGTCATCATCACCCTTGTAAACATACCCATTTTAGACTTCTTTGGGTTAAGACATTTTTTTTTTTTTTACAGTTATAAACATTATTACAATTTGTAGACAAACTACATGCATTTTTCTATAAATCATATTGCAAAGAAAACAATAAAATGTAAAATAAAATACAATAAAAAATAAAATAAAATAAAGCAATGTAAAATAAAATACAATATAAGATAAATAAATAAAACCAGTGGGAATTTTTAACATCAAAATGACACAAAGCAACTCTAACATGTATATATTTATATAGATCTATATCTATATATATATATATATATATATAAAATAGATCATGAATACAGAGTATACAACTTTACACCACCGCCAAATGAAAACTTACACACTGGGGATTTTGGAGAAGGTCGAAAATTTGATGAATTTAGAAGCTGCGCCAAATGCTCAAAATAATTTTGAGAGGAAAACAGGTTCCCGATCCTGATAGGAAAATTTTCCTCACTAGGGCTCCGATATAACCATTGTCATGATAATTGTTTCGTTAAGGCTGAAGAGGAATAAGAACTTCAACAGCTGGTACAGAGGCTTGAGCCTATGGAATGGAAATAAGTGCAGAGAAGACTAAAATGATGACCAACAACACCAATGGCATGATCCCAGACATCAAAGTCCAAGGCCAATCCCTCAACACAGTGCATAGCTTCAAATATTTAGGAGCCATTGTATCAGACAGTGGGTCCCGACAGGAAGTCCTCTCCAGAATCGCACAAACAACTGCTGCCCTGGGAAGGTTGAAGCCAATTTGGAAAGACATGACCATCAGCCTACATTCCAAGATAAGACTGCTGCGCTCCCTTGTTGTCTTCATCTTCCTATACGCTTGCGAAACATGGACCCTCACAGCAGATCTACAACAAAGAATACAAAGCATGGAGATGAGGTGCTACAGAAGACTTCTGGGCATTTCCTATACCCAGCACATCACCAACGACGAAATCCGACAGACAATCACACAAGCCATTGGACAACACGATGATGACCTGCTCACAGTGTTGAAAAAACGGAAACTCCGATGGTATGACCAGATCATTAGGTCTTTCAAAGACCATCCTGCAAGGCATAGTGCAAGGCACAGTACAAGGAGGTAGAAGAAGAGGGAGACCAAAAAAGAGGTGGGAGGACAACAACATTCGAGAATGGACTGGTTTGACACTGAGCGAAACCATCAGGGTTGCTGAGGACAGAGAAAAATGGAGTACGTTGGTTAAACGATCATCTGTGGTGCCCCTACGACCTCCAAGTTATGGGACAGGATAGGATAGGATAAGTACCAAGATCGACGGTTCTTAAAAGCAGGGGTCAGAAACTTTTGTTTACAACTAACAGGGTCCAGAAAAACGCAATTAACTTTTTGCACCAGTCGGAAAATTCAAAATGCTTAATTAAAGCATGTTAATATGAATTCGCTGTCCAGACATAAATGTCATAGGTCTTCTGTGGGATCACTAGATGACAACCGCCTACTTCATAACCTACCCATCTGAAACCCATTTTCCTTTCAACATTATTTTGTGCGTTTGGCACAACGTTTTAATGTATCAAATTTTCGACCTTCCCCAAAATCCTAAGTGTATAAGTTTCCATTTGCCGGTAGTATACGTCTTCCACCAATTAGTCAATACATAAACTTGTATCTTCCCTCAAACATGTATAAACCGTAGGACATAAACTGAACAACATTTCAGCACTTTTAGGGCACAAACTCACAACACAGTAGGTTTAACTATTAAACTATTATTTTCCTCAACATTTTGTTTTAAAAATATCATTACACCCACTTTGGATTTTGGATACTTCCCACCATGCCCACAAAGGCAAAATTCTGGTGGCTTTCTCAGTAACAGCATAGCAGTCACAGAGAAGCGTCACCCTTGACAAGGAGGATTACAGCATAGTGCTTGTGGAGTGAGTGTGGTTTTTAAAAAAAAAATCTGGCACTCACAAGCTTAGGAAGTACAGATCGTCGAAGTCCCTATGACGGAAAGCATGCGTCACGTACATACCAGATTCTCGTTTTTAAAAAAACAAAAGAGTACAAGCACTGAGGGGCCTGAATATTATGGACATGTTATCAAGGCATACAGGCTTGTAACTTGTTTCCACAGAACAGTATTAAACTGGAGTATTTTAGAACTTATCTGGTCCTCTTGTAGTGTCGTTATAACAGGTTTGAAATAAGAATTGTTCAACATCTATCAAAGCCAAAAGCCAAAGACATAACCCACCCAACAACCCACTTTCCTCTCCTTATCCCTTCCTCCTACCCACTCCCCTTCCTAATCTACACTTTATATTACCTGGTTGAAAAACTCTTCAAGAAGACATTCGAGCCAAGGCTCGGAAACCTCCATGGGGCGACACTCGTTGGAAATGTCCGCCGTTTTGACCAAGATCATCATCAGCTATTTTTACACCCGACAGGCAACAGGAGACAACAGACACAAAAAACCCAATACG
Source organism: Oncomelania hupensis (assembly GCA_036898135.1). NCBI lineage: Eukaryota > Metazoa > Mollusca > Gastropoda > Littorinimorpha > Pomatiopsidae > Oncomelania > Oncomelania hupensis. Next base: position 40,975,110 of record CM072524.1, read on the forward strand.
TAAACACAGTGCCGAAAATTGGGTAAACATAAATTAGAAGAATACAAAGTGCATTCCTAAAGCACTACTGCATACAAAATATATCAAACTCACAACATGCAGCACAGATATATATATATACAATTTTTTTTTAAACAATAAAAAGCACCACATGACTAAAGCTGGAAATCTATGGATGCCAACTTCAATATTGGGTACAACTTATTCCTAAGAAGCAAACATTTTGCAATTCATTGCAGGGAGCAAAAACATTTTTTGTTTTTGTTGCTCTAGCAAATTATCTCCGACACCACGATAAACAGTAAAGGCTCCTATGACGTGTTAAATCCAGATCTTGGCCCTTCCCCTGGCGTGTTTAGAGACTTGTTGTTGGAGGAGAAGGGAGAGGGAAAGGGGTGGGAGATGCTATGTTCACTCTCTGGTTCAATCTGACTATGTTCACTCTCTGGTTCAATCTGACTATGTTCACTCTCTGGTTCAATCTATGTTCACTCTCTGGTTTAATCTGACGCTATGCATCTCAAAGTGACATCAATAGATTTGCAACTTTATTCTTGAAAAAAAAAAGAAAAAAAAAAGTACAAAACCTCTGGTTAACACTAAACAATTGCAATCATAGACACCACACCTGGAAGATAGAAAAGAAACAAACAAGTGGAAACGAATAATAGTGCTGCTAGTCTACACATAGCAATATGATAAAAGGACATATTAGAACAACACAGAACATAGATAAGACTCCACAGCAGGCTTGGCGCTTCTAACATTTCCACACAGACACACGCTGTTGTTGCGGTGGCATTTTTATTACTGATCCAACCTGGCGTTGAAATCTTCACAATTCCTCTGAAGTTTTGGACCTCATTAAAAAATCAAAACACAGTTGAGTACCACCAAACAAAAAAAAAAAAAAAAAAAAACGTGGTTGAGAACAAAACATACAAAACAGCAAAAAACATTTCAGCGATCCTTTAACACAAAACTAATCATCTTCACTGCTACAGTCATAACGATGTTGTTAGTAAAATATCTGCACACCAAAGATGCGATGCAATAAGGGTGTAATATAAACAAAGCAGTTTTTTTTTGCCACTCCCAAGTAAAAATCTACTGCATGGGTTCCTAATATACCAATTGCTGTGTTAAAATATCAACCTTATTTTACACATTGTACAAACACTAACGCACCATTTTCTACAAACTTGCCAAACAAAAACCAAAATAAAATTGTTTAAACCACGCTACCAATCACTAAAGATAAAAAAACAAACAACACATCTGCCATGCAGTGGTATATGAGGCAGTGCAAGCACAAGACCATTCCAAACTCAAAACCATGGGATACAAATAAAATGGAAATAAAATAAAGACTGAAAATGGCGTGCATCCACGAAATGGGCCATGGAGTAATAACCTGGTTAAAAAATTCAGTTAGCAGGCAGTCGAGCCAAGGCGTAGCCACCTCCAACGGCCGAGCCTCGTTAGAAATGTCCGACACCTTCATCAGCGTCATCATCAACTGTCATCATTGCAAATGAGGACAAGATAGATAATGATGAAAAATGAGAAATGGACGATGAACAAGCATACTCATGCCAAAACAAATACACATATATTAAAGCATATAATAAAATGTCCTAAATCATGATATTTTTATATTAATTTTCTTCAATTTCCACGAGAAATACTTTACTGACGCAGACTTATAATTAGCCGTACAATGTACAAAAAATAATCTGTTTTGTCAAAATTATTCCAAATACAGTTTTATGCATCAAAATACTTTGGCTAATATAAAAGTTAACAGCAAATCAATTTTTGTCACAAAATATTTTGAAATTAATTAAAACTAATCTCTTTAGTTTACTCGCTTTATTACTTTTATAGACCACTGAGCAAGTCTTTTCACATGGAGATGGCACTAATACACATCCACATCATCATTCTTCAACTTACACGAGAAATACTTTACTGACGGAAGACTTATAATAAGCCATGAAATTTAAAACTAATAATCTGTTCCGTTAAAATTATTATAAATATGTAATATGGACTAAAACACATTGGCTAATATAAAAATTAATAGCAAATAAATTTTTGTCATAAAATATTTTGACATTAATTAAAACTAATCTCTTTAGTATAATCACTTTAATATTTCATTTCACCTCTGAGGAAGTCTACTGACTTGGAGATGGCACTAATACACATCCACATCATCATTTGCAAAATCCTACCCTGTTTGACAAAATTTCTCTGGCTGGGAAAAAAAACGTTACAGCTGAACTTCAAAATAGTGGGGAGAAAAAAGTGAAGTCAGATTGGTAATAGTAGGCCTACATAACTACAGAACTTTATCTCACGACTCCAAAGGGAAAAAAATCTCTAGTGGACTCACCACAGCTTTGTGCTCTTTGTCCTTGAAGTCAAAGTGTGGTATGACAGACTTGAACGTACTGAGAATCTCGTTGTGTTTTGCCATGTCTGTAGCAAGGATGCATCTACCAACAACACAACACAAGACAAATACATTACAAAACAAGACAGTGATTATCTATGTATTCATTACTCTATTGCGATCGCCCCTTTACTAATTTAGCCTTCTATCTTAGAAGACCACGCACACAAACTAAGACCACGCACACACACCCTCCTCCCCTTACTAAATTTGTTATTTCCACTCAGCTCCCTTATTATATAAATCCCTACATTTCCATCCAACCTTCACTCCTTTGGGAAAGGTACGCCGGAAACGTCGGAGGATATTATCTTACCAAGGATTTTCTTTTACCCCCATAAAATGTTTTTAAAACCTTTCTCTTGTCAGTACAATACAATACAATACTATAATACTTTACCATTTTGTAGTGAAATCCAATTTGAGCTAGGATATCAGAACATATAATAGCTTGCACTTCAAAGGGCAGTTTTCTGAACGGATATAAGGAACGAATAGAAAACTTACACCTTTATACTTATAGATAACTTAGAGGTGTAGTAAGTAGTAGGCGTCCGTCGGTCTTGGGTGACCACCTAATTGCATCTCTAGGTGTTGGTCCAGCATGACTTGGAGGTGTTTGCCTCACAACTGTTGCTAATACCCGTTCATAAAATTGCCCCCAGATGTAGAATGAAAAAAATAACAACACAAAAAAAACACATAAAAAATCCATCAAAACCCTTGCCAGAAAGTCTACAGAACTATCAAGGTGGTAGTTAGATTCAAAGACTGCAAAGTAAAATTATTTTTTTTAAATGTGTAAAGCGCTTTTTTCTAGCAAGACTTTGTTCAAAGCACAATTAATCAACTTTTAGGGTTAATTTGAGTGTTACCTGACATTAAATATTTTGTGCTCATGAAAAAACAATGGAAGGGCAAAGCCCAGATGACTCACATGCTCCTTATGGAATGTAATATTTAACATGAAAATTAGTGCCTAGAAAAAAAACCAAAATGAAACGGTACATTAAAATGCAAAGTAAAACCAATTTGATCTTTCTATGCTCATGTATGATCAAATAACGCAATATTGTTGCATGGGTTAAATATGGATTAAATAGAGCCATTCTACTGTATGCGGACCTACTTTTTGTATGTTTTTGCAAGGCCTAAAATGACATTACCTTCAAGATCAACTAAAAAATAGAGCATTTATGAAAGATCAATCTATCATCTCTAAGTACAACACGTTTAGACGACATCTTTCATAATGGAAGGGCAAAGCCCAGATGACTCACATGCTCCTTATGGAATGTAATATTTAACACGAAAATTAGTGCCTAGGAAAAAAAAAAAGAAACGGTACATTAAAATGCAAAGTAATATCAATTTGATCTTTCTATGCTCATGTATGATCAAATAACACAATATTGTTGCATGGGTTAAATATGGATTAAATAGAGCCATTCTACTGTATGATGACCTACTTTTTGTATGTTTTTGCAAGGCCTAAAATGACATTACCTTCAAGATCAACTCAAAAATGGAACATTTATGAAAGATCAATCTATCATCTCTAAGTACAACAAGTTTAGATGACATCTTTCCTAGTTTAGGTCAAGGTCACTTCAAAATCCCTATATTAGCCGGCTTTGGACACCTCCAGTGACCTTGACCTTGAAGTGAGATTGACCAAATTTGCATATACTGTGTGTCTCAATGAAATCTATCAAGCATTAAAAAAAAATCATAAGTTCAATATTAACTTAGAAAAAATTAAATTTTGTGAAAAACTGTCATGTTTTGACTAACATCTGTGACCTTAACCTTGAAGTGGAGTCATTCATTTACTGATCATTTATTAGGTCTCATGGGTATACACCATCTTACCAAGTTTGGTTGTGATAGTTAAAATAGTTTCTGAGATATTAATCCACTTGCAAGTTTTGCATAGACAGATAGCAGACAGTGGACGGCGGATGCCGGACAGACAGACGGAAGGATAAAGAAACAAAATTTGTAAATGTCATTTCTGGACTATTTAGGACTCATTATTCGCAGATGTGCACAAATTTGGAAATAAAGTGTTTTAGGGGGCAGAAGGATGAATACATAGACTTACGTTGCTATGCATGCGAGTCAAAAAGATGTTCAACTTCCTATTTGTCACCCATGCAGGCCAAATGTACCCATTCTATCAGGTCTCTACCAACCTGATCATGCCTTCTCGTAACCTGCGGTACTGGTCTTTGGGCATGTGGGCGAAGATGTTGTAGTCTTTGGTCTCCAGGATCTCAAAGGCCACTGCGCAGTGGTGGTTCTCCAACGGGGAGATGTCGTTGTACCTCAAAGCCAGCTCTGTTCTGGCATTGATCTGAAACAAGGGAGCGCCAAAGCATGCATATGAAATCTTTATGGTGTGACTGTCGTTCTGTTAATTCTGTTTCCACTGCGCTGCCTCAGTAGTGTTCCTACCTCTAATTTTGTTTCATCAGTTTTTTACTATTTAAATTCATCTCATGCCAACTTGGAAGACTGACATTTTGGGGTAGGACAAACATTGCTGCATGCATGTGGTTCAACTTTTCATAAATAATTAAAAAAAAGATATCTGCACTCTATCGATATCAATAAACCAACACAACACAGCTGTATCCAAACAATAACCTGCATCTATCAATTTTTGCAACGATTTTGTAATTGTTCTGGGACAGGTTTTAATTGTGATTTTATGTAGCGTTCTTATGTATCGCTTTTGAAGCTCAAGGGCTGCTCCACTGCTTCATATATTTCTATGAAATACACATACAACAAAAACAATGATGATGATTATGATCCTGCAGTTAACCGTTCTGACTGAGAGGAGAAGAGAAGGTGATTTTTCAACCACCCTCTGCCAACAACAAAAGAGTGGATCTATGTGGCAAGGCGAACAGAAAACGGGCCATGGCAAGAGGTGTGAAAAAAACAAAAAAACAGCTTCAAGTTGGAAAGGCTCAACTGTCACCATAATTATTATTCATGATCATTTGGGAAAAGGGAAATAAAAACATGACACCAATTATGTCAAAATATTTCTGAGATATTATATAACCCTCTTCTTCATTACTATTCAAGATTATTCGGGTTAAGTATTTACAACAGAACACAACCTGAATACGACACCACAACACACCACAGAATTACCTGATATGCGTTGTTGTAGCCGGGATGGTCAAGGTCGTGACACATGGCAGCGGTCAACAAGGTCAGGACGTCCAGTGGCTCTAGTTTGGACGGAAGGTCAATCAACCAGATCAGCCCGTACATCTGCAACACATTGATCGTCAACACTGACACCTAGCTAAGTCCTGCTCTTTGGCCTGCTGACCTTTAGGGGTCATGTCCTACTATCATGTCATATTCAACATGTATCACAAAACAGATTATTGATAGGACCATCTCAGTTTAACAAATCCTCATGTTGCACATAAATACAGACACGTACATATATTTACCAGTCTAATTAAATGACCTGTAATAATTACATAATTAAATAAATTATTAGACAAATATTAACTGTAATTCTTTTGGAGGTAATACATATGTGCAGTATTGTATTTTACAGTATATAGTATTGTACATTCAGACTCCAATGATATGCACAAAGAAAAGCAATTTATTCCTTATTACAAAAGAGGACCATTTGTAATCATTTTCAATCATATATAACTGGCTTACAATTAGCATGGTAATAAACTCTTTCCAGAATAGTAATAAACCAATTAACGTAACTAATTAACTAACTGATCACTTATTAACTAATTAAATTTTACAAATTAACCAGACTGATTAACCAACCAATTATAAATTACTTGAACTATTTAATTAATCAATTATTATTTAAATTAGCTGATTACTTACTGTCTAACTTAACAGATTAACTCATCACTTATTAATTAACTTAATTTACTGATTAACTAATCAATTATTAACAGTGAAAAAATGTATCCACTTGTACTGACCATCTGGCTGACCATGAAGCAGTGCTTGAAATTGTGGAAGGGGACATGGTTGTATTTTGTGTACACCTTGAACAACCACCGTAGTAACACAGGCATCTGAAACCATGCAAACATTATTAAACTAATTATAACAAACACTATAAAGCAAGCGTTGTGGCCAAGTGGGCTAAGGCGTGACTAACTTGCCTTGTCCATAAGCCAGAAACCAATGGCGCCTGACAGGTGTGGGTTCGATCCAGCATCTGGGCGTTATGTTTCTCTGAAAATTATTTACTTTCGACTCGGGCAACGTCTCGGGGGTTTTCTCCAAGTACTCCAGTTTGCTCCCCCAGCAAAATTTCAAAAAAAATCACAAAATAATGTTAGGTAGGTTGGGTTTGGGAGTGGCACAGGCTGCGACTACGCCTTCCCCATGGGAGGCGGCCCAGAGTTTCCTAATAAAAAGGGATAATAAACTGGGGGGGGGGGGGGGGGGGGGGGTGGGGGAAATAAAATTATTAACAATTAATATACATAAGGACAAGGAATTAAAAAACAAAATTGGGGTGAGAGTATGAACTGATATCTAGTCTGTGCTAGCATGAATATTATCACGCAGACGTTGAAAGATACAGACACCCCCGTCCTACAGTGCCAGCAACTTTTAAAACACCCAGCACTCACTAGGTCCTTTCTCCCCCATCCCCAGTCGCCCACAATGGTGCTCCGAGTTGTCTGTGGAGTCAGACCATGCGCCAAAGGCAGCAAGTGTGCAGCAGGCTGCTTGAGTAAAACCCTGCATCTGCCAACACCTTAAGCACCTCCTGTGCTACAAAAGTGCTCTATAAAAACTAGGTCCCAACATTCTCTACAGTAAAAGTTTTAATTCAAACAAGTGAAAGGCCTTTCACACGTAAAGAGGAATCCGAAAGGCAATTACTGTAACGATATTAGCATGGGATTGCGGACGTATGGCAGGTGCAGTGATGTCCCGAGGCCTCGGACATCAGTCATGGTCCGATTCGTTTGAAAAATGACCGAATGCAAACACCTGTGTCCCGTCAAATGTCCGATTCTATTGCGAAATTAGCGGTCATTGTCCGATAGTATTATGACTAGAGCGGTCACTGCAAGAAACATCTGTACAAACTGGAGTGTCAAAGCCGTTAAAACGAGTTTGAATAGTGGACAATGCTAGACTATTATCATTCTTTAGTACATTCCGTCGAACAACGAAAGGGCCGCAACTCTCGACACTTTTGAAAGGGAAATAACCGACACCATACTTCCTCTGCAACGATCTTAAAGAAGCACCATTAATCGGTTCGCTTCACAATCTGAATGTCCTATTGCTTTTATGTAGTCAGGACATGATGTCCGATTAGTTTTAGGATTTATGACATTTTGTCATATTGCCCTCTAATCCTAGGAACACCACTGCAGGTGTTACAGCGGCTGGAACACACCTGGCAGCTAAGTGCTTAGACTGGGACTTGCAAACATAGAGAGTAATAACACATTTTTTTATTTAAATTTATTCGTTCTTATATAGCGCTTTTCCAGCTCAAGAGCGGCTCAAGGCGCTGACCGATACAGGATCTAACTCAAGCCACCGGAGGCGCCAACTTGCAGCCTTTGGGCGCATCGTAATAACGCTCCAGACAACTGAGCACAATCCTGGGCAGCCAGGGATGGGGGAGAAGGACCTAGGCGTATGCTGGGTGTGTTCTTGTCACCGGCACTCACCCGTCTAGGACATGAGCGTCAGGATCTTTAAAGTCCGTTATGATGGAATGTATGCGACACAGACTAGACCTCGGTTTATACTCTCATCCGAAGGAGTAGGAAACGGGAGTAAAGTGTCTTTCCCAAGGACACAACACAATGCCCCGGCCTGGGCTCGAACCCGGGACCTTCAGATCCCCAAGCCAAAGCTCTACCATTAGGCCACCGTGAATGCATGGATACCTAGCTCTGGTAAGAACGAGGGCAAATGTAAAGCAGTGAAGGATAGGAGATGGGCTCTGCCCTCACAAAACTGGCCTTCAAAAAGTCTCCCCCCAAAATCTCTCCTCTATTACGTTAACATTATGTGAAAACCAATTACCCATACTTTTAAACATAATAAAACAAAAACCATTTCAATGCTACTAACCTGAATATTAAATTTCTGTACTAATTCTAGGTCTAGGAACATTTGCCGCAGCAGTATCAACATTTCTGACTCGTCCCATTGCCAGTTGTCAAACGTCGGCTTCTTTAGCTGTTCTCGCACCTCTGTGGTCAACTGCACTTTGCTGAAACATAAATAAAACATATACCATAATATCTTTATTGAAAACACATTGCTGCCTACCTCATAAAACCCAGTGTACTCCACTCTTCCGCAGAGCTTCATAATAAAACAGAGCTTATTCTAGGATTTTGAAGAAGTGGGGGCAGGCCCCCCTTCCTTGAAAAAAAGGGGGGGATTAGGCCCCCCTCTGACCAAAACAGTGGGGGCGTCTTCTCGGCATATATAGGGTGTACACACAAACAAATATCCATACTTGTTTTCTCCCGTGATGTTCCCGGATAAACTGTGAAACAGTCAAGTGTCGCATTCTCTCCAAACAGTAAGTGCACACAAATCGCAGACAAAATATATCACAAACTGGTATCTGTAACCTTGCTTTCACAACTGTTGCATAAAAGCTCTGCTATTTTAGAAGATAAGTCATAGGAAAACAGTGTGACTGTTTTCTTCACAGTTCCTCCACTTAATTCGAAGTCGAAAAGCGTGCGCTTTTTCGAAGCCATTCTGATTCTGATTGTAAACCAGTTCCAACCGGTCAGGTTCATCGATGCCACACTCAGAAGAAAGGTGATTGGTCAAAAAGAATAGCATCGGCCAATGAAAATTTGAGACACATCGCATATACAAGAGAGCAACTTCCGTTTAACTCCAGTTTCCGCTACCCCTAGCAGACGACAGAAACTTCACAGTAAACCCCGCTTCGATCAAGACATGTAGCGGGATATTTTCAATCTCCGCGGGATCGCGAACGCGCTCATCGAATTTCTTTGCGGGAAAAAAACTTTTTGTGCGTGATCCCGCTCATCCCGCGCCCTAGAATAAGCTCTGATAAAATAGCATAAATGTGAAGCTAGGACACTTTATAGAATATGAATTTTGCTTATAACCATCAAAATCAAATTTGCAAGGGCAGCCGTAAAAAATTAGGCAAGAATCTTTTTTGTTTTTTTTGTTTTTTGTTTTCATATATGTTACTTTTCTTCAAAAATGTGCTTTAATATTCTTTTCTTTCGTTTGTATTCTCCACACTGCTGTTCTTCCTCCTTCTCATTCAAGGTCTACAATATCTATAATCTAATAATCTTCTTCAACGTACTCGTTGCCTTCAGTATCCATTTTGCCTTCCTATCAGAGGCTCTGTGCTCCCTGAACAACCCTTCTATTCTTCTTTGCTATCAGCACCTACTACACTTCACCCTCTTCTTTGTCCTCCTCTTCCTCCTCCTCATGACTCACCTCATGGCCATGAACTTGTCGTAGACTCGCTGCCTGTAAGCGTCCACTTTGCCTGCAGAAGCTCTCTGCTCCCAGAAGGGCTGTGACGTTCCCATGTTCATGTTCTTGAACAAGCCCAGCCAGCTGAGGTGCTCTAAGCTCTGCACAAAACCACACACCATAACAATGAACAGCACACCAGACACCAGTTTCGTGCCACCTCCCAGCAATTTTCCCCGATATGAGCCTCACATTATTTATAGGTGGCAAAGTCAAAGAAGACGAACAGCATCAGCAGGCACTTCAGCTATTCTGAGTGCAACAGTCAGATAACTACATTACAAATGCAGTCATATTTTGCCAACTTCTCTCAAACCCCCAACCCTGATCAACCCCGATCAACCCCTGCCAGCATTCTTCCCCACCCCAAGAAGCATGAAACCGGACTCCAGATTAATAATTTGATCAAAACGATCTCTGTCCTCGCAACAGATGGGATAGGTGACCTTGGCATCGTAACTTTAAATAGGTCTTCAAAAGAAAAGAAAAACAGGTTTTCGTAATTTATTTTTTTCTTCCAACCACGAATCCTGAATTTGTATTACGTGTTCAGTCACGTTTCTCTGTTTTACCCATCTTGACATTTAAAAGACGAAAATAAATCAGGTCAAGGCCGTCACAATTTTCGTTGCTTCTGAATCAATGCAGATGAAGACACATCTTAAACGTTTGTTTTGACATTGGGCTGAACCAAAACTACATTTACACATCATAGATGCTTGTTTTGACATTGAACTGAACCAAAACTATATATAAACGTCTGAAACGTTTGGTTTGGCCTTTCAGCTAAACCAAAACTATATTTAGTAATATCTTAAACGCTTGCTTTGACATTGAGTTGAACCAAAACTATATTCAGACATCTTAAACGTTTGTTTTGACATTGAGTTGAACCAAAACTATATTCAGACATCTTAAACGTTTGTTTTGACATTGATCTGAACTAAAACTATATTTAGACATCTTAAACGTTTGTTTTGACATTGAGCTGAACCAAAACTATATTTATGTAAACCACCAATGGTTGGGTCACACACAATGTGAAGGACCAACACTTACTTCCAGTTTGTGTCTAAGTGTTTCGGCCTTAGCCTTGAGTTCTGTGATAACTTGAGGAGTGTCTCCCGAGTCGATGTACACTCTCTTCTCCAGCCTGTCCAGCCTTGCAACACATAAAAACCAAAACGTTCTTTTTTTTATCAAAAAAAGACGATACTGAAACAGTAATGAAATATTTTTTGTTCCGAGCAAATTCTCCCTGAACATTGTGATATGATCTAACCTGGAACGAAAGAAAGTGTAAGCAATTAAAATGCACAATGAAATCTAGGACTTCGTGCTGAACGATAAAATGGAGGATGCCTTAGACCACTCTTTATGATTCGGTGAGCTGAAGACTGGCTATAATCAATTACCGCTTAATATAATCACTCGGATCATAAAGACAGATCACATACACCATTTGTTCGGAAATTATACCAATGGAAAATTAAACTAAAAAAGAATTAATCGGGATAAACTGCTAGAATAATAGAGATCAAAGAACAAAAAATATGAATGAAGTTGTATGGTATGGCCATGTCACCAGATCATCAGGCCTTGCAAAGATCATCCTGCAAGGCACAGTGCAATAAGGTAGAAGAAGAGGGAGACCGAAAAGGAGGTGGGACGACAACATTCGAGAATGGACTGGTTTGACAGTGAGCGAAGCCATGAGGGTTGCTGAGGACAGAGAAAGATGGAGTACGCTGGTTAAACGATCATCTGTGGTGCCCCTACGACCTCTGAGTTACGAAAAAGGATAGGATAGGATAGAACTTAAAAACGAAATAAATAAAAAAATATTACAAACACACATTCATTGATCACCAACTTCAAAAGACAAAGCGAAAGAGGGGAAAAAATGAAATTATAGAAAACAATAACAAAGGACAGAATGAATGAAATAATGTAAACAACAAAAATAAATAAATAAAAAAGATTATCACACACACAAAGATTAATTGTGATATACAAGTCTTGTGTTTCAAAAAAACAAATCATAAGTGTTTATAAGGTCAAACTTGACGATGCTCACTTTACAATTGAATTCGTTATTCTGTATCATATCATTTCATTAATGCCAGAATCCTCCAAACATTCCCCCCCCTCCCCCCTCCTTAAATCAAAACAAAACAAAACCAGAAAATAAATAAAAACTTTACAAACAAACAAACACCACAAAACACAACATGAGTGAAATTCAAACGTGACTGAGAACTTGCACCCAAGTTCCCGTCTAGTTACAATTCTCAATTGATATCAAACGACACTAATTTTGTCTTGTGTCTTAAGGCCATACTATGTTATCTGGTGCATCACAATTAAGAATAAAATACAAAAAGAGAAAGATAAAAGAATAAAGAAAGAGCAAATACGCCTAAGGGTCGGAATGAAACAGGGACAGGAAAACCCTGACGTTGCTAATTGATGGATGTTCTTCAAAGGTGGGTAGGCGGTGGAAGTAGGGTGAAGGATGGGGAGGGGAGCGAGAGGGAGGGGAGGCTTGGAAATACAACAATAAAGGAACAAGAACTAAATGCCCAAATTTCAAATGCCAAAATGCAAGAAAGGTTAAAAAGTGCCCAATTCAAACAAATGGGAATTTTTATTTTTATTTTTTTTTTTACAAATTAACAGTTCATCATCATCATCATCATCATCATCATCATCATCATCATCATCATCATCATGAACATTTATAACGGACCTTGTTTTTCAAAACTGTAGCGCTTTATAAGGCTTACAGAAACGATGAGCAAGACTATATAATAAAATTAAACATGAAAATAATATACAGGAGAGGGCGCGGTGGAGGAGACGGGTTGGGGGGAGTGGGAACACATTATTTAAATGCTATAATTTCAAAAAGGAAGTAAATTTCACCAAAACGATTTACACCAGAAGGGTAACGAGTATTAAATATTTGAACTCGACTGGCATACAGAATGGAAAAAACAGGACATTAGAACTCTAAAATTAAAAAAATATTTTTTAAAAGCCTAAAGGGTCAAGTAAACAAAAACAAAACAAAACAAACAACAACAAAAAAAATAAATGGACGGAAAAGCTTACGGGTTGAGGGGGGAAAAACAGACAGGACATTTGTAACCATTAAAGGATGAACTTACAGAAAGGTTTGACAAAAAAAGAACTGGGCGTAAGAGGGAGGGAGAGAGAGGTGGGGTTTGGAGTGGTAGGGGGGGGGGGGGGAGAGAAACGCATGGGGGCCAGAAACATGCTGACATTGCTATGTCCTCTGTTCCATCAGAGGTACGGGCAGAAAAGCCATGAAAATTAGAAGGTTGAAAAGAAGAAATAGTTGAAATAAATGACCATACATCGGATAGTGCTTTCTTATGATCTTATGATGAGAAGGGACGATGGTGTGGTGGTCTGTGGATGGGGTGAAGGTGGCCGAAAGATGGAACAATTCAATAATAAAGCACCTATTACGACGGAAAGAAGAAGAAGACATGCTGAATTTTTCAACTACATGTAGAGGACGTGTGCGAGAAACCCAAAATATTTAGAAGAATCACGCACACGTACACACACACACACACACACATTCTTGTATAGGTCACAAATGGGGTAATTTTAGAATGTAGGAGTCGGAAACCACTTTTTTGACGGAAAGAACGCAAATTTCTTCTAGAAATGTAAGAATCTTAGTCAAAATTGGCTGTTTCCGTCTAAAAAGGTGACCTAGTTCGTCTCCTATAGGCGATGAAATAGGTCGATTTTTGCTTCAAACTTTCCCGAAAATTGGCTGGATTTTCTCCGTCCCGGATAGTGCACTCCTCTGTACTTAAAACACTCTTTTGCACTACAACTGCACTCCCATGCACTAAAAAAGCACTCCCGCGTACTTAGAAACAAATGGGGAACGGAAGACAAATGAGGAACGAGCAAATTACCCCATTTATCACTAAAAAAGTAAATTCCGTTTATCATTTTTGTGGTTTTACAACCTCCCACACACACACACACACACACACACACACACACACACACACACACACACACACACACACACACACACACACACACACACACACTTTGAAGGAATGTGGTATGGGTTAGAGTCGATAATACCACGAGACCTCAACAGAAGAAACCAAAAACAACATCTAAAGTTTAAAATTAGGCAAAAACGAATTAGCTAACGATGCTAATTCCCGCCCTCTCCTTCAGATGTGAGAAAATCAATCAGAAATATTATAAGAACACGAGGAAGCTCGCCTAAGGATAAAACATCAAAACAAAGTCAAAACAAAAAATAAACCCGCGAGCACAGTTAAATCCTGGAAGTCCACCAGCTGTGGTTAACCCACAGGAAAATAGAAAAATGATGGCACAAAAATTATCTTGAAAGGATTGGCAGGATGGGTGGTGGTGTGGGGATGGAGAGGAGGAACTGCTGGCGTAGCCAATCTTGCGATTTTTCTGATGTGTGGACATTGTGTGAGTTTAGTGCGGAGACTCCTTGGGTTGGTTTTCATCGACATTCTTCTTTGCTCCTCTTCTGGAAAGTCAGGGGAAAACGGAACAAAAGGTAAAATAAAATCAACGTATTGAAAGTGTCAAAGAAAGAAAGGAAAGGAAAACTAGAAGCATAAACGGACGAAAACAATTCCAGGCGAAAAGGGGATGAGAAGAGTGGAGGGATCGGCGGAAGGGAGGGGGAGATGGTAGGAGAGGGAGGGAGCGAAAGAGGATATTAAAACCCAAAAAATATTAACAAACAACACAAAGGCTGGAGAATTAGCAGAGTCAAAAGTGGACGAAGAAGAAGAAGAAGAAGAAGAAGAAGAAGAACAACAACAACAACAACAACAACAACAACAACAACAACAACAACAACAACAACAACAACAACAACAACAACAACAACAACAAGAGGAAGCAGAAATTAAAGCTAATGTGGAGATTCAAGAAGAAGAAGAAGAAGAAGAAGAAGAACAACAACAACAACATAACAACAACAACAACAACAACAACAACAACAACACAATTAAATCTAACGAGAAGCTTAAAATTGCCTGGTCGTCAAAGACATGATGTAATTGCCTGGGAAAGACAAGTCTACTTTGAAAACCGTTGTCAAACATCAAGGGAGATCACAAAAAAGCAGTTTCCACGGGAAATAAATCTCATGATAACAGCCTCCGGGAATCGAGAGTTGTAAGAAGAAGAAGAAATAGTACTCAGTAGGGAAAGGTATAAAAGGGAGAGGGAGGTGGAGTGGGCGAGGGAGAGGGGGAGGGAGAGGGCGAGAGAGAGAGAGAGAGAGAGAGAGAGAGAGAGAGAGAGAGAGAGAGAGAGAGAGAGAGCGCGCGCGCAATGAGTAGACCAACATAGTCTTTGACAATGGAAATCTAAATCGGCCATACAAAGGACACAATCTGTTGCCGGGTTCATATAGAAGGTATATAATTTAATGTGCCCACTTGACTCACCTTCCCCTTGCTCAACCTAGCAGAAAATAATAGATATTTTTTATTTAGTACCCTATTTTCCGACTGCACTACAAACCCGGACAGTACTCAAATGTCAATCCACATTTAGACACACCATGACTATACTTTTAAAGTCTTTTGATATTTCTGTCTTTATTCCTTCGTATTTTCTTTAGTAAGCTTAAATCGTCTTCCATTCTTTCAATTACGCGAGCTTCTTTTTTCTTTTCTTCTTCTTCGTCTCTTTTAATTTCTTACCTTGATTCTACTTCTCAACTTCTGTCTGGTGTTGACCCCTCACACGTATTCATTTTATTTCGATGCTCCTCTCTTTCCTAACAGGGAAAGCTCTAGGCGTCTACGATCCTTCCCACACACCCCTTATCCCACATACCCAATTTCGTCCTATTTTCTTTTTCTTCTTATTTCATTACATTGCTCTCTCTTTCTTCCTTATCTTTCTTAGTTTTGTTCCTTCAAGATGGTATCTTCTCCGTCTCTCTCTAGCTCTCTCTCTCTTCCACCCCACCCATCCCCACCTCTACCACTTTCAATGTAGTTTCTATGGTGATCAAATCCAGAGTAAGGCATGGCTTGAAAAACAGAAAAAGCAAAAAAAAGCGGACTTGTGCATAAGGAACTCGTGTGTGATCAGTTCATTTAATACAATACAACACTGAACTGTTATAATAACTAAGAGTTTGGGGGCGGATCTTCGTACAATTGGCACTTTCGCATTATTAAGAAGTATTAATAATACTTTATTTTGTAAACCACGAATTCCAAACTAGTAGTATTTGCTCTTGGCGTTTGCACTCATGCACACAGACACTCGCAAGATATTTTATCCTTAAATTTAATTGCGAGAATAAGATTAAAACTATACATTCGAAAATAAAAGGTCTTATTAAAAACAAAATTAAAAAAAATAAACTAACACCAACTTAGAGAACATTATGGGAAGTTGTTAACTCTCTTTAAATAAACAATTATATTAAATATTCAATCTGTATAAACTAATTCAAGGGTGTGCGATGAAGAAGACGTTATTAAAATCACCAACCAGCGATACATATTAACAAACATTGCTGCGAAATTATATAATAGTGAAAAATTCATTTTAAAAAAAATCTACAACTCAACCAAGTATGAAAAGAAGAACAAAGGCTGTTTCACAAACAGTGATGAAAACTACTCACCTTTCCTCGATGGTTTCCAGATCGTGGCCAATCTTGGTGGCTAGGGCGTCATCTTTGCCTGCAACACCCCCTGCTAGTGTCTGATTACATATGTTGTCAGTACCACATCCACTGTACAGCATTACCAGACATTTAAATACAAACTAATACCATGAGACTAAATACATAATAAACATTGACATCCCTTGATAAGAATCAGCCGCCTAAAATCTGTATATTCTTGTTGTGAATAAAATGTCTGAATCTGGTTGCATAATTATGAAATGCTGTCAAAGCCACAATCGCACTATAACAGTTTTCCCACCAAGTCAACCGGGCCTCTCTTCAGTGTAACTCAAACATCTCTCTACCAACAGAACAGGCCTGTGACTATCCTTTTATCACAACAGAACAAACCCAAACGCCATCCACGCTACTACAGTGCAGGGTCGAGCATTTCAAGGACAGCAGAGCATTAATTTTCTAGTCCACTTTGAGCAAGACACTTCAAACCATCAAGAAGTCAATAAGAAACAAAAAAAGGAGGGTCTCTCGTTTCAACGTGCCGTGCATACATCAAGACAACTGTTGGGATGCTTTCTCCAAAGGAAGTCAATCGCCATTCCCACATAACATCAAACAAAATCTCTTCAGAGCCAGCAAGCTCAGCACATTCTGATATCGCTACCAGAGATTATTGCACAACAGAGTTCATTTTCAGCAAGGTACCTCAAGTCGTTAACTTTTAGGACACCATAAATGCCAACAAAACGCTCATCAGATCATTTCGTGTTCAATTTATAGTTTTCTTCATTAGGTGCAGACATATTTGCTCCAAATAAACAAGTCCTCATGCTAAACTGAACATCAAGCGGAGTTTCACCTTTAAAGGGGTATTTTATTGTAATCCAGACGCTTCGCAATACCTTCTCCAAAAACAAACAAGTCGTCATGCCAACAACGGAACAACAATTCCAAGCTGAGACAGGTGCTCCCCCACCCCAAAAACTTTCTGAAGACAAACCACCGCCATGCCAACCAGGAAAGCAGCCACCAAAGGCACATGCTGAACAAAAGAAAGCAACACTCCACAAGGCCACAAACCTGGGATGAAGAGCGGAGCAGAGATGCCAGATATTGAGGGTACGGAGAGAGCGTGAAAGGACGTGGCGGTGTCCTTTGAGCTCTGATGGGGTGCCTGCTTGCGCTTAGCACTGGGCTCGTCTTCGTTCACTTCCGCCTTGGTGGTCTTCTTCTTTCTGAAGACCAAAGGGAAGCAGCCGAACCACTTTCGCTCTCTGTTCTGCTCTCCAGAATCCCCGCCGTTCTCATCGACCAGTCGGATCTTGAAACTGCAGCTGGGAGTGTTAGGGGTGCCTGTGGGAACCAACAGGGAAGCCATCCATTCATTCATACATATAACCCATACCACTCTGGCACATCGCTTCGCCTTCCCCTTCGCCGCCAGCTTCAGCACGTTTTCCTAATAGCTACCAAAGATTACTGCCCCCTGCTATCGTCGTTTTGATGTAGGTTTTGGAAGTACCAGACATAGCCGCAAACCTGAGCTTAATATGTCGGGCACCACATGCAACCTCTTGAGAGGTTTTTTGCCGCAATAACGGCAAAGTGCTGGCGGGAGCGGAGGCTCACAAAGACTGTAGCTGTGACAACTGAAATCTGTTAGGTCACCGTGGCATGATGGCTTAAAGCTATGGGATCACAGCGCCGAGGAAACAAGAGAAATATTTCCCCAGACTCTGACCTTACTCCCAATACGGCCAATTGGCTAATACGTTACAAAAACAACAAATCGGTTGAATGTGATGCGGGTCCAAGTTACTGACACCCACTACTGAGGGATCGTTGCTGGGACTGACAGAGCAATCTGAAAAATTGACGCGTACCAGATCTGGCATTGGCGGTAGATCGTCTTCAATGGAAAACGAAGTAGGGAAGAGTGAGAAGAGGGACGAGGGGGAGGAAGACGAGGGGGGGGGGTGAGGGGAGGGAGGAGGATATCTAAGTAAGCAATCAACCACTATCCTGCGTTAGCCTTAGTGTACCTGCCTCCCGAGAACAACAAACTTATCACAGGAAGACATCTGGCGAATAGGACGTAACCACCAAGGCCAGGCAGCGATCTCCCAACAAAAGACGCTGTTGTGACTGACTGCACCGCTTTGCTCCATCCCCTCTCAAGCCCCATGTTCACCTGACAACATCACACACAAACAACTTCACTGTAAACCACAAGGAGCTGATGCAGAAACCGGAGAAAGGTTTCATGTCTTCAGCACTGAACTTGAATTTTATGCCCACGCTGACTTTTCAAACAACCTATGCACTAAGTGGTATTTGATGTCCACTGCACTGCCCATGTTCTAAGTCACACAGCTCCACAAAGAATTTACCTGTGGTGATGAGCTGGCGCAGTAGCCTAACGGTTTGGGCACACGCTAGACAAGTTTCAGGTCGAGCGCGTTGAGTGCTTGGATGGGTGACCAATATTTGGCAGGTAACCACCATGAGGACACAAAGAATGGAACACGGGCACGACCCCCCACTTTCACCCCCCCCCCCCTCCTTCTCTTCCTCTCCCCAGCTGTGAATGGGTACCTACTGGGTCTGCTTAGAACCGGGGAAGGTAAAACAGCGATGGAGAGGGGATAGAAACCACTCTCATTCGGCTGGTCTACAGAATAGGGAAGTCCCGAATAGATCTCTCCCCCCACGATCAAAAGGTTATGGGAGCAACAGAACACTGCAACACAAAGTCCACTCGCCCATCCCTCCAGTTCTATCAGCAAGAGTACTTGCCTTACAGCATGTTTTTCTTGTCATAGCTGCATCACTAGTCTTGAAATACCTGCTTTACCACCGTCGTAGAAATGTATGGCTTCCAAACCCCTCACCCCTCATCTGGTTCCACACGTAACGTCGTTGGGTTACAAGGATTGTATATAATACGTCACGTTGATTCACTGCTTTATAATGGTCTGATTTCAAAGTACCTATTCAAAGTATCTATTTACACCCAAAACACAAAATGGATCCTATATGCGTGGACAACATTTTTAGAGACACTTTGGTTTGCCATATGGTTCTGTCTTAAAAAATAACTTTGTATTGGCTGTTATTTTATTAGCGCGTGCATTCCGCGCGCGTTAATCTGATCACGTATATGCAATAAAGCAAAGGTAAACAGTCACTGAAACGAACGTCAATAATCAATAAAAGCAGGACATCTCACGAAGCAAATATGTCAAGAACAACTCGAGACACCCCGGGAAATAAGGTGACAGCTTATTGTTGTTTTAATGTTGATGCAATGGTTATGCTATTGCTGGCATCTGTACTGTAAAGATGGCTTACTGTAGCTGGCGGCGACGACCTTGAGGCTGTATCTGGTGTCAGAAGTGTTGCGAGGCAGCCGCTCAGAGATGTTGACGATGTTGCCGCGAGTGTTGTACAGCTTCAGGATGTCGTACGGACCTGCCTCTGCCGCCGCTCGAAACGTCTCTGCACACACACGACAATAAATGCCTGTTAGATAAACACAAGATGAGCAATGAAGAAACAATAGAGAGATATATATATACCTGAATTAGATGGACAATAGAAACGAGAAACCTAATCAATCCACCGACCTCGGGCTTCTTGCCTTCTGCTTTTACTCTGTCTTCGGGCAAATTAGTGACTCCATCTTCTCGACCAGAAGCAGCAAAGAGGCTAGAATGTAATACTCTCCTATTCAATCAACTATCTTCTAAATAGCGCACTCCCGGTGTCAATGGAGCATTCAGATCCCGCCCGAAAAATTGTAAGTCGTGTGGTGCTGTAACAAACAACATGATGACAGTGCACACTGTACCGTACAACATAGTTTAAGATCAAACTTGAGAGTCTCTGCATAGTTATGATCACACTGGTGAGGCGCACTTGCAGCAGGTTCGGGTACAGTGGCACGCCTCTGACTATCTGAAAGGCGTGACCAAATACAGAGATACGATATACTGAGAGTCACAGGCACACATCAAGCAAAGTAAATAGCCAACAAAGCACTTGCAGGAGGAGGTCGAGAAGATGAAGGAGGAGGCAGGGGGGGTAGGAGGCGGAGGAGGTCACAAAGCCGATCTATGAGGAACACCAGGTACCACAAGTTCATTTAATGACAACGGTTCGATAAAAATTGATCAAACTCCATAATGGTTCTCCTCTTCTGTTTCCAAAAATATTAAAACCTAAGAATATCAATATGTACAACAACCTGGCGCATCCTAACATTAAAATACCAGCCAGTGCAAAGGAGTTCAAGGGTGGGTGTGAAGGGAGTGGGGATAAGAGAGGGAAGAGGTGGTCTGTAAAAAAAAAAAAAGCCCTAACTGTAGCCTTGAGATAAATGTGTATCAATTTGGGGATGCCTCCAAGAAGAGGAAACTTTCTTATCTGTTAAACATCGCAGCCAATTTAATGTAAATAGTGTTTTCTCTTCCTTCGTATTAACCGAAATTTCATGCATTCATACTGCTTTCGGCTAAGGTTGAGAAGAAGAAGAAGAAGAAGAAGAAGAAGAAGAAGAAGACATAAAAACTAATAAATAATTTTAAAAATTCAACAAAATTATTAATGAAAATGTTGCTCTAAACTTTGTTAACCATTCATTAATTACCCAAAGGCACATGGGTAAACCTTCACTATTTCCTTCTTTAGAACCTCGTAAGCGTTCTCTTTACATGAGACATGTGCACTCAGACACAGTCATCAACTTACGAGTACAGCAAAATAGCCCAGATTAAATTTAAAGTTTTAAAACCACAAGAAGATGAAAAACATTAGATAGAAGAAGAAGAAGAAGAAGAAGAAGAAGAAGAAGAAGAAGAAGAAGAAGAAGAAGAAGAAGAAGATTAGTTAGTTAGCTATTCATTGCTTACAGAGTCCAGGGGACTGCCAAGAGCCGAATCAGGACCACAAAATCAAGACTACAACTTGGTTGAAAGAAAACTCACTCGTGATCCGTATAAAAGATCTGTTGAAACAACTCTAGTGGTTACACTGAAGGCACTCCACCAGTCGGTCACTTTACAATAAAGGCATCCCACGCAGAGGACGCTGGGGCTATATATCCTAATGTATCGAACCCCCGTTTACAAAAACAAAATACAATATAAATATCATTATAAAATATCAACAAAACACATACATAAAAAATGCATACATTGTTAAATATTAATATGATAGGAAGCCCTAGTGACCATTTGGCAGAAAGTGTCCAATATTCCCAACCTAACCCAACAGACCTCATACACAAATGAGGAGTTTAGGAAACGTTTTCAAGAAAAAAAGTAGGTGACTGATCTAACGAAGAAGATAGTATAGCAGATTGATAGAACAGAGTAGAATGAGGCAGAACAAAGAAAGACAGTGACAGTGGGAATTTAAAGCATTAAATTTCCAGAAAGAGGGGATGGGGGATAGAAGAAGAAGAAGAAGAAGAAGAAGATGAAGATGATGATGATGATGATGATGATGATGATGATGATGATGATGATGATGATGATGATGATGATGGGGGGGGGGGGGGCGGCGGCGGCGACGACGACGACGACGAAGGAGAAGAAGAAGAAGAAGAAGAAGAAGGATTTAAATTTTTAAAATGGGAAGGTAACATCGCAATACCACAGAACTACACCAAAACATTAATTTTATTCTTCCCCACGACAACTTGATCCTCTATCTGATAAACACGCGTTCAGTTAACACGCCAACCACTAATCTTCAGCGGAAAGAAAATATGTTAAGTTAACCCTTCAAAGCCTAAACTTCGGCGGGGAGAAAAGTGTTAAATAACCGGCCACAGCCCAGCCCCAATTTTCGCGTCGAGAGTAGTGTAAAAGTTCACTCTTCACAGTGATCGCGTGGCCCTCTCCGCTTGCATAAACGCGCAGCGCATTAGCATCAAAGGAACATTTTGCTATCACGAATAATGTGCTTTCATAACCTACCTCCCAAACCTAGGGTATGTTTGCATACATGAATCTGTGTGTGTGTGTGTGAGAGAGAGAGAGAGAGAGAGAGAGAGAGAGAGGGAGTGCGCGCGCTTGTGCGTGAAAGAGAATGCAATTGGACACAACCCACGTGAAATGTGTCTGTTAATAACTGCATATTTAGAACAGATTTTGCTGTATCTGTGTCAGAGGGATCCATAACGAGCATATATAATTAAATTGACGTAAACAACATACATATTCAACATTTACAGTTATGTCAGGACGCTGCTCTCCCACCTCACTATCACTTTTTCTCAAGTGCGTGCGTGTGTGTCTGTGAGTGTGTTGTCCATGATTGTAATGGACGAACACCTTTTCACTTGCACTGTGTTATTCTTTGTGGATTTCTGTAATAATAAAAACAAACAAACAAAAAATAACAACACTCTCCAGAATTACTCTAAAACACGCAACTAGGTTCTTCATGAGAGGGGAGGGGAGAGGGCCCGAGAGAGAGCGAGAGAAAGAGATAGAGAAGAGCTAGAGAGAAGAGAGAGAGCGAGAGACAGACAGAAAAAGAGAATAGCAACAGTCTGTGTCTAATGATTATGATCGACAGATCTGTTTCGCTTTCAGTGACTAATCCTTCGTGGATTTTTCATTCAAGCACTTTCTAGAATACGTTACACACACGCAAACTCCTGTCGTTTGTGTGTATGTAAGAGAGTGGAGGGTGGAGGGGAGGGGAAAGGGGAGGGGAGGAGGAGGAGAGGAAGTGGGAGAAGAAGGGGGGCGACGGAGCGCGCACAGAGAGAAAAGAGAGTACGAGTGCGCACACCACCGGCTAAAGCGTGCGCATTGGTGAGCGAGGGTTACCGTGCATGCTAGAAGTACATTCAGGTCCTAATATCCCAAGAGGCAGTTTCTACCAGAGGAAAAAAAATTTATTCTGCCGGCACCCAAAGATCCGTAAAAGCCAGAAGACTTTTTATTTTCTTTTTCTGAACTCTCTGCACCGAATTCTTCTCAAATTAGCAAACCAATTGCTTCAATTTTCTATTAATAATAAGGGAGAGACAAGAATTAAAGTAAGCAAGTTGCTTATTAGAAGACGGAGAGGAAATTGAATGTTTATTTTTGGATTTTTTTTTTTTTAAAGACTGACTACGTCAAATACCATTATTGAAGTGAGGGAAGAAACCCGCTGTTACGGGAAAAGCCTGCATGTAACCGCGTACCACTAAGTAAAGTAACCCTATTATTCATACAGACGATCATATTTATTTAATTTATTTATTTAATCGTTCTTATATAGCGCTTTTCCAGCTCAAGAGCTGCTCAAGGCGCTGGCCGATACAGGATCTAACTATAATGAAATAAAATGTCTCCTAATTCACAGCGTTTCTATTGGCCTATCCCGTAACTCGGAAGTCCATAAGGCACCACAGATGACCATTTAACCAGAGTACTCCATCTTTCTCTGTCCTCAGCAGTCCTCATGGTTTCACTCAGTGTAACCAGTCTTTTCTCGAATGTTGTCTTCCCACCTCTTTTTGTCTACATCTTCTTCTGCCTCCTTGCACCGTGCCTTGCAGGATGGTCTTTGCAAAGGTCTGATGCTTTGGTGACGTGGCAATACCATCGGAGTTTCCGTTTCTTCACCACTGTGAGCAAGTTACCGTGTTGTCCAATGGCTTGTGTGATGGTTTGTCGGACTTCGTCGTTGGTGATGTGCTACTTACATTCACATCGCTTATCAGTCCCAAAGAGTTGCTCAAGGCGCAAAACCTAAATCAAGATTTAACTCATGTTTTCCAAGACGCTAACATGCATGGTCCAGCGCTCTATCAAGCGCCATGGACAGCTGATCTAACCTGTATAATGGAACCCGAATACTCCAGTTTACTATTTAAACACAACTCCGGCGGGTCACACAAGCCTCATTTTAAGAATCTCATGAAATGCTCACAATGATGAAGACACGGAAACTCCTAGGGTATGGTCACGTCACCAGAGCATCAGGCCTTGTCTTGCAAAGACCATCTGCAAGGCACTGTTCAAGGAGGCAGTAGAAGAGGGAGACAGAAGAAGAGGTGGGAGGACAACATTCCAGAATGGACTGGTTTGACAATGAGCGAAGTCATGAGGGTTGCGGAGGACATAGAAACATGGAGTAAGCTGGTTAAACGTTCATCTAAGATGCCCCAACGACCTTCAAGAGCTACGGGATAGGATAGGGTCAGTAAAAAAATAAATTTTTAAAAAAGCCGAATCTTTTGCTTTTAGTAGAAATACGTGGTACTTTCTTCCAAATTCTTCTAGCATAATAATAATAATAATAATAATAATAATAATAATAACAACAACAACTATTAGCAGGGCAAAGCCCATATATATATGACTCAAATGCTCCTTAGTGAACACGCAATATTTAACATCAAAATGAGTGCCTAGAAAAAGCAAAATGAAACTGTGGCATTTAAATTGCAATGTAATACCGATTTTAATCTTAATATGCTCTTGACCATGAGATGGCCTTGACCTCTAGCTCCAAATACTCATGTACTACCAAATTAACTATAGCTAAGTTTTAATATGGACACAAAAACACAATGACCTTGGGATGACCTTGACCTTCAGTTACCTTGACATTGGGATGACCTTGACCTTTATCTCTTATGCTCATGTATGATAAAATAACCCAATTTTGTTGCATATTACGGGTTAAATACAGCCATTCTACTGTACGATGACCCACTTTTTGTATGTTTTTGCGAGGCCTAAAGTGACTTTGATCTTCAAGATCAACGCAAAAACAAAACACATATGAAAGATCAATCTATCATCTATAAGTACAACAAGTTTGGACTTTATATCTCTCATAGTTTGAGGTCAAGGTCACTTCAAAGTACCTATACTAACCGACTTTGGACAGCTCCAATGATCTTGACCTTGGAGTGACGCTTAAATTTGCAAAGTATGTGTGTCTGTCTCATTGATATCATGCATCAAAAAATCATAAATTCAAAATCCCTAATTTAAAAAAAAAAAAAAAGACATTTTGTGATAAATTGTCTTTTAAAAAAAAATATATTTGCTGACCCTGTGACCTTGACCTTGAAGTAAAGTAATTCATTCACTGATATTTTATGAGGTCTCAAGCATATAAGTCATCTTACCAAGTTTGGTTGTGATAGTTAAAGTAGGTTTTGAGATATTAATCCACTTGCAAGTTTTGCACAGACAGGCGCCGGGCGGCGGACAGACGGACGGATGGAATTTTAATTAATTAATGTATTTATTTATTACTACCATTTTTGGACTATTTAGGACTCATCTCGCACAGATTTGCATGAATAATCAGAATTTTTTTGGGGGGGTGGGGTGGGAGGGGGGAGAGTGATGTGGGCTAATACAATACAATACAAGATTATTGCTTTAGGTCCAGCGGACTCTTCCGAGCCAAATCAGGACCAGAGATACGTTATCTTAAAATATTATAAAATGATTCAAATCTTAAAAAACAAACCTGTTACTCTTTAATACTCAAACTTTTACATGACACCTCTTTAAGAGTCTTCTTTAAAACTGATGTATTAAAAATATAATCTCTTTCTTCAATCAAATCACTAAATTCCGTCCTATCAATAAAATCCAAACTAAACAAAACATGTCGATATGATTTATATGCGATAAAACAAACCAACATCATGTAAAAATTGAAACAGATGTTGACCATTACATACTTTAAAAATCTCTTTGAAAGGTATTGAACCAAAATATGTTTCTCTTTCCTCAATCAGATCAGCACACTCAGACATGAAATGGCGAACGGAAAAAGATTTATCACATGCAAAGCACCATGGTGGTTCTTCTCCTTTTAAAAGGAAACTGTGGGTGACGTAAGTATGCCCAATATGAAGGCGAGACAAAACTGTTTCTTCTTTGCGAGTGGATGCAAAGTTAGGCAAAGAACCTGACAAATCCGGGAGAATTTGAAATAATTTGTTATTGATATGGTTAGACCAGTCAGTCTGCCACAGCCGTTTACAATAAGATCCAGTCATAAAACGCAGATCAGAGTAAGGAACAAATTGGAAAATCTCTGAAGGGAAATCGAGATGCAGAGCATCTTTAGCCGCCCTGTCTACTGCAATGTTGCCGAGGATGCCCATGTGACCAGGTATCCACATAAAAACTATCTTTTTACCCTCAGAAACAAGTTGTGTATGGAGGTCATGGATCTCTGCCAGAAAAGGGTGTGATATCTTTCTCGTGGAAAGAGCCTGAAGTGCTGACAATGAATCGGACATGATTAAAAACGAGGTTCTTTTGGATTGATAAACTTGTTTCAGAGCGAGATGAATTGCCTTGAGCTCAGCTGTATAAACAGAACAAAAATCAGGTAAACGCTGTTGCAAAGGCTGGTCTAAGTGTCTCCCGGAGACCGACGCAGCAGCAACTGAATCTCCTTTCTTTGACCCGTCTGTAAAAAGTGTTTCATAACCTGGGTATAAGGCACATTGTTCTAAATAAAGTTGGTTATATACGGTTTCAGATGTATTGTTTTTGAGGAAGGCAGACAACTGCCAATTAATGTTTGGGGTACATAATTTCCATGGGGGAGCTTCAGTTCGAAGTTCATCGTCGTTGACGGAAGCAACATCAATGCCTGCTTTTTCCAAATGAGCCTGCATTCTGATGCCAAACGGGGGGATTGTGTTAGGTTTGGCTTCAAATTTCTGAACAAGATCTGGGTTGAAAACACAGTCATAAGCAGGGTTCATGGGATCAGTTTTTAATTTTAGATAATAATTCAGTGACAATTTTGTACGTCTGAGCTCCAGCGGGGGTTCGTTAGCTTCCACATAAAGGCTTTCACAAGGGGAGGTGCGAAAAGCACCCAAAGCAATGCGTAATGCCTGATGAGCAACTGGATCTAACATTTTAAGATAAGATTTTCTAGCAGAACCATAAACAATGCAATCATAATCTAACTTTGATCTAATTAAAGAACGATATAACAGCAATAAAGTTTTCTTGTCAGCTCCCCAGTCTGTACCACTGATAACCTTGAGCAAGTTGCAGGCCTGTTGACATTTAGTTTTCAAATTTATCAGATGAGGAAGGAAGGATAGCCTTTGATCAAAAATAACACCCAAAAATTTGACTTGTTGGACTGCCTTTATTGGAGTTTTATTGAGGGTAATATTAGGGTCTTGAATAATTCCCCTGTGCTTGGAAAAGTGAATACATTCAGTTTTTGCTTCAGAAAATTTAAAACCATTTTGTAAAACCCAGTCTTCAACGGCCTTTACACATAACTGTAGCTGACGTTCTGCAGATGCCAAGGTTTTACCTTTGGCTACTAATGCAAAATCGTCAACAAACAAAGAGTTGTCAATTCCCTGTTTAGCAGAAAGAACAATTTTATTTATTTTAATATTAAACAGCAAAGGAGACAAGATACTACCCTGAGGCACTCCCATCTCCTGTTCCCTCGTATCTGATTGATTGATTGATTTATTGTTGCTTTAGGTCCAGCGGACTCTTCCGAGCCTCCCTCGTATCTGACAAAGATCCCCCAACCTTAACCTGAAAAATTCTGTCCGTTAGAAAATTGGATATAAACAGGGGTAAATGTCCCTTCAAACCCATTTCTTGTAAATCTGAAAGAATGCCATATTTCCATGTGGTATCATAGGCTTTTTCCAAATCAAACATGATGGCAACGACATGTTCACCCTGGACGAACGCGTTACGGATAAAAGTTTCCAGTCGCACCAGGTGGTCAACAGTACTTCGACCACTTCGAAAGCCACACTGAGTGTTTGATAAGATATTATTTGTTTCCAGATACCACAGTAAACGGGAATAAACCATTCTTTCCAGCGTCTTACATAAGCAAGACGTTAAGGCTATTGGTCTATAGTTTGTTGGGTTAGTATGGTCTTTTCCAGGTTTAGGAATGGGTATATAATGGGGTTGGGGGTGAATACATAGGCTTATATTGCTATGCATGTGAGTCAATAATAATAATAATAATAATAATAATAATAATAATAATAATAATAATAATAATAATAATAATAATAATAATAATAATAATAATATAGGGCAATTTTACACCAATATATTCAATTACTTTTTCTTGTTAAACATTGTGTACGACAGTTGGGAAAACAACAGTGCCATTTAATTGTGCAGAATGTTGAGGAGTGGTCGTAGAGCAGGACCTAAAACAACATAACCGCACGGTGTCTATTCTCGGATATCTATTTGTTTAAACCGGCTTCATAATATGGCTTTCTTTTTCTATGTCGACTCGCGAAATGTTATTACATTAATTTATTTTATATTTATTCCCCTTCTTGGGTGGTTTTGCGTGCGATTCACTGATCTCGGTCGGTGCCTTCAGCAACTCCTTGCTCCGATTCTTGCGCTAGTCAAGTCCAGAAAAGTCAACAAATCTATATTTCCTCAAAATAATTATGGACAATGCGGTGATGACAAATTCTCGTGCTATTGAAAGAACAATTAATGTCAGTCTCGTCTAAGAGAGAATATCTTCCAGTACTCTGAGCGACGTATCAGTTAATTACCATGTCCTATCCTATCCTATCCTATCCCGTAACTCCGAGGTCGTAGGGGCACTACAGATGATCGTTTAACCAGCGTACTTCATCTTTCCCTGTCCTCAGCAACCCTGATTGTTTCGCTCAGTGTCAAACCAGTCCATTCTCGAATGTTGTCCATGTAAATGTCATTAATCAATGTATTTGATTATTCTATTCTATTCTGTCCCGTAACCCGGAGGTCGTAGGGGCACCACAGATGATCGTTTAACCAGCATACTCCATCTTTCTCTGTCCACAGCAGCCCTGATGGCTTCGCTCAGTGTCAAACCAGTCCATTCTCGAATGTTGTCCTCCCACCTCTTTTTCGGTCTCCCTCTTCTTCTACCTCCTTGCACTGTTCCTTGCAGAATAGTCTTTGCAAGGCCTGATGATCTGGTGACGTGGCCATACCATCGGAGATGTATTTGATTACATTATTTTTTCTAGTTCTAGCGAGTGCGAGAAAAAGGGCGTGTCCCAGTGCATTTAAATGTCTTGTTTTTAAACTTGAAGATATGGCGCTATATAAAAGCAGTTAGAATTTATTAAAACAATTGTGGGGCCGGGTAGCTCAGTTGGCAAGAGCGTCTTGCTAGTAACCGAAAGGTCGCTGGTTCGAATCCCGGATTGGTCAACGTGTGATCATATTATTTTCCCCTTTACCAACAACTGGCCCGCTGGTGTCAGTATAAATCGGTCCAGTAGTCACCTATATGCGAAAGTGTCGTGTGACTATAATCTACAAACAACAACAACAATTAAAACAACTGTAATTGTGAAGGATAAAAAAACAAAACAAACACGACTAGCCAGGAATATGTATGTTTAAGCAATATGGTTAAGGTTGATGTTTACATTACCTCACGGGTGCAAATGCAACCACACAGGCGCGCACACGCACACACATACTCTCCCTCTCTCTCTCACTCACACACATATATACGCCCACGCACACACACATATACGCCCACGCAAACACTATAGAATGAACATAAAGTGACCATACACACACGCAAACCCACACACGGATGCACGATCCCTCCTTCCCTCTCCCACTATCTCCCTTCCTACGGCAACACACAAACACACAGGCATACACACAATGCTCACATTTTCGTTCAGTTCTGTGTCAGAGACCACTCCATCAACGGATGCTATTCTGATTCCCTGGAACCCGGAGAACAAGGAGAGGGTGGCAGAAGCATTGGTACAGGACGCAGTCAATATACAAATTTCAAAAATTAAAAATCGAGTTTCTTTCCGTCTTCCAATAGCGATTTCCCTGCCTTTAGACCACCTGTTTGAGTACTTGGTGTGTATTTGGTGTGTGTGAGGGTGGATGAGACAGGTGAGCGTGTATGTTGGTATAGATCGCCGCGCTTTGAGCCTGATTGATTTGGGGAAAGGCGCGTATATAGCATCCTGTATTATTATTATTATTATTATTATTATTATTATTATTATTATTATTATTATTATTATTATTATTGAGACATTGAGATTGGGAGTGGGAGAAAGAGAGGAGAGAGAGAGGGAAAGAGAGGGAGAGGGAGGGAGGGAGAGAGAGAGAGAGAGAGAGAGAGAGAGAGAGAGACAGACAGACAGAGGAAACAACCATAAATCTATCTTTGAGAACGAGCGGGAATGAGACAGGCAGACAGATTTGTTGATCGTAGTTTAAGTTTTCAATCCAGTGTTATTTGTGAAGCCACGAGCCCATTAACTAGAGGGGGAGGTGGGAGTGAAAAGCACGTTAGGGAAAAGGAGAGTGGGCGGATGTAGATCCAAAACAACCACTGCTCCATCTTGTGTGTTGTCCCGTCGTTCGTTAATTCACACCCATTCAATTCTCTATTCCTCTGTATATGCAACCAGCAGCCAAGGCACTCTATTGATACTGCCTCTCTCTCCCCTCCCGATCCCACACGCTCTCCTCCCGCCCGCCCTCCCCCTCCTCTCTCTCCTTTCTGTATTCACCTGGGTTCAAAACTAGCTACAGTCCCCCACCCTCCACCCCTCTCTCTCTCTCTCTCTCTCTCTCTCTCTCCCTCTCTCTCTCTTTGAGTGGTGCGCGTTCTTGCAGACAAAACAATTAGCAGTCCATTTGCACTGAAGTCCTATCACTCCCTGTTTGTAGTGACCGCAGCCCATTCAAACAGCCCCATGACCGCACACTCCCGTTGGGGTGCCGGGGTTTTCTGCATAAATAGTATCCCTGCTACTGAGCTAGTGCTTTACATTACTACCGTTTCTGTCATTCTCATTCGTTCTTTCTCGTTCCTTATCTGTTCTATCAATCTACTATCTTCTTCGTTAGACCAGTCACCTACCTTTTTTCTTGAAAACTCTCCAAAAACTCATCATTTGTGTATGGGGTCTGTTGGGTCAGCTTGGGGATATTGGACGCTTTCTGCCAAATGGTCACTAGGGCTTTATATGGTATTATTTAGCAATGTAGGTATTTTATATGTATGTGTTTTGTTAATATTTTATAATGATGTTTATATTCTATTTTGTTTTTGTAATCGGGGGTTCGATAAATTAGAGTACAGCCTCAGCGTCCCCTGCATGGGATGCCTTTGTTGTAAAGTGACCGGTTTTGGAGTGCCTTCAATGTTACCAGTAGGACTGTTTCAGCAGATCTTTTATACGGATCGGGGATGAATGCTCTTTCAACCAAGTTGTGGTCCTGAATCGGTTCTTTTTTTTGTTTTTGGCTGCAGTTTATTATCCCTTTCTATCGGGAAACTCTGGGCCCGGGGAAGGCGTAGTCGCAGCCAGTGGCGCGCCCAAACCCTACCTACCTAACATTATTTGTGAATTTTTGAAATTTTTGCTGAGGGAGCAAACCGGAGCACCCGGAGAAAACCCCCGAGACGTTGCCCGAGTCGAAAGTAAATAATATTCGGAGAAACATAACGCCCAGATGCTGGCTCGAACCCACACCTGTCAGGCGCCATTAGTTTTTGGCTTGTGGAAAAGGCACGTTAGTCCCGCCTTAGCCCACTTGACCACAACGCTCGCTTTGTAGTACAGTCCGCTGGACCATATAAGCAATATATAAGCAACTAACTAAATTCTATATTACATAGCGATCTTTTTAGACTGCCGTGCTTTGAGTTCGATTGCGTGATAACATCATCATCATTATCATTATCACGATCATCATCAATCAATCAATCATCAATCAATCATCAATCATCATCCATCATCATCCATCATCATAATCATAATCGGGTGTGGCGGAATGGGAGGCGACCGTTCACGGCTTGGGAGAGATTGTCTACCTTCCATTCGTTGGTTAGTCTAGCCTTGTTCCTACTGTGCAGAATCCTTTGGTGTGGCCATTGGGTTATGCAGGACAAGGCGACACGACATATGTTTCTTCCCGCCTGACCATTCGTCTTCTGCTTTTGGTGGCGAGCAAGACTACATTGTCGGCAGGCATTTTACGCAGGTTAGTGGCAGTGACCTGCAGAAAGTATCGTGGCACTAGTAGCCGGCAATACGTTTTACTAACAACACGCTTCCACGCCTTGCGGGGCAAATATTTTTATGTCCCTCGAACGAGGGCTCAATGAAAATA
Organism: Oncomelania hupensis; assembly: GCA_036898135.1. Lineage (NCBI taxonomy): Eukaryota > Metazoa > Mollusca > Gastropoda > Littorinimorpha > Pomatiopsidae > Oncomelania > Oncomelania hupensis. The sequence goes on from CM072524.1 coordinate 41,007,976, forward strand.
GCAGTTCGGGTTGGGCCGTATTGAAATCCTACCTGTAAGTGTTTATTACTCATGTGAATAACGTAAACTTCCGAAATGGATTAGAACTTCAGTGCGTTCGAGTGTTTTCAATTGTTTGCGGGTTCATATAATCATATTCTATAAACTTCAGTTGTCAACCCATTTCTACAAGTGAGAGAAGCCGGAACCAGGCTGAACTTTGACAAGTTTGAATTTTCACGCAAATAATCAAGAATCTCATTGGAAGGCGTTCGATTTTGTTGGCCAGAAAGTGCCATTCGTATGCTCAAATACCGTAAACTTTATAAACAAATTTGCCCACTCACGTCTAAAATGAAAGTTCTCTTTGCAGTCCGCGGGACCCCATAAACAATGACTAACCTAACAACCTCATAAATTAACAACAAAAACATGTTCTGCCCACTTAAGTGGGCGGGTGCCTGACAGTGGAGGACAGAGACAGAGACAGAGAGAGAGAGAGAGAGAGAGAGAGAGAGAGAGAGAGAGAGGAGAGAGAGAGAGAGGAGAGAGAGAGAGAGAGAGAGAGAGAGGAGAGAGAGAGAGAGTGCAATAAAGAAAATAGGCCTAGAGTGCATAACGGTGTTGTTCAATCATCATACCGACTTCTTATTTGACAGAAACTCAGCCAGCCAGCCAGACAGATCTAACGCATTATGGAATTACTCTCACACCAGGGAATCGTGTTTGTTCGTCCGTTAAACAAAATACAGCAAAGAAAGAAGAATACCTGTGAGAGCAAGACGGTCAACCCAATTTGTCTTTATGTGTCTTACTCTCAGTCCAACGAAGCGAAAACAATGAAAACAAAAACATAAACAACGGATGTAACAAAGCCTTCAAAGCTGACATTTCTCTGATTATCGATCTGTCTTCTGCGCCGAAGAAGTTTTTATTTTTTATTTTTTATTTTTTGGATGTAAAAGCCTTAAATGAATAAAAGCATTTCTCTAATCATTAATCTTTCTGTAACCTGGTCAAACAATGTTGTTAGCTTCTCTCTAAAGAAAAGACCGTAAACATCGAGAAAAGAAGACAAAGAAAGCAAGAAAGGAAAGGAACAAAAATAAAAAAAAGGAAAGACGAACAAAAATTAACAAACAAATTAGTACAAAATATTTCCGAGATAATGAATGGTGTTATCTTTTTATTTTTCTGTTTATCTGTCTTTCTTCTTTATTATAATACCTTTATTCAATTCTGAGCATGAACAATTGGAAATAAATAGAGACAGACAGAAAGAAAGAAAGCAGAGGGAAAACAGACGTTGAATGCATGAAGACGTTTGTTCAAACACAAATCTGTTTATATCTTGTCCAAGTTCCCTTGCGGCGTCGCAAGCCTCCAGTTCCTTCACTTGAACCAAAAATATCTCGGATTTAAATCCGTGAATGTCACATTATTCATCGCCGCCAAAAGGAAGAAAGAAAGGAAAAACCCAAGAAGACAGAAAAGGGGAAAAGAAAGAATTAGAGATATTGGCAGTTCTCCAACAACACAAATCAATCGTTATTTTGTTTTGTGTCAAAAAGATGTATTGTTACAAAACACTGATATTTAAAAATATACTATGCGAATACGGGAGATATATATAAATCTGTGGACGTAATATCATCCACCGCCAACAAAGAAAGGAAGATGGAAAGAACGAAGGAAGAAAGGCGTTGAAAGCATTAAGATATTTCCCCCATCTCCCCCCGATTTCCGTTGGTTTGTCCCAGTCCCCTGTGGCCTCGGGTGCTTCGAACGTCGACCTTTAGTTTGATCTCAAAATACCCCTAGATCTAAATCCCTGCATGCCGCAACATCATCAGCCGCCCACACAATGTCCTCTCATATTACAGTCACACACGAAACGCGGGAATAAGGAAGAGGGTTGAGAAATGTGGAAGGGTGGGGGTGTGAGAGGGAGTGAGTGAGAAGGAGAGATGGTGTGGGTCGATGGGGATACACGCCTGGGGGCGCAGAACATGCTGACATTGCTAATTCCTCTGTCCATCTCAGAAAGGGCGGAGGGGGAGAGATAGAGAGAGAGAGAGAGAGAGAGAGAGAGAGAGAGAGAGAGAGAGAGAGAGAGAGAGAGAGAGAGAGAGAGAGAGAGAGAGAGAGCATCAAGTTTAACGTCCACACCCACCATTGGCGATATGGCAGACGGGGATAACCATCCCATGGAAGAATGGGGAGAGAGAGAGAGAGAGAGAGAGAGAGAGAGAGAGAGAGTGAGAGAGAGAGAGAGTATAGCCGATAGCCGAGAGTTCACCTGAGCACAAAGAAACCTAATACGGTATTTCTGTTATTGGGGTGCCAGTGACTTAGGAACAAACACTCACACGCACGCACACACACACACACACACGCACGCACACACACACACACACACACACACACACAAAGGCGCGCGCGCGCTTTCCTGAAGTCTACAAACACATGATATAGATATTGTTGGTGCTGTAGGCATTTCTCACAGATTATTCTGAGGTTTAAAATCTGTTCAGTGATACATCGCCCTGTCCTGAATCATGCCTGTACTTCAGCTATGACTCGTTCAGCTTGGGATTTCAACCTTATGATTTTCAGGAGGGCCTTCCTGGGATGGCTGATGAGGCTGATGGTGCGGTAATTTTGACACTCCTGACGGTTACCCTTTTTGGGAAGAGTGATGACAAGCGACTGAATCCATGATGTAGGCCGCTCCCCACTCTGCCAGATCTTGTTACAGATAATGGTGAGGGCGTCAATCATCGCTTCTCCTCCTGCTTGCAGCAATTCTGCGGGTATGTTGTTCACTCCCGCTGACTACCCCTTCTTCAGCGATTGCACTGCTGCCTCAACAACTTCTCGGAGAATTGGGAGGATTTCTTCTTCTACTCTGTTCTGGGACATACTAGAACTAATGGGTCTCCGTTTAATGTGTGATTGTAAAGGTCAGCAGAGCAGTACTCTGTCCATCTATCCAAGACTTCTTGTTATTCTGTAAGGCACAAGCCAGGCTTGCTTTGGATCGTGGAGACCTTGTGCTGTTTAACACTGTCAGCCGTTTCACAGTCTGGTAGGTCTTCTTGCTCCTTTGCTGTGCGCACGCCTTTTCGGATGTCACCGTTGATTTTCCGGTAGGCATCAGCTCCATGTGAAGCGTTCTGTCTCCTTTTCATCTCTTTTCGTTTATAACCCAGATCCAAAAGCCCAGGTGTGATTCACAGTTTCGTCTTTGGGCGGTGCTTGCCAAAGACCTCACTGGCGGCATCTGTCACTGCTGAGTTAAATGTGGTGGTCAAGGTGTTGACATCTATTTCACCAGCTCCCAAATAAGCTCAATATAAGAATAATCTCAATATAAGAATAATTAAATAAATAAATCAAGTGTAGCTCACACGTCTAAACGCCGAAAATTTACATTCTTCGTCGTCTGCATCGTGACGTCATTTGATAGAATATCCCGGAGTTTTCCCGTGTAGCATGAGAAGTAGAACAATATTTTCGCCAATTGCAAACCTTCCTAAATACCCCACCATTTATCTGAATACGGGAAATGACAGATCACACCCTGGGTCAGAAAAAGATGGAAATGACGTCTCGGTGTCCTCTAACCCCCGGCTTCCGAGGTAATGGGGGTCAAGGTCCTCGATGAACAATGTCCTTCTGGGAAAACTGTCAGGCCAAGACAGCACCAGACCACCGTTTAACCGAGGTAAAGACTGTCAACAGACAGAAAACTAACCAAGACCGCTTACGTCCGCTCTAAATAGCGGTAACAGTCTCTCCTAAACCTCATTGAATGAAGTCACTGAATGCAGTTCCACGTCACACAGGTAGTCTCCCCAGTGACTTCCCTTTACTGACAATGATCCAATGCTAGGAGACCAAAAGATAGTGTAGACCACAAGTGATAAAGATGTCTGGCCTAAAGAGAATGGAACTGGCGTTTATGGATAGCATCTTGGATAAACTCCTTAACAAAGGCTGTCCTCAGTGTAAATGATAGGACAGATATATCTCCCATTCTCTGCTGCCAGTGGATTGCATTATTTTGTGGATGTGTGCCATACATACACGAGGCCATTTGGCTGTGTTCTCAGCTCGTCAGTGCATCAGCCGGGCTTGTTGAAAATCAAGGGACTGTTTTCTAAAGCATGAGAACACGCCTGAATGCTGGTCATTTTTCAAAATTATGCACCATCGATCCCGATGGCGTTGGAGGTTTCAATATAAATTATGGTCTAATGACGCTTTCTTTCAACCTTAGCAGATCAAATCGATCACAGACCTTAATACGTCGTTTGGTCTAAGACTAGGAATTTAGTTTCTCCATCTACGCGCACGTATGAGAGTACGCACTGTTTGTTGGAGACGCGCACGACAGATCCGATCGTTTTGTTTTGCAAAGCATGCAATAACAGAGCGTATTTACCTTTGATTTAATTTTGCTTTGTAGTTGGAAGAAGCCTTTGTATAATGTTGATAATTTTCGTTGGTCGACATTACTGGAGAATTTTCTGGGGTTGCTTGTTTGCTATCGATCGAAGCATCTCGATAAATCTACTAGTAGCTGAGAGATTCTTGGACCCTAAAGAAAGTTGTATGACGTAAGACAGTGATGACGAAGTTTATTCTGATTGGTTGTAATTGCGTAACGCTGGAATGTTCGAACGTTCTCTAGAGTATAGAGAGACTATATATGTGCCGAACTGTTTCAGAGTGGAGAGTTTAAAAAAAGTTAATAGTTGAAAACGGAAAGGAAAAAGCGATTGAGCGATTTGTGATGCAGTTGATGTATGCTGAATAAAGTTGGAAAACTTCATACGACGACTCCTGCCTTGTTGCTTAGTGAACAGGTTGCGTGGATAAACGAATCCTAGTTACACTTATCAGGATTCAAGCATCGGGGCTGAATCAACTACTGATAAAAAACCAACAACTAGTGTAACACGCACGCAGCGCTCGCGCACTCACACACATACAGGCACGCACATACACTCACAAACACACACCAGTACAGGTTCTCTCTTCTATCGTGAACCTCGACAGCCACTACCGTTGGGCGCTCAAAGCCGTCCGTTACGCTATTTCCCCCTGTAACACGTAAAAAATGTAGATTTGGATTTTTAACTTTTTTTTTTTTTTAATACGAACTCTCGGGTAAATTAGATTAGGTGTAAGGTAGAGGGAGAACATATGTTAACGACGGAGCGGAGACTTTAACAAAGTTTGTAGAATCGGCAAGCTACGTGAGGACATACACAACGTACTGCTGGTTCTTAGGCTGAATTCTGCGTCTTCTATTTATTTATTTATTTAATCAGTTTATAGTCCCCTCTCTTCCCATAAGGATTTTCAGAGAGGAGACTCTAAAGACTCTGCGTCTTCACTACTTTGCCCTGTTGCGACTGTCTGGGCGATAGCGAGGCTATTCTTTCCACGTGGACGATGCCACCAGACCTTTGTGACAGGGCAAAATTCCCACCCAAGGGCTGCCAGCCATTATTCTGTATTGTGCTGTCACTTCCAGTCCACTAGCCCGCCAGAACACGATACGCAACCCAGACAGAGCCCCACGCGCTTATGGTAGGTATAGGCAACTTCTTAATTGTCTGTTGGAAGAAGAAGAAGAAGAAGAAGAAGAAGAAGAAGAAGAAGAAGAAGAAGAAGAAGAAGAAGAAGAAGATGCCGATGATGATGATGATGATGATGATGATGATGATGATGATGATGATGATGATGATGATGATGATGATGAATAGTAGTCTCTCGCTAATGTGAGCGACCCTCACATAGCAGCAACAACATCATTACCCCAACCGCTTCTCCCACTTAAGCGTCCAGCAAGATTGAATGACCATACCCTAAGCTGAACAGAATCATAATCATCATTATCAACCTCACCATCACTACTATCACATTACCATAATCCTGTCCGCAGCACCATCATCAGGGGCAGCCACAACAAAACCGACGTGACCCTCACGTTGGCAAGATCGTCAATACCACCCTACCCCACCCACCCATCGTTTTCACCCATCCCATCAGCCCCTTAATACCTTTATCACAACCACAATCAACAGCAGCCTCTACTAAACTAAAACATTCGCCTGCAAACCTGTTACCTATTAACATCCTAGCCAACTAAAGGAGATTTCTACGAAGGATAGGCTTTATCTAAGTACTTTTTTCAAGCCGTTTTAGAACATTACAATTTTTTTTTAAGGTGTGAGTTTTATTCCTAAACTAAAATGACCTTCAATTTATCACTATCCATATTGTCATTTCCTCCACTGCCACCACCACAACCACCATCATCGCCATCCCATCATCACCAGCAGCTGCGGCAACAAGAGTATGGTGACCCCAGCACGCGGGTTGAGCCGGCGGTCCCCTTTTATCGTCTCTTATCGGCGCTGCAAGCTGTCGGTGGAAGCAAATGAAGTTATTCCGCCATCCTTACGGAACCGTAGCACGTAGTTCCCCTTATGGAAAGAAAATGTCTTGGCCATACTGCAGCGCAATTCCCGCTTATGAAAGCGGCGCGGCGTCTGCCCTCTACGTCCGCAACTTTACCGAGTCTATTATCTTATTCAGTGTGTTTAGACTGACATTATGAAACTTCAGTTCAGTTCCATCTGCCTTTAAACATGCTCTAGTCAACCCTCTCTTGAAAAAAAACCTGGTCTTGATCCTGAAGTTCTTTTAAAAAACTATCGTCCTGTCTCCAATTTGCCCTTCCTGTCTAAGGTTCTTGAGCATTGTTTTGACACAGCTTCTGCCTCATCTCGAGGCACATAGCCTGCTGAAGCCGTTTCAGTCAACCTACCGAAACAGCCACAGTACAGAGAGCAAGTTACTATATATGGTCAAAGATCTGTTGCAGGCGGCGGATCAGAGTAGGGTATCGATCTAATCGCTACTTGACCTGTCCGCTGCGTTCGACACCATTGACCGCGGAATTCTGTGTCCCGCCTGGAAGAGCGCTTTGGCTACATTGGGTTGGTGTTAGAATAGTTTCGTTCTTGCCTCTCCTGCCGCACCAGTCTGTCATTGTGGGCAACGTCAGGTCCGCTCCCTCACCCTTGGAATATGGAGTGCCACAAGCCACAGTTCTTGGCTCTACCCTGCTCACAATGTACACTTCGCCATTTCATACGGCATTGGCTGAGATCAGACGATGCCTTTTCCCCTCTCTCAAGTGGAGGCAGTAGGGGCATTAGAATACCTCGTCTGGTCTCAGCTACTCGATAATCGTTTCTGTGTATATCCAAAGTTATTGCGTCTGCTTGATTCACAATGCCGGAGGCACTGAAGAAGTTAACACTGTTGACATTTTCAGGAACACTATAGAAAAAAACAAACTGTTGACAGTCAATTGGTTTTGACTTTTACCAAGCTGCACCTCTGTCTCTTTCAAAACAGTCACTTTCCCTCCAACTCTTTCAGTCAAATTCGTCGCTTGTGTTATTTCTAGTGTCCCCCATTCGCGTTATGAATAAATATCATCATCGTCATCATCATTATCATCACCATTATCATCACCATCTTTTAAAATACTTATTATCATCGTCTTCACCATCACAATCCTCCTTCTCCTCATCATCATCTCTCTGCAGTGAAAGTTCAAGCTTAACCTGACGTAGTTTGGCCGATGTGTTGTTTCCGTTTAAAGAATGGGCCAAGTATTTCACTAATAAGACTGCAGGATCCGTTAAGATGAAGCATATTAAGCAATTCTACACCTACCCTCGCAGACTGAAATTAACGAATGACACACACATAAATCAACTGTACCACTGATTACTTGCCGAGTATAATTGATAAAAGCATTCAGGATGGTCAAAGGAGAGATAAGGTTCACCTGATTGTACGGCAACAGTATCTCTTCCGAGACCTCTCCTAGCTTTCTGCTTTTAACTGTTATTCAACAAGGCAAGTATGTAAAACTTCACCATCTATCCTACACTGCCGTAAAATCAACCAGCTTCTCACAACCCTACAAAGGTCTCATCGCCGCCCAGCCTCAAAGAGAGAGGTCAGATGTAATTGAGTTTCGCACACAGACCTGCATCGGTGGGGGCTGATAGACAAAGCTTAAAAGAACGTACCCGCGGTTTATGACCGAAGTATCAACACACAATGCTCTATGGCTTCTGGCACTGAATAGAATAGACCCAACGTTTCCCGGCGTGTCGAAAGAGGGGACTAACAGGGGTGATGTCAGCACGGCATCACTGAGCGGAAGTCTTCTACACAGAAGCCACCGGCCAGGTTCAACGACCACGTGCTCGGGGCCAAGGCGAGCTACGCTGTACTCGTGGATTTCGGCTGTGGCCAACTAGCTGGAGAGAACTGGGCCCTTCCAGGTCTTTTTTGCCCAAGACACACTGCATGATGAAAAGAACCACTCACGCCATACCAGATCGGTCGTCGCCGGGGTCACCAAGGACCGGGCCTTCCATTGGCCCCAAGGACGGAGGTGATAAGTGTGCTACTGACAGACAACTTAACAGGATCAGCACGAGAGACAACATCGTCATAGGAACATGGAATGTCAGGACCCTAAATGTGGAGGGAAAATTAGAAGAACTTGCCCACGAGATGGACCACTATCGATGGAACATCTTATATAGGTATCAGCGAACTGCGCTGGAAAGGCCTAGGTGAAACAACGACCGACAAAGGCCACAAGCTTTATTTCAGCGTTAGATATGACAGACATGAATACGGCGTTGGATTCTTGGTCCACAAAGACATTCTAGCCATTGTCATGGGTTGCCGTCCAGTCTCCAGTAGACTCATTACCATCCGTCTGAGAGCAGCGCCTTTCAACATCACCATCATCCAGGTCTATGCCCCTACATTAGACTACGACGACAGCGAAGTGGAGTATTTTTATGAAAATCTACAGGCTGTCCTTGACCAAGTGCCGAAGAAGGACATTGTTATAGTACAAGGCGACTGGAATGCCAAGGTTGGCCAAGATGTGAAGACAAATGTGGACCCTACTGCAACAACGAAACAAATGACAGAGGTCTCAGACTCTTGGGGTTTGCCAGATACAACAATCTGATACTGGCAAACACGCTTGGTCTCCACAAAAAATCCAGACGATGGACATGGCACAGTCCAAGTGGGAAGCGTCACATCCAGATCGACTATATCATGGTCAAGACACGCTTCAGATCAAGAATCAAACATTGGCAGGACGCACACTTTTCCAGGAGCAGACATCGGGAGTGACCACGATCTCGTGATGATGTCCTTCCGGATCCACTTGAAAAGAGTAAACACAGCAAAGTTCACCAGACTGAAGTTCGACCTGGACAAACTGCAAGACCCGTAGGTGATAGAAATATTCAAAGCGGCAACTGAAGGGAATTTTGCACGAGGGAATTTTGCACCTCTGCTCATTTTGGGAGCTGGTGAAGTAGATGTCAACACTATGACCACCACTTTCAACTCAGCTGTGACAGATGCCGCCACTGAGATCATTGGCATTGATTGATTGATTGATTAATTGTTGCTTTAGGTCCAGCGGACTCTTCCGAGCCAAATCAGGACCGGACAACCCCCGATCCGCATAAAAGATCTGCTGAAACAACCCTAGTGGGAAAACTGAATGCCCTCCACCGGCCAGTCACTTTACAATCAAGACATCCCACGCAGGGGACGGCTGAGGCTTTACCCCAACTACTCGAAAGCTCGGTTACAAAAACAAAATAGAATACAAACATCATTATAAATTATCAACAAAACACATACATATAAAATGCCTATATTGCTAAATAATAACATCATAGGAAGCCCTAGTGACCACCCGGCAGAAAGCGTCCAATACTCCCAAGCTGATCCAACAGACCTCATACACAAACAAGGAGTCTTGTCCAGGAAGAGTTTTCAAAAAAAAAAGGTAGGTCATTGATCTAGTGAAGAAGAAGATAGTATAGCAGAGTGATAGGACAGAGCAGGAATGGGAAAGAGAAAATGAGGAAGACAGCGACAGTGGGAATTTAAAGCACTAAATTTCCAGAAAGTGGGGATACTATTTATACTGAAACCCCCGGCACTCCAACGGGGGTACTGTTGCCGCAGTGAATCGGCCATGCCTATAAAGGAAAGACAGGTTTTCAACTGGGGCTTTCACTTTTCCCTTTATATGTTAGAACAATCTACAGTGGCAAGATTGCTCATGACCCCAAGGGGTGATCATTGGCAAACACCGCCCAAAAAAGAAACCGTGGATCACACCTGAACTTTTGGACCTGTGGGATAAACGAAGAGAGAGGAAAAATAAAAAGAACACCTCACAGGGAGCCGATGCATACCGAAAAATTAACACTGACATCCAAAAAGGTATGCGCACAGCAAAGGAGAACTGGATAGAAGAGCAATGCCAGGAAATGGAGAACAGTCTGAACAAGAACAACAGTAAGAAGGCCTACCAGGCTGTGAAGCGTCTGACAAGTGTTTAACAGCCCAAGGTCTCCACGACCCAAAGAAAGTCTGGCATATGCCTTACAGAAGAACAAGAAGTCTTACATAGATGGACAGAGTACTGCTCTGACCTTTACAACCACAAACCAAACGGAGACCCATCAGTTCTAGCATGTCCCCAGAACAGAGAAGAGGAAGTAACCTTCTCAATTCTCCGAGAAGAAGTTGAGGCAGCAGTGCAATCACTAAAGAAGGGAAAGTCAGAGGGAGTGAACATAGCCGCGGAATTGCTGCAAGCCGGAGGGGAAGCGATGATTGATGCCATCACCATTACCTGTAACAACATCTGGCAGAGTGGGGAGTGGCCTACACCATGGACCCAGTCGCTGGTCATTACAGTAACCTTCAGGAGTGTCAAAATTACCGCACCATCATCCATCCCAGCAAGGTCCTCCTAAAAATAATACTCAACAGGTTGAAACCCCAAGCTGAAAAAATCATAGCTGAAGAACAAGCAGGATTCAGGGCAGGCCGAAGTACCACTGAACAGATTTTCAACCTCATAATAATCTACGAGAAATACCTACAGCACCCACAACATGTATATCACGTGTTTGTAGACTAAAGAGCGTTTGACCAAGTCTGGCATGCAGCTCTGTGGGCAACGGTGAGAGTGTAAACATTAGCCCTAAAATTACTGAAATCATCAAAAGCCTGTATGACAAAGCTACCAGTGCAGTCCTCCACAACAGCGCCATCGGAAATTGGTTCAGAACAACAATCGGTGTGCTTAAAGGATGACTACTCTCTCCAACACTCTTTAACATCTTCCTAGAGCGCATCATGTCAGATGCCCTTGCAGATCACCAAGTCACAGTCAGCATAGGGGGTAGAGCAATCTCCAACTTCCGTTTTGCGGATCACATTGATGGATTGACTGGAGAGGAACAAGAACTTGAACAGTTTGTACAGAGGCTTGACACCACCTCCAGAGCCTATGGAACGGAAATAAGCGCAGAGAAGACCAAAATGATGACCAACAACACCAAAAGCATCAACATGGACATCAAAGTCCAGGGCCAATCTCTCAATACAGTGCTTAGCTTCAAATATTTATGAGCCATATTATCAGTTAATGGGTCTCGACAGGAAGTCTTCTCCAGGATAGCACAAACAACTGCTGCCCTGACAAAGCCCATGTGGAACGACTGGAGCATCAGTCTACATTCCAAGGTAAGGTTGCTGCACTCTCTTGTCATCTCCATCTTCCTATACGCTTGCAAAACATGGACCCTCACAGCAAATCTACAACGAAGAATACAAAGCATGGAGATGAGGTGCTACAGAAGACTTCTGGGCATTTCCTATACCCAGCACATCACCAACGAGTATGAGCACCTTAATAAGGTTTAATGCTCTTTGTAAATAGCTTTTTTCTTGTTAAACCTGTTGTACATATATCCCTCCCCCCAGCCATCCCCAGCGATATCAAGGTGTTTTAGTCCTCTTTGACTTCAATGTTTTATGGACTTTAATAAAGATATATATACTACTGCTTGGACTCGATCGTAATAGAATTTGCGATCCTTCGAGAGATAAAGAGTAGGTAATTTCCGAGTGAGCATGCCCTGTGGCCCAAGTATTTTTGGCATTTTGTGGCTGTAAACGGATAATCGCGCCTAAATATTCATATCTCATGTAGTTTTTATTTGATTTTAACTCTGTTTTTGCATAATAAAGTTGAATCAATTCTGGTTAATTTGCAACTTGTTACAAGTGTGAATGTACGTGTGAGAATAAATGGTAATGCAGTGAAAATGAAAAACCAAAAAGAACACACATATTAATGGACAGGCACAAACACAACTTTGCACAATAAAAAATACAAGTCCTACCTGTTTTCCATGATGTAATATCCATAAGCAATGTTAATCCAAAGTATCCAAGAGCACAAAGAAAAAGTTATGTACAGTCAGGTGCATCGCCCTACCCCTCTGTGTAGGCCTACCACGCCCACGACCACGCCTTCCCCCACTTGCACGGACCCTCTCATCCCATACTTGCATCCGAGTGTCATAATCTAAGCTCATGTCACTTTCACACACATCGTCTTCATTTTCTGTATCACTGGAACTAGGTTTACAGCTATCATCATTCTCTACTTCATTCTCACTGTCACTATCCATACACACCTCGTCTCACACCGTCATTGAAATCACTCACCTTCATTCTTCGTTTTTCGCTTTTTAGTCACACCTAAAACACGTTTTGTACAGTGAAAATGGCTGACAAATGTCTAATGGAGTAATATCGACCCTTTTTTCCTATGCTACTTCCGCATGGGAGATAATCATCACGTTAGCAACCGCCCAAGCCAAGGCAGGTACGCCAGGGGCCCAATTGGACCCCGTGGGAGCCTAGGAAAGTTTCGTATGGTACGGAATGTGTTAAAAGAAAAAGTATACTCCTTTTTTCTGATGCCACGTCACGTGGTACAGATGGCCATTTCAACTAGATAACTACAAATGCTACAATAAAAGTGAGCTGCGTCTCCAATACTATAGTAACGATCCTCACTGGTAACGATGTAACAGTAGAACGATTGTAAGAAGGAGATCAAATACCGTCATTGTGAGTGTAAGGCATGTCAAGGTGACTAGTAGCGGGGTAGTACTGTTGTTAAACTGTATTTACTACAGCTTAAAGGTCAAGGGAGTCGGGAGGTGTGTCTGTCTCTTTTAACCCACACATGACCCCCACATTCCAATCTCCTCCATTTCATTCTCTTCATTCTCCTCCTCTGTCCGGCCAGCTCCTATGTATTAAGCCTTCGCGCGTAAACAAACACAAACACAAAGAATAAACCTCCTTAGATCTTAGGGAGAATAGAAGTACACTACAATATACACATTTGATTGTATTTAGTCTTATGCTTATTGTTTGTTGTTAACTGTTATGGATTAATTAAAACCTTTACCTTATTAAACGATCCAATAAATTAAATTAAATTCTCTGTCTCTCTGTCTGTCTGTCTGTCTCTCTCTGTATCTCTCTCCAACCCCAACCCTCATCCCAACTCACACACACACACTGCATTCGTGTGCGTCCGGGCGTCCGCGTGCGAAGACGAATGCGGTGAAGGGACAGGAATAGCATACAGAATACAACACAAAGGACAAATAGTCTTGCAAGACTATAGCTTCATTTAATTTTTTTTATTATTATTTTTTTTAGCTCCCTGACAACCTTGGATGGCAACATTTCTTTGCTCAATTTTAAAGGAAATCTCTCTGATCAAGAAAATCAAAAGCACAAAACCCTTTTTGTTGGTGCTGAAAATAAATACCTGTGATCTCCTATCTGTCCACAGCAGATCAAAGGAAGAGACCTCCCTCAGAGTCAAGCTACATTTTAACCAGATTAGGTTCTAAGATGTATATAGGTGGACCTGACCTCCACTCTCAATGCAATGCAATGCCATACAATACAATGCAATTGATTGATTGATTGATTGATTGTTGCTTTAGGTCCAGCGGACTCTTCCGAGCCAAATCAGGACTGGATACAATGCAATACAACAACAACAATAACAACAACAACAACAACAACAACAATAATAATAATAATAATAATAATAATAATAATAATAATAATAATAATAATAATGATAATAATATAATAATAATAATAATAATAATAATAATAATAATAATAATAATAATAATAATAATAATGAAAATAAGAGTATTTATATCGCGCTTTTTCTTAATAACATCAGTTCAAAGCGCAAATCTCACGCATTTATACTTAACGTTAACATCGAAATACATAGCAAATGAAGTGAAACAAAAACAAAACACTAATAAACTATGCAAAGACATAATACAAACATGAAAAAGAATATTTCCAAATAAACTATAAAAGACGAGGGAGAGGAAGGGGGGAGAAGGAGAGCACCTAAGGAGTGAAGGGGTTGGGGGCGTGCGGTCTGACGACGGTGGTCTGAATCAGGTGATGGGAGACGAGATCAGACATTTTTTAAGGTAGAGATGAGTTTTTAAGTTGGACTTCAAAGTAGCTAAGTTCGGAGAGCTGCGAAGAAAGAGGAAGAGAGTTCCAAGTTGAAGGACCAAGCATTGAGAAGGATCGACAGCTGCAGATGAGAGTGGAAGCACGAGGGTGTCAGAGAAAGAACGAGGATTTCTAGATGGCTTGTAGAAGTGAATGTTCTGGGTGAGGTTGATTGATTGATTGATTGATTGTTGCTTTAGGTCCAGCGGACTCTTCCGAGCCAAATCAGGACCGGACAACCCCCGATCCGCATAAAAGATCTGCTGAAACAACCCTAGTGGGAAAATTGAATGCCCTCCACCGGCCAGTCACTTTACAATAAAGACATCCCACGCGGGGGACGGCTGAGGGTTGACCTCAACTACGCGAACACCCCGGTTACAAAAACAAAATAGAATACAAACATCATTTATAAATCATCAATGAAACACATACATATAAAATGCCTATATTGCTAAATAATAACATCATAGGAAGCCCTAGTGACCACCCGGCAGAAAGCGTCCAACACTCCCAAGCTGATCCAACAGACCTCATACACAAACAAGGAGTCTTGTCCAGGAAGAGTTTTCAAGAAAAAAGGTAGGTCATTGATCTAGCGAAGAAGAAGATAGTATAGCAGAGTGAAGGACAGAGCAGGAATAGGAAAGAGTAAATGAGGAAGACAGCGACAGTGGGAATTTAAAGCACTAAATTTCCATAAAGTGGGGATACTATTTATACTGAAAACCCCCGGCACTCCAACGGGGGTACTGTTGCCGCAGTGAATCTGTCTTGCCTATAAAGGAAAGACAGGTTTTCAACTGTGGCTTTCACTGTTCCCTTTATAGGTTTGAACAATCTACAGTGGCAAGATTGCTCATGACCCCAAGGGGTATTCTACGGAGCTGAAAGTGGCATGTTCGACAGGTTTTGCGGATAAATTCTGACATGGAGAGGGTGTTGTCAAGGATGACACCAAGGTTTTTGACAGAATATGACATGGGAGTAGTGATTTGGCCAAGAGTGACAGGGTCATGGTTAGAGTTTGTTAGCAGTCAGTCATCCAGTTAGAAATGTTTTCAAAGCAGTCAGAAGTTTTGGTCCGAATAGATGGAAGGTTGTGAGGAATGTAACTATTTTTTAGCTGTGTATCCTCTGCGTAGCAATGGTGGAAAAAGTCATGGTTTGGAATGACCTGAGACAGAGGATGTGTAATGGGTGAATAGAACAGGGCCTAAAAGTGATCCCTGAGGAACACCGAAGACAATTATGGACGGTTCAGAAAGGTCATATTGATGCAGAGCATGATCAGAAAGGTAGGAATGGAACCAGCTTAGGGCACGGTATTTTATTCCAAAAGAGTTCGCAAGGCGCTGAAGGAGGATGGAGTGATCGAAAGTGTCAAAAGCAGCTGAGAGATCGAGGAGGATCAACAAAGAGATTTTACTAGAGTCGGTGGCACAGAGGAGGTCATTCACGATGCGAAGAATTAAAGAGCTGATTCAATAGAGTAGTAAGCACGGTAGGCAGACTGGAATGGACAGAACAAGTTGTTGGAAGAGAGACGATGGCTGAACTGTTTCAGAACAAACCTTCTCCAATACAATATAATACAATACAATACAAATGATTAGAAATTTGCCGATATTTTATTAACGTAAGTTGGTTAGTCATTGTTTATAGGGTCCAGCGGACTGCAAAGAGCCGAATCAGGACCACAACTTGGTTGAAAGAGGACTTACCACCGATCCGTATGAAAGAATTGCTGAAATAACCCTAATCGCAAAACTGAAGGCAACACCAGCCGGTCACTTTACAATAAAGGCATCCCAAGCAGGGGACGCTGAGGCTCTACTCTATTTTATTGAATCCAACTTAACAAAAACAAAATAGCATATAAACATCAATATAAAATATTAACAAGTTAAATAAATATATAATTCCTACATTGCTAAATAATAATACCATAGAAAGCTCATTTGGCAGAAAGCGTCCAATATCCCCAAGCTGACCCAAAAGACGGAGACCCCATACACAAACGAGGAGTTCGGGAGTTTTCTCAAAGAAATGGTAGGTGACTAGTCTCACGAAATAGATTGTAGATTGATAAAACATATCATGAACGAGAAAGACCGAATGGAAATGACAGAAACAGTGGTAATTTAAAGCACTAAATTTCCACAAAGTGGGGATACTTTTTATATAGAAAACTCCGGCACCCTAACGGAGGGATTTGGTGAAGAGAAAAAAGGAGGACAAAACAACAACAACAACAACAACAACAACAACAACAATAATAATAATAATAATAATAATAATAATAATAATAATAATAATAATAATAATAATAATAATAATTTCGCTTACCTATTCCAGTACACAAAATCAGCACATGCAACATAAAGAAAAAAACAATATAATAATTTTAATTCATTATTCTTGTCATCATCATCATCATCATCATCATCATCATCATCATCATCATCATCATCATCAAATGTCAGCTTGCTTACAGAGCCGTAATCCTCGAAGTTAGAAGAGGAAAGCTTTAACTGAAGTGTATTGTAAAAAGAAAAACACTTCTTTCCTTTCAGCCCAACTTTTCTCTTTCTTTTCCTTC
>CM072524.1:41030082-41198564 GCA_036898135.1 Oncomelania hupensis
CGTCACCCGATATGCATACTTTTTGTTTTTACATCTGGTAGGGTTCACTATTTTCTAACTAAATACCAAATTTTAAAGAAATCCCACAATTAGATTTAGAGAAACGTGCGCAAATGTCACCTCCAGACGGACGGACGGATAAAGCCAAAAAAATAGCTCCCGAGTTGAGCTTAAAGCTCGGGAACTTTAAAAAAAAAAAAAAAAAAAAGTATTCCACACGCAGATTACTCTTTTCCAAAGACTTCCACCACGGGTTTCGACATCCTGAGCCACTAGCTAGCAATTGGTAGGTTTTACGTGGAGTCACCACGGTCCTAATCGTGCTCTCACATTCGATGGCTAGTGGTAAACACTACGAGTCCGACTCCCCTCCCCCCATTTCCGGTGCTCTTTTCACTCATTGTTTAGTGCTAGTGAGGCTGGGCTACCTGCCACTCAAAACACGGCAAAAGAAGGAAACTGGTCGCCGCGGTACGGTTTGTCATTCAGAGTGTCTGAGTCTGAGGCGTGCGCCATTTAGTGAGCCTACTGGTGTAAGCCTAGCGAATGCCTCAGCGTCCTGTAACGATGCTTTGTGCTGCCTGTACATCGCTTGAAAGCCCCCGATTTCAACACAACTCTTTAAAGACTTAGATGACGCAACTGGGAGATTAATCCAGATAGTTATTAGTTCATTTCTACACAAGCCAGACAAGACGAGGCTTACACAATGGGACTGTTAATACAAGGCAAAAGCTTACTGAACACTGGCGCAACAAACGTCTTACTGAAACAGCTTTACAAAAACCATTGGTGCAAAGACATGACATTAATTACTATTGGCGCGATGGCTAACAGCTTCCAGCGAACAGGAACTAAAGCAAAGAAGACGTGTAACAAAACAGGACTACTGCCGTAAGTAAAGTTCAAAGTGCACCCTATCACTTACCCCACAGTTCTTATTTAACGCACTTACATCCTCCAAAGACACATTCAAGGCGTTGACCACTTACATATACGTGCACACAACAGTAGGTTCGAACCTACGTGTGCTAAGAAGCATAAGCATGGTACATGGACCACTTAGCCTCATCGCCCTGCCGCCCACAGAAAGACGTAATAGGAAACGACACCGGCATTACCATGGTATTTCGGGTACAGCCATGTACTTTTCATTCTCCTAAAGTTCTTGCAGGGCACGAAGTTTCTCTTGACATTCTGCAAAGAAGCAATACTGTCTCTCGATGCGTCGATCAATGGCTTCTAACATTACCGAAAGGCGTTAGCTGATATACCAGAACCAGTACTTCAAGAGTTCTACAAGAACCTTCCCTCCCCTTTCCTTAAATTAGCAGTGATTTGCGGCATTAACAAAGGTAGTTGGTGCTAACTGTTAAGAGTTCGGATAACAATAAAAACATTCAGAGAAAATGTACTACGAAGCCCAGCAAATATGCATTTTAAAGCTCAACATGGTGTGGATGATGCTGACGGTGGAGGCGACGACTACGACGATGAGGAGGAGGAATTGAGAAAGAGGCCTACATTGAGAATACATTATTATTAGGAGGTTGAAGAGCTGGTATTCACACGCAGCAGGATAATGCTAACCTTTAAAACAAATCTTATATCAGCGACATTTTGAGCTGCAATTCATTCCAAACTAAAACACACTCTTTCTTCTCGGCACCATCACAATTTCCCCAACTGTCAGTGAACCCCTCTCCCGTCACTTACCCGGCCCCCAGGCTCCTTTCCCTCCCTCGGTGAACGCCCACATAAGCACGAATCCCTTAAAGAGGTGATCGATTCCAACAGCTGCCAATGTGACCCCATTAGCGATCGATCCGGTGACCTAGTTGATCGAGAACCAATCAGCTGAATGAGCCATGGTTAGCTGTCAGCAGGCGCAGGCTTATCGCAAAACGGTTTAGCACTATACGCTGACCTGAAAACTGAAAGTCCTTAAAACACCTTTTGATACTAGGACATTGGTGGGCAAAGTCAAGAAGAAAATCTTTGTCAGTTTTAAGAGCCAATTAATGTTACTATGCAGGTGTGACGCTGGTACTGTGGTAGTCTCATTCAAATCTGAATTCTTATGGACGCCTAAAAAATGTCTATTCGTGGTTTTGTGTGTGTGTGTGTGTGTGTGTATGTGTGTGCGTGTGGACATCTACACAAAATGTAATCTACAGATACAAATACTACCCTATCGTTGGGGCACCACAGATCATCGTTTCTCTGTCCTCAGCAGTCCTTATGGCAGACACAAATCTATAATTTGTCCTTAAGAATGACAAGAAAATTTGTGTGCAGCATTTATCACATGAACTCGAACAAGACAAACGTCCTTTTAATGTGATATAAAATAGTACTGGATTTCAGCTTCGGTTCACGCTCAAATGAACATACCATAAAATATATTTTAAAAAACAACGACGACAACAACAAAAGCACATATTAACACACCTATTACTAATGTTAACAACGATGACTACTGCAAGGTCAACATGTAGTACGTAATATAATTACTTTAAATAATATAAAGGTTTTATCAATATCTATTTTCGTTCTAATGTGAAACAGCTTGGCAAAATGAGCGTCATGGTGCGCTGTTGTGTATTGGGGACGTGCTCAACTAAAATGATGGGATCGCAAAGTCAGAAGTTTCAATCTGCCATTGTACACAATCGCAGGATTAAAAGACCCTCATGCTCTTTAACAACAACTTTCAATACAAGCAGATCTGTTTACCGCATCGCTGCAGGTCTCCTTTCTTTCCAGCATTCTCTATTAGCCCATTCAATCAGTATAAAACGACGCTATTTAGTTTGGAGAATGAGGGAGAACTGGTTAGAAGATCAATGTCAGGAAATAGAGCACAGCCTGAACAAGAACAACAGTAAGAAGGCCTATCAGACGGTGAAGCGGCTGACAGTGTTAAACAGCCCAAGGTCTCCACGATCCAAAGCAAATCTGGCATATGCCTTACAGAAGAACAAGATGTATTGGATAGATGGACAGAGTACAGAGTCTGATCTTTACAACCACACACCAAACGGAGACCCATCAGTTCTAGCATGTACTCTGAATAGAGAAGAAGAAATCCCCCCATTCTCCGAGAAGCTGAGGCAGCAGTGCAATCGCTGAAGAAGGAGAAGTCACATGGAGTTGACAACATACCCGCCGAATTGCTTCAAGCAGGAGGAGAAGCGCTGATTGACGCTTTCACCACTATCTGTAACAAGATCTGGCAGAGTGGGAAGTGGCCTACACCATGGACCCAGTCGCTTGTGATCACTCTTCCCAAAAAGGGTCATCTTCAGGAGTGTGAAAATTACCGCAACATCAGCCTCATCAGCCATCCCAGCAAGGTCCTCCTAAAAATAATACTCAACAGGTTGAAACCCAAAGCTAAACAAATCATACCTGAAGAACAAGCAGAATTCAGGGCAGGGCGAAGTACCACTGAACAGATTTTTAACCTCAGAATAATCTGTGAGAAATACCTACTGCACCAACAACATCTATATGATGTGTTTGTAGTCTTCAGGGCAAAAAAGCGCGATCACATCACTCCACTACTCAGTAAGCTTCATTGGCTACCCATAGAGGCTCGCATTAAATACAAACTGTCCGTACTGTGCCACAATTTCTTCTCTGGAACCTGCCCCTCATACCTGTCAGATCTGCTGTCTCTCTATGTCCCTTCTCGCACTCTTCGCTCTTCTTCTGACTCTCGCACACTCTGCATTCAAAAAACCAACACCAAAATGTACGGAGAACGGGCATTCGCCTATTGTGCACCCAGACAATGGAACACTCTTCCAGCCAACATCAGACACAAGGAGACCACACCCTCATTCAAACAAGCTCTACAATCTCACCTCTTCAAACTCTACTATCCTGACTAAATCCTTCATTCTATCTTCAACATCTTCCTAGAGCGCATCATGTCAGATGCCCTTGCAGATCACAAAGGCACAGTCAGCACAAGGAGCAGAGCAATCTCCAACCTCCGTTTGGCGGATGACATTGATGGATTGGATGGAGAGGAACAAGAAATTGAACAGCTGGTAACCAAGGCTCGACACCACCTCCAGAGCCTTTGGAATGGAAATAAGTGCAGAGATGACCAAAATGATGACCAACAAAATCAGTGGCATCAACACGGACATCAAAGGCCAATCCCTCAACACAGTGCATGGTTAAAATACTTAGGAGCCGTTGTATCAGACAATTGGTTTCGACAGGAAGTCCTCCTCAGGATCGCATAAACAACTGCTGCCCTGACAATGTTGAAACCCATTTGGAAAGACAGGACCATCAGTCCACATTCCAAGGTAACGCTGCTGCGCTCCCTTGTCATCTCCATCGTCCTATACGCTTGCGAAACATGGACCCTCACAGCAGGCCTACAACGAATAATAAAAATCATGGATATGAGAAGCTACAGAAGACTTCTGGGCATTTCCAATACCCAGCACATCACCAACGACGAAGTCCGACAGACCATCACACAAGCCATTGGACAACTCAATGACATGCTCGCAATGGTGAAAGAAACCGAAACTCCGATGGTATGGCCATGTCACCAAAATATCAAGCTTTGCTAAGACCATCCTGCCAGGCACTGTGCAAGGAGGCAGAAGAAGAGGGAGACAGAAAAAGAGGACAACATTCGAGAATGGGTTACTGAGGACAGAGAAAGATGGAGTACGCTGGTTAAACGATCATCTGTGTTGCCCCAACGGCTTTCGAGTTACGGGATAGGATAGGATAGGATAGGATGGTGAAACTGAGGTGAAAACGTCCTAACAAATATTACATGAGAGCCTAAACTCTGGCAGAACAAGAGATATCGCTGACTGCATCTCCCACAGCACGCGCGCGCGTGCACTCACACATACACATACACACGCAAACACATACAAATGCACAGACACACACACATACACGTATTTTTCACAGGGAAATATGTCTTTACTTGCTCATCAGTACCAAACTACGTCAAAACTGTTAAGTAACCTCCGCTGCTCTGTTATTGGTACTAGTGCTCACGTAAAATACATCCGCTCAAGTGACTCAACTAATACAACGGGCCATTGCTATCAAACGTCAACTATAAACACCATTAAAAAGATTAACATACTACAGTCTACTTCTTAAACCAGTCCATTTCTTGTGCAAACAAACCATCTGAACTCTCTACATTCAAAGGTTTGGGTCAAAATGTAGGTACTACATACAACGTAGCATGTCAAAATAGAATACATTTTTTCGCTTCAAGTTATTTATCACTATTTGGACTGTAGAATAAGGCTACTGCTGGAAATCCATGCTGAAGTAGTTAATCTTAATACAACAAATACTTCAATACGCAAACTTTCATTTAACGTCTTTGTAGAGAACGGGATTTTCCCGATATTTTTTAATTAAAATTAATTAATGATTTTTGATTGGCTAAAAGCCTTGAGCCAATGAACGAAGAGATAGTTTGAATTAGAGGGGAAATTACTCAGTCGAACTGTTGGTGTCGAGCTATAAGGTCGAGTGTGTGTGTAGGCCAGGAAAGAACAAAAAGTTAAAAGAAGAAAAGAAAAGAAATTAACTAAAGGAGGTAGAAAGCGTGAAAGCCTATCAAGGTGTATAGGTGCTACGGACTTTCTCTCTGGAAGTGGATCGTTATTTTGTGCTGTAAAAATTACAGGTATTTATAGTGTTTTACATGATTGTAAAATGGCGGATAAGTATATTTGTGTATTGAAAGGTAGTGAGCTGTTGTCCACTGAGATGGAATGTTGAATTTTCATTGATGTAATAATATTATTAATTACGTGGGGCGATAGTTGTAGAGTAGTAGATAATGAAGTATGAATGAAATGCGTGAGCTTGGTTAATAGTAATTTTCATTCATGAACTGATTACCTGGATATGAATAATAATGGTGGAGGAAGGAAAGTGGTGATCGCATACGAAACAGAATGGAACAAAGCGAGGAACAAAGGGGAGGTGAGAAAGGGTGAAACTAAAGAAGAATAGATCCGAGTCAGAGAATTGACGTTTGAATATGTATATTGTACAGCGGCCTGCTTGGAGCCGAGAGGCCAACTGGAGACTAGGGCCTGTTGGGGCTACTGGCTTACTGGGAGCAGAATTGGCTCTATCTTGTCCGAGGCGAGGACAGGGCGATTTCCAAGGCATCGGAGGGGAATCGACGCTGTTTCCACACTTGATCAAGACAACGTTTTCTCCGAGCGGACTGGGGCAGGAGGAGTCCCTCCGCTCGTCGACATTCATCGATCGACGACACTCGTCACTTGTCGACGTATCTTTGGCAACGTGTGCCAGATTTTGCGAATCCGTGATCCTCGGAGATAAAAAGGTACAGTGAAACTTTACATGTTTGTTGTGTTGGCCAGGACAAGAAATTGCCGGTCTCGAATTATCCGTCCCGAGTGTTCAGGCTCGACGACGTCACGTTTCTATGAAACAACTGTGTTAGATTAGCTGTATGAAAGAATTGGAGCGAAAGTGTGATATGAAATTGTTGATTATTTATATAAATTTTGAGAACGTGGAACGGATATCTGGTGTTGGTGTTTGTCTGTGTTGGGAAGAGTCCGTACGTTTGTGGGAGTGTCAGTAAACAGAGAACGTACACGCACGCATATTCTGCTATAGAAGTCAGATATATTTTTGCACGCACACAGATAGTATAAACGGGCACCCACACTAAAATATCCGTCTGCTACAGTCTTTTTATCCAATATTTTACTTTCCGATCGAGCTATTACACCTAGCTCAAAATCTAGCAAACATTCCTTCTCTCAACTTGTTCAACAGTAAAGGGAATTGAAATTTATGACAGACAAACCACTAACAATCCGTAAGAGATCGTGTTGTCTATTCTTATTGAAGGCTTGCAAAGGTACTTGAACAAGGCAAACATCCTTTTCAAGTGATATAAAACAAAGTATTTGACTTTCAGATCGATTCTATTAAAATCGCCCACTTCGTTTACTAATTCTTGACAGGAAAAGATCAACAGTGACACTGTGGAGTGATTATTATTATTATTACTCCTTCGGACGAAATGCTCTCGAATTGCTTGTGCATTCCATAGCACGAACTTTTAAAGATCCTGACGCTTACGTTCTAGACGGGTGCGTGCCAGGTCTATATAAACACACTCAAGAAGAACTTGGTCATCCCCACACCCCAAATCTCGCCCTCAGACGTTGAGAATCGGCGAGTTGTTTGGGACGTTACACGGTGTGAATCAAGTCGGGCGGGTTGTGTGTTAGTTCTGTTTTGGGCCTACAACAGCTCTTTGAGCATTTTACCACTGGGCTACACTGGTGTATTGTGAGGGGGATGAAGAGGAGGCCAACTACACGGACTGTCAGGCGATGAAGCAGTAGGAATGGATGGCGAAAGAGGAGAGGTGAGCATACATACAGCGTACAGCGGAGACTCTCCGAGAGTGACGACGACTACACAAGTCATACAGGGAGTAGGTCGGGCCTCGTCTAATCTACGCTGTACTTTGGGGGCTAAGCTCAGTGTCGGTGATCTACGAGGAGGCTCCACTCAATTGTCGTCTGCTCAGCAGGCTCAGACACTCTGAGATGGTGAGGGGATTGGAAGCCGAGGATAAATTCCGCCACGCGGCTGTTTAGGAGACGCAAGCAAAGAAAGTGAGACGACCAAAGCGATCGTCGCCAAGGCCACCAGAGGGGTGGAGACAGTTGGAGGCCAGACTTGACCATGTCAAAGCATAGATGTTTAGAATGCAAGCTCTGATCCTCAGACTGGTTCATCAGTATGTGTCCACAGGCTCCCCAGTTCATCAGGCTCTGAAGGCGGGGGTAGTGAAGGGGTGGGGGATTGAGGAGAGGGCGGGGGACAAAGAGGACAGAAAAAAAAGCATAATCCTTTTTATAATCAGACAACCCGTTCTCCTCCCGCGCCATTCCCCAACTCAACCACCCACTCCCCGTATGAAATATAAAATTTAAAATATGGAATCCTTCACCCTTTTGTCCAACACCTTCATTTAAAGAAGCATAGGTCTATCGCCTGATGGGATAATGATAGACAACTTATGTGCAGCTGCACTGCGATTAGAAGGGTTTTTATATTTTAAAGGCGGACCGGATTTCACCCTAAAATGATCGCGCACGCCAAATGTATTTTTTTTTGTGTCTTTTTTTTTTTTTTTTTTTTTTATTTTACAAAAGACCCAGCTTTCTACAGGTGCTTGTCCTTCCGTCGACCCTTCAAAGTCCTCCTCACTCCTCCCGGCCTCTTTCTCTCTCTCTCTCTCTCTCTCTCTCTCTCTCTCTCTCTCTCTCTCTCTCTCTCTCTCTCTCTCTCTCTTCCTGGTAAACAAACCCAGATGTTACACAAATGTTTGTCCTCTCTTTCTACCCCATGTACACTCCCATCCCAACCCAGCCTCCTTCTTTCCCGCCATACCTCCCTCCCTCTTCATTAACACTGACTCCTTCCCCTCCGCTAAACAACAACAACAACAACAACAACAACAACAACACTGTCATTCAACAGATGTTTGTACTCTCGTTGGCCCCTTCTCCATCTCTCTCTCTCCCTCTCTCTCACTTCTTCCCCTCTCTTCGCGCTCACCCCCATTTCTCTAACCCCCATATTTCCTCATCCTCTCTTCTGCTCCCCTGTCCTCTCTCTCATTCACTGTCTACACTATCTGTGGTGAACGTCACTTCCCCTCTCTCTCTCTCCCCCCCCCTCTCTCTCTCTCTCTCTCTCTCTTTCCCTCCCTTCTGCCCTCTCTCGCTTACTTTGTGCGCTATCTGATCCCTTTCCCTCCCCACTCCCACTTCACTCTCTCTCTCCCCACTATCTGTGGTCTTGATCGTCTTGATCGTTTCTGTCATCGCAGGCATAGATAACAAGCCGGTATCATCCCTATGATAAACAGTGTCTGGGGTGCAAAAAGCCTTGTTGTTCAAACACTGCCAATCAACATGATGGACAACACTTCTCCATTGTCCACACTTTGCGTCAATTGCACCGCCTTATCGCATACCCACGGATGCCAGGACTCATCGGTTACGACCCTGCTTTCATTTGGTTAAATCTGTGCAAGAGGGCTCCTGGGGCGGCTCGAGTTTGATCCTGTAGCGGCCTGAAAAGAACGGTTAATTAACTAGAATGGTTAAACCCATTTGACTCACATGCTCCTTGTGGAACTCCCAACATTTTACATGAACATGAGTGCCAACCAAAAAAAGAAAATGAAACGGTGGTATTTAAATGCAAAGTAATACCGATTTTGAACTGTCTATTCCCTTATCTTGAGATGACGATGACCCCAGTTCCAATCATACTTATGTACAATCAAATGAGCTACAGCAAAAGTTATATTATGCTACCCCCCCCCCCCCTCTCCCCACCAAAAAAAAGGTGACCTTGGAATGACCTTGACCTTCAGTGATCTTGACTAGTACCTTGTTATGATCTTAACCTTCACGTGACCTTTAATGCCCGTGTGAGCAAATAACCCAATGTTGTTGCATACTATGATGAGTTAAATAAACAGCCATTCCATTTGATGATCTATTTTTTTGTATGTTTTTGCAAGGCAAAATGATCTTGACCTTTAAAAACAGAGCATATATATATATATGAAAGATCAATCTATCATCTCTAAATGCAACAAGTTTGGACTTTTATATCTTTCATAGTTTAGAGTCACGGTCACTTCACCGTACCTATAGTAACCGACTTTGGACACCTCCAGTGACCTTGACCAAAGACATCGAAACGTGATCACAACGCAACTGACCATAGATTTCCAAAAACCTAAAACCAACAAGTAAAAAACGCAATCGTAACAGAAGCGAACAGACATTTAAAAAAATAAATTTTTAAGCAAACAAATAAATAACATTTTTAAAAAGTTAGAAAACGCGATCATAACACATGCGGACAGACATTTAAAAATAAAAAATAGAAAACAACAACTACTGCCAACAAGCGGAAAACCGGATCATAACGAAAGTGGCCAGGCATAGAGGGATAGTTAGGTTTCTACATAGCTTATCGATACTGAAAACACAAGCTGTTCAATGCGCGTCACCACTTTAAATTACCACTTCAACCGCTCTCCAATCCTTCAAAGGCACCCCAGTCCCTGCTTTCCGACCTTAAGACAAGTTTTAATAATGATAGTTATTTTATTTTCAAACACTCGTACTCTACAAATTTCATCTTACTGTTTAAACCTACTATGACTCATTTAAATAATAGGCAATTCACTTTGCTGGGGTGTGCGTTTTTAAATGATCTAATGTATATTTAGAAAAAAAAGCCCTCTTTTAATTTTTTAAAAGCCTTTTAACAAGACACCTAGGGTTTCTTCGGTTACTACTCCCTCGCTTAATAATGGTATTGGATACAGTCAATTTCATTTATTTGTAGATCAATTCTATCATGTTCAGATCGCCGTTCTTTGAGTTTGAAGAAAATGAGTAGCATCCTTTGGTAGTAGTAGTAGTAGTAGTAGTAGTAGTAGTAGTAGTAGTAGTAGTAGTATTTATTTATTTATTTATTTATTTAATCGTTCTTATATAGCGCTTTTCCAGCTCAAGAGAGCTGCTCAAGGCGCTGGCCGATACAGGATCTAACTCAAGCCGCCCGAGACGCCCACCCGCAGCCTTTGGGCGCATGGTCTGACGCCCGGACAACTGAGCACAATCCTGGGCAGCCAGGGATGGGGGAGAAGGACCTAGGTGCATGCTGGGTGTTTTCTTGTCACCGGCACTCACCCGTCTAGGACATGAGCGTCTTTAAAGTCCGTTATGATGGAATGTATGCGACACAGACTAGACCTCGGTTTATACTCTCAATGGCCCGGCCAGGGCTTGAACCCGGGACCTTCCGATCCGCAAGCCGAAGCAATACCACTAGACCACAGTGCCTCCAGTAGTAGTACGCTGCATATATGTTGAACCTTTACATAGCAAAACAGTTCACATTATCTCAGTAAAAAAAAAAAAATCAGAAGTAATTTCAAATGGTGGCGCTATTTAATTTAAAATTTATTTTAAGTATCCATGGATTAAACATAAAACTTTCTACGCTTGCACAGTTTTTCAGAAGGATTCTAAGTGACGATCGCACTCTTTCACCAAAAGCACTTCCAAATGTCGTAGCCGAAACCTTTAAAAATGCACTTCATATTATGCTATCATTCTTTTTTTTTCTCTTACAGATCAAAATATGAATGTTGGTGACTGTTAAAATAGAACATCAAACAATATAGGAGATAATCTAGCGTTTGACCCTATAATCGCTTGTAAGAGAGTTATGACAGTCAAAGCAATTTTCAAAGCGACGTGAATGTGAAAACTTCTTTTTGCCTTTTTTGAGGTGGCCGTTAAAATTGTGTACATAACCTCCTACGGACATTTCTTTCTCATCATACCATTGACAGCTGATCATAACCCGGGTTTATACTATGTGTTCCTAAAGTTCTAGGCTACGAACGGAAACATGTTACCAAATGTTTTTGACAGTTCCATGTTCTCATATCTCTGTGTGCCCATACATATAAATATATATCAACATTTCCAAAGCCCTGCAGGGATGTTGCTAGGAAATTTTTTCTTCGGTGATTTGGCCGAAACAGCCGTGAAACTTTCGGCTTTTTACAGAAAGTTTCGGCTCTCTCTTCCAAAGCAATCTCACATGTTTTTTGACTAGATTCACTACGTTAACGTGCACCCTCCACCTCCATATATTAAAGGTGTTCTGTGGATGCATATCCTTGTAATAAAACATGATTTTAAAAGTAGAATAAGAACATTGAAAAGAAATTTTATTTTCTTAAATTTTAGACACACAAAAATAAAAAGTGTAGACTGTCCCTTGACAGACCACAATAGTGTCAGAGTTTCTGGGTTTAACCTTAGTAATTATTGAATCCTCAACTAAACTGCAAGCGTACAGCACAGGAATATCGCAAAAATGGACAAAACCGAGCCGATTCACCCGTGAAAACTTCGGCTCGGCGAGCCGACATGACGGACAGTTTATCGGCTTTTTTTAATAAAAATTTCGGCTAAAAGCCGAAGATCCGACCCAAACAACATCCCTGCCCTGAATTAATTCCCCAGCTGCATTATTTCAAGAAGAATTTTTAACAAACTGTGTATGGTCTCGCTTTTAAAACAAATATAATTTAGATTTTAAAATTTTAAAGTCAAAACCGCGTATTTCCCTATAAACTTCAATATACCCAATCTTTAGGATGAATCTGAGATAAATCTGTGGAACACAGAGCCGTGGCATAACAATGAGCCTTAGAAACATATCGTGAAGAAAAATAAAAGAGCCGTGGGAACACAACCTTGAGAACACAAAGCTGAAGAACACAGCAATGGGAACCTAGCCGTAGAATATACAGCTGTGGGAATACAGTCTTGACAACATTATGGGATGGAAACATACAGCATGGGATCATAAAGCCGTAGGAACATAGAGGTGCTGACCCGCCACCTGAATATAACGCCGTAACAACTTAAAAGTGGTGGAAACGTACATCTTTCGGGACGTGGTAACAAACAGCTGTGGGAATATACAACCATTGATATGTGGAAATATGGAACCGTGGGAACACAGCGCCATGTAAAAATAGATGTGTGGGGAAGTTTAGGGCTGTGGGAACACAGACCTGCTCCCATCATATCCTTGCCTGAACAGCTTTATCAACAGCGAGATACACGTATACGTATTGTCACTTGTGTTCGGATGTCTCTCATATTATACCTTATCGGCATGTTAGCGTGGAATATGATATATGTCCAACGAGATCTATTCAATGTTTCCAGGAGCCGAAGGTGAGTGAAACATTGAATCGATCGAGTTGGACATATCTCATATTCCGCGCCAACATGTCGATAACTTGATTTCATCGAATCAAAATCTAAAACGGGAAATTTGCCAAAACAATAAAGAAACCAAAGCTGTTTAAAGGCCTATGTCAAAGACAACTTCAAACTACACATTCCAAAGTATCCACCATAACAAAGTAGATTTAGGAACTGAATCGAAGGCGGCAGGTTCATGACATGCGGTTCAAACGATGTGGTCGTGCACTTTTGCTTTCGTTCGATGACGAAACAGATAATTATGTTAAATTTGTATGTGCTATTATTAGCGCCTTCTAGTAATCCTTGTCGGGGATTAAAAATGAGCCTTCATCAATGGTTTCATCGGGCTGGTAGCCTAGAATCTAAAAGCTCGTCTTCAATCCACAGAGGATCGGCATTTTATTTTGTTATCTTTTACGTGGACAACAGTCGTAAGTAGTCCATGCAAGTATTCTTACGACTTTTATATTCCCAGCTTTGCTAATAACATTGCCATCTGGGTGTTGTTTTTTTCTTTGTGATTAGTCAATTACCATGCGATATCAGTTTTAGGCACACTCTACTTGACCAATGAAAATATAAGACACTTGTGAAAATCGATACATTAATATTCATCTCCATTTTCCTGTCTAGATTTCCCTTTTCGTGATCGTTAGACAGAGTTGCGTTTTGACAAAAAAGCCGAGATATATGTATGAAAAATACAGGGGTGTCGTTCGCTCGCATTACTTATCATTGATACCACTGACAACTGAACAAAGCCCACCGTTAACAGGTACGGTATTGCGGTCTTTCAACTTTCACTACCCGTGCTTGTATTATTTATACAGCGATCTCCAAAACAGTTTGTGTTTGTTATGCGGTCTCCATGTCATTCTTCAACAACTCAACGCTTCATTTAATTTTTGTACAAACTTTCTTAAGGGGAAAAAAAACTCTCGACAAACGGGACTGCAATATGTGTGCCTGCTCTCTCTCTCTCTCTCTCTCTCTCTCTCTCTCTCTCTCTCTCTCTCTCTCTCTCTCTCTCTCTCTCTCTCCCATCCCCGTAACCTATCAACTGCATAAAACCATAAAATTAACACGATAATATAAACGATTTCAAATGAAATTCTGTCAAGGAAGAGAGTGCGAATTCAACTTCACTTCGGCTGCTTTGGACTTCCGAACAATGTTGGGCAGAGAGGCAGGAACTTTATATGACACCACGTGTAAAGACTTGAGGTTGGTTCGTTACAAAGTCATAGTAAGCAGGATGATGAAACTGTAGCCCTCCAAAAGCGGCGATCCGCAAAGTTTAAAAACACCACCCAATTGTAACATTATAGCAATGTTATTTTGGGGCTCTTTTGTTCCCTTGTGTGGATATTTTCAGTTTAGAAAAAAAAGAAAAAAAAGAAAAGAAAAGAACACGACTTACAACTTACCTACTATTCACATCTTAAATACTTTTACGTTATTCTTAGGTCCATTGTTCATCCGTGTGTGAATGAAGGTAAAGTTAGTTTAAAAACACGACCCACTTTACTCACACTAGCTTGCACAGTAGTTTTAGCTGTCAACAAAGATCTGCACTACAACAAATCACTCTATCATCTCTCTGTCCCAGTCCCTCATCAGTTCATCCCTAACACTGTTCTTTCCTCATGGAGCGGTCTCACCCACGCACGTCAGTCCATCTCTTTTACACACATGCACACACACACACACACACACACACACACACACACACACACACACACACACTCTCTCTCTCTCTCTCTCTATCTCCATTCCTCCCTCCCTTCCTCTTCTTCGTCTCGTACATTACCCTCTTGTGTGCATTTTCACAAAGTAGAAGAAAAGAGTTATCAGAGATTATTTCTCTCACCCCCTCTCTCTCCCTTCTGCATCTTTTTCTCTCTTCTTCCTCACCCCGTTTCATTCCGTTTACATTCGCGATTGAAAATTTGTGATTTATTCCAACATTAACCTGCTCTCCTCCTTCCCCCCCCCCTCTCCCCCCCGCTACTCCATCCCCCCTCTCTCTCTCATACACTCTCTTTCCCCCCTCTACTCCTCCCCATCATCCCATCCCCCTTTAAGCGGACGTGAGAGCGAACAGGACCAAACTTGACGCCAGTGTTCACAGCTTGGTGGGTGACGTCAAAGGAAACGGTCTGAACCAGTTTAGCCAACCTAACCACATCTCCAGCGCCATTCAAAAGGACTCCACATGTGTGTGCCTGTGGTGACCTCCCTACACACATTGTGGTGAAAAATGGATAACCATCGCTGGGTTGGGGGTCTTGTCAAGGTGAAGCGGAAGAAGAAGATCAAAGCAAACATGTCCAAAATATGTTACACATTATACAAGACCTCCGATGTTACACAGCTCGCCTTTCATGTAGGGAGTCAAATGTTAAGATTTAAAAAAAAAAAACGCGCCAAGGGTAAAGAACATAACATCCACATCGACACGCAACACACAAGATGTGGAGCGAGCTGAAAACCATGCTGTGGGCTACATATTCTTGCCCCTATTATTCAAGTTTTGACATGCCCAAGTGTTATTTTACCAACCACAAATTTGTTTCATTTCTTTTATTATTAGGCCTACTATTACCTAGGTGAAAGATTGCAGCAAGGTTAGACATACACCCGATTTTAGGGAACATACCACACACAATGTTGACTGGACGGAGATGATATTTTGCTAAAATATGTACTAGACCATATGACAAAACAATTGGATGAGCAATACATTTGTAAATACAATACGTATAATGTACAAAAGATGATGATGGTGATGACGAGGATGGTGGTGGTGGTGATGACGATGACTCGCTAACTATTGTTTTTCCTCCAACCGAAAGATAATGACAAGAGCTCTGAGGACCTCTCCCCCCCCCTCCCCCCAACAAAATTAAAATTATATATATATATATATATATATATATATATATATATATATATATATATATATATATATATATATATATATATATATATATATATATATATATATATATATATATATATATATATATACTAATCTCCAACCCCGCCTCTCCTCGTCGCTCTCCTATTCTGAAAACTAATATGCATAATAATTCAATTAAAAAATCTACAACACTGTCGCAATCCTGTAGACTACTATACAGGACACAGTTCTGTCCTAGCAATCTGTACGCTCCACAGTACACAGTACTGTAATCACCTAACCTGTACAGGCTACAGTTCTGCTACACCGATCATCATAATAGTATAAAACTGTCTAAAGGTAATCCCGTGTGTGCGTAACAGTCAACATAACCATACAAAGTGCAACCTGATAAATGACTTAGCACCAGGCGTGACCCGCTTCTGATGATGAATGAAGCGAAAACGTGCACAGATGCAATTGCACCAAACACAACAAACTGGCGAGTTCACTCAGTTGTGCCGTTAATTCTATGGCAACGGTGTTTGTGGTGGAGATGGTGGTGATGATGTAATGATGATGATGGTGATGACGATGACGACGACGACCAATGCTGCTACAGATGAAGATAATGATGATGATGATGACGACTTCAATCTTAATAGGTACATATTTCTATGAAAATTTCATGCTCCTTGAAGACGAAAGAACACATAAGATAAGATAAGATAAGATAAGATAAGATAAGATAAGATAAGATAAAATAAGATAAGATAAGATAAGATAAGATAAGATAAGATAAGATAAGATAAGATAAGATAAGATAAGATAAGATAAGATAAGATAAGATAAGATAAGATAAGATAAGATAAGATAAGATAAGATAAGATAAGATAAGATAAGATAAGATAAGATAAGATAAGATAAGATAAGATAAGATAAGATAAGATAAGATAAGATAAGATAAGATAAGATAAGATAAGATATTACTTTATTAATCCAAAAGCATGGAAATACATGTAGGCCTATACCTTTACTGTTAACCCGCCAATTCCATAATGTATAAAGTTTGTATCACACTTTCTTCCCAGCGATAGAAAAATACGCCGCAAGGAGGGTTTTCAGGGACTGCAAAACCAACTAATTCAAACCAACATGTATGCGTCGCACAGGGATTTCTGGGATTTCAAAAACACATGCGTGGGACAAGGAAAAGGAGGAGGTGTGTTAATATCTTCAACCTCGTTTGAAAGCCATTGAAAAGCGACACTGCTTTTAAATTCAAGGGCAGTGCGTTCCATAGTCGGGATGATGCGAGCTTTGAATTGGGCTATGCATGACAATACGCTCATTTCAAAACAGCCACGGCGGCCGACATTTCAAAAACGAACATTGAATTGCTTGAATGATGTCATTAATGTGCTCGTACGTGACAGACGTGAAAGATTTCAACAACAACAAAAAAAGAGAGGGAGATGGTTTGTTGGATGATGGCTATAGTGAGTGAGTGAATGTGTGTGCGTGCGTGCGCGCGCACTGTGGTTTTGTGTGTGCGTGCATGTCTGAGAGAGAGAGAACATGTGACACATAGTGAGAAATAGAGGGTTTGTGCCCAAACGCAGTGGGACACATAAAGAAACTGTTGTACTAAGTTTTGTTACACCTCTATGTTAATGATGCAATCTTAATGTCGGGTTCTTGCATATCAATGCCCTCTTTTTAGAAAAACCACAGCGGCACATATATACATTGCAAAAGGACTGGTTATATATTCAAGGTTGAATTTGCGGGTGTGCGTGCGCGCATTCTGTTAGCGAGTACAAAGTAATTCCATTGCACACATTCAGTGAAATAGAAATCCAAGATCTAATTTAATGATGCAATGTTCATGTCGTGGTTCCTGCATCCAAAAAGCACCCTTTTTTTTCTTTCTTTTTTTAGTTTTATTAGCGCGGACAACATTTGGGAAGAGTAAGTTAAACAAGTTTGAATAATGTCCTCGGTGTGTGCATGAATGCACAGTTCATGTAATAAATATAGCGGGAAAAATACGTGGAGCGGCAGCGAATAGAGGCTCTGTAAGAGTACACATTTTAATTAATTAAAATATTTATTTATTTACTTATTTATTTATTTATTTATTTATTTATTTATTTATTTATTTAATAGCTACAATTATTACTTACAAGCAAACAAACGTTCACAGAGAGATCTTTTTGTATCCCTGGTGACGCCTCTCTTCCCGCTTTTCCCCGCCATGCCTCGGCTTTCAGGGCCTTGTATTTGTAAGCCACATGCATTTTGCACAGACTTGCACGGCAGCTATGTGTCGATGAAGCAACTTTAATACGAGGCGTGTCAAACAATGCACTATACAAAACACAAACAAAGCACTTCTCACGCCGCGTAGCTGAGACTCCACGAAGCCTGCCACTTGGGAGAAAAGTAGCCAAACCACTGCAGCAGCGCCCCACTCACTCCTGGTATAGGAGTGAATGTTAATATGACAATGACGAGCCCTGCTACCACAAAATTAGTTATTATTTGCCAAGCAATGGGGTGACGGAGGGAGAGGGGGAGGGAGGGGAACTTTGCTTGTGTGGGTGTAGGTGAATATGCCGTAATAATGACCGGAAGCGGGATCCAGTAAGGACACCCCCCCCCCCCCCCACACACACACACCCAAGCACACCCACGAACATACACATACACACACAAATGCACACGCATTCCCACCTGATTAACAATGAATGAACGACAACTTCCACAACGCATACAAACTTCCATACCTGGAGGCGTGCTCTAACCTAACAATTACAACACAAATTATTGCTTTTAAACAATTGCACTAGTGTGGGTGTTTAGCTTGACGATGTAAGTTAAAACCTATCATGAAATTCACTAAAGAAAATCACCGTTTCCTGTCGTCGTCTTTCAATAAAACAAGAAAGAACATTAACGATCTTTCGTTAACATAGCTTCCACGCTCAGATTGTACAAAAAACTTGTTGTTTCTGTCATTTTAAGGACAAGTAACTGCAAACCTAGAACATGAATATATCTCGGATCGTTACAACAGTGGTGATGAAAAACACGCGATGCTTTCAATGTTAACAAAAAATTAAAACTAAACCAAAAATGATATCCGTTACACGCAATGAAAATGGCTTGCTCGTATTATTAAAGGAACATTTAAATATGGAAGAAACAAATACAATTACATTGCATCTCCTTGCATCGGCAGCAATAAAAAAAAATCAGCCATTGTTCAATAATTATTAGTCGGGTATTTTGTCTTTTTCGTTAAAGCTGCTAAAAAAAAGTAACAAATCAAACCAACCTTTTTTTCCTAGCAAAATCGATGTATTAAAGCAACTGTAGAAAATTAAAACCATTATTTTATTTCTCGTTATTTCGTTTCATCAGCGGCCTCAGAACACTGCCGTTGTTGCTATTAAATCTGCGCCCTCTTTAGTTAAAGCTCCAGTAAGAAAAGAAACAGAACAATTCCATGTAAACTGGACAGAAGTATACCAGTTATTTGCCGTCGAGGTGTAACTATTACATTAATAATACATGTACATCTATTAAAGCTGCAAAAGAAAAAAACACCATATTAAAAGCTATTCCTAATTTCAAAGAAAACGTTAAAAATCGGCCTCGATAAAGTGGATATTTAGTCTACTGGGGATATACAAATATAATCTAATCTTATCTTTTCTTATCTTTAGTCTACTGGGGATATATAAGAGAAGATAAGATAAGATTATATATATATATCTAGCTATCTATCTAATCTAAACTAATCTAATCTATATATATCCCCAGTAGACTAAAGATAAGATTAGATTATATATAT
Organism: Oncomelania hupensis; assembly: GCA_036898135.1. Lineage (NCBI taxonomy): Eukaryota > Metazoa > Mollusca > Gastropoda > Littorinimorpha > Pomatiopsidae > Oncomelania > Oncomelania hupensis. The sequence goes on from CM072524.1 coordinate 41,049,743, forward strand.
ATATATATATATATATATATATATATATATATATATATATATATATATATATATATATATATATATATATATATATATCATATTCTCTTATATATACACACACATGAAAAATCCCGTTCAATAGCTTTAGGTAAAAGTGCGCAAAAGTGACCGCCGGACGGACAGGGCCAACAACAACAGTTCCCGACAGCTATAAGTAGCTTCGGGAAATAACAAAACACAGACTTTCTCACCGCTAAGCTGACGACAACGGGTTGAAGTTATTCATAAACTGTAAGAAACTTAGAAATCCATGAAAAGTATATTCCCAGCAACGCGCTGTGTTCATTCTCCGCTGATACGTGCGTAGCCGAAGACTTGTGACTCAAACTATAAATAAAACCACTTTGCAACATTCAAAAAATATAAAACGAAGATTGTCTGCTACAAACAATAACGGAAGTCAAATAATTCAATTCTCTTTGGTTTACAATGCCTCATTTTTTATTATGAGCCGAAACATGTGTGAACTACAGGAATACTTCAAGTAGTAGTAGTAGTAGTAGTAGTAGTAGTAGTAGTAGTAGTAGTAGTAGTAGTAGTAGTAGTAGTAGTAGTAGTAGTAGTAGTAGTAGTAGTAGCAGCAGCAGCAGTAATAATAATAATAATAATAATAATAATAATAATAATAATAATAATAATAATAATAATAATAATAATAATAACAACAACAACAATGAAGAATAAATGATGATGACATTATGATGATGCTGATAATATGATGATAATGAAGATGATGATGATGATGATGATGATGATATAGCAAGGATGAGTGGCTCAGAGGTAGAAGGCGCTAAATCGTTGACAGGTGCTCAATGACGCAAGTTGACGTCTTGCTTTGAATCAGGTTCTGATGTCAGCTACCGCCTCCAGCAGCTCTATGAACCGGAAAATTCTATATAACAACATTGGGAAAATTTTAAACATCTCCAACCACTTCAGTTGTTAAATTCGTCTCTTTGATTCTATTAAAACCACAACCTTGTTTGTTACTAATAATATGAATCGTTGCTGAAAGACAAAGACAATAACGGATCTTTTGCGGGCAGCATTGTTGAATAAAAATGATAATTATTTTCCGATTACACGAGCTTTGGTATTAACATTCATGCGTGAATAAAAGTTCTAGTCTAAACCATTAAAAGGAGTTAGCATTTTTCAAATCCTGCAGCTATCTAGAACCGTAGAAATAAATGCTTTACTAACAATATGTGCGGCCGTGTTTGGAATAAACAGGGGCGCGTTAAACATAATTATCTGAAAAGAATAAATATGAAGGTGTGATATTATTTATTATCGTTCTGGAATCGTTCGAATGTAGCGCTTTTCCACACAACAGCTGCCCAAGGCGCTGCCCAGCCTCAACAGAATTCCAAAGCAACAGAAATCGATTCTTGTACAATGCGGTGTGTGTAGGTGTATGCTGCTTTACTGAAAAGTACGTGCTACGTAAGGTTAAAACTTTCCCTCTTTGTCTCTCTCAGCCTCTTCCTGTCTGTCTGTCTCTCTCTCTCTCTCTCTCTCTCTCTCTCTCTCTCTCTCTCTCTCTCTCTCTCTCTCTCTCTCCCCCCCTCCCCGAGGGACGGACTTTTTTTCCCGATGTTGTTTTTGGACTACTTAGGACTCATCTCGCACAGATTAACAAAATTTTGGGTAAATTTCGGGGAGGGGGAGGAGGAGAGGATGGAAGAGGTGTTAGCATACAGACTCACATTGCTATGCATGTCAGTCAAAAACTACCAGATTTAGTCATGTAAACGTTAACTCTACTTTCCAAAGGGTTTTGTTGCTGCTGTTCAAGCTCATTTTTTCCAGTGGGGCAACACTCACTGTGAATGTGAAAAGGATCTGTTGAAGGAGGGGGGGGGGGGGCGTGGTTAAAGTGGGTCCCTTAAAACTAAAGAACTCTCAGTCTGCCCACTGCCACCTTCTCGCCTCCTTCCCTCTCAGTGTTCCCGATTACCCTCAGTTGTGCGTCAATTACGCACAAAATTTGAAAAGAAAAAAAACAAAAAAAAAAACAAGATGCAGGAAAGATTTTATGTGGGCGTCCTGCGGACGTAAACATTTTCCCCGAATCGCTAAGTCGGAAATACGAAAAAAATAAGTGGCCAACTAATTCACGGCAAACTCCTGAACGAAGATTTCCATAGCAAATGATTTAAGGTTGTCGTGCTTGAAAATAGTATGCGCGCGTATTGTATAATTCCTCATTGCAATTATTTCGCTTCTCACAGACTCTCAAATTTGGAAAATGACTTTTACATTAATATATTTATTATGGGGAAGGGAACACTGCCTCTGTTCTCGACCTCTCTCCACTCTTCTCCCATGCCTTCAATGTGAGTGTTGTTGTGCTTCAAGTTATTTACCAAAGCGAGCGTTGTGGCCAAGTGGGCTAAGGCGGGACTAACTTGCCTTGTCCACAGGCCACAAACCAATGGCGCCTGACAGGTGTGGGTTCGATCCTACATCGGGGCGTTATGTTTCTCCGAAAATTATTTACTTTCGACTCGGGCAACGTCTCGGGGGTTTTCTCCGGGTACTCCGGTTTGCTCCCCCAGCAAAATTTCAAAAAAATTTCAAAAAATGTAAAGAATTTCTAAATTTCTAAAAAATCACAACTAATGTTAGGTAGGTTGGGTTTGGGCGCGCCACAGGCTGCGACTGCGCCTTCAATAGGGGAGGCGGCCCAGAATTTCCCGATAAGAAGGGACAATAAAGCATTACAATCTAAAAAAAAACAAAAAAAAAACACTGTTAACACCTTCAATTCCTTGTGCCTCGGCCCTATGCCGTACCACGATAAAACATACGAAATACACCAAGTCCACCTGTTTTGAGAATTATCGACATTTTCTTTTTACAGAGTTGGAATTTCAATTAATATATTTAAGTCGTGATGTCTGTGATTTGATGACTTAGTTGTCTGCATATCGCAAATTTAAATTTTCATGAGAATGAGGGAAAAAATAATTATATAACTTTTATCAAAAAGATTAACTCCCAGCATAGTAAAAATAATCAAATTTGGTCAAATCATTTTTGAGACAATACTAGAAACAACTTTTGAACAGAACAGTCAAATTTCTAACGGACCGATAATGAATTATTTAGTCATGCATACTAAATATTATCATAATCAACTCAGACGTTTTTGAAATATAGAGGAAAACGTGTTTAGCAAGGAACTGATTCAGCTACCTTGAGCTTTGAAGTAGAACAAATACTAGCGCGCACGGGACTATGGTCACTAACCTAAGTAATTTTCTATGAAGTTTGGTCACAATCCGTTCAGTACTTCTTGATATTTGGCGACCAACAGACAAAAAGAGGTACGAACGGACAGACGCGACAGTTATTTGGCTCGTTGTGGTTCTCGACCTTTTTCTTTCTTTCTTTTTTTTTTTTTTTAAAGTATGTTTGTCAAAAGCTGAACCAGCTTGACTTTGTCATCACACGGCGTAATTTTTGGTCTCCGTATTAAAAAGCTGATCCCGACCCGGGCTGCATTACAACCTCCTCCCCTCCCACCTATTCATGATTCATAAACGGATACATCTTTTCTATAGCGTATGCCCATTAATTTTCAGAGTACTAGAATCCGCCCCTCTTAGGTCTAAATTACTTACGCCTATAATTCAAATGCGGATGTCCAACAAGCATTATGTTCCCATTAAAAAGAAATTGACCAAGATTCAACCGTTCCACCCTACTTCGACTGCTCCCAATTAAAAACCTAACGTGGCTCAATAAAATTGTGTCCGTGTTTAACCCATATTGCACCACAGACAGTTCTTCATACGTGCTTTGGCATATATTCTGCGTTAGTATACATCCCAGCTCACACAATGCCAACAACGTTATGGCGGCCTTGACTGGGTTACATCTTGACCCTTGCGTACTTGAGTTGCTACACAGACTCGTGCAAGTGTGAAGTCTTTGATGGATAGCTACACAAACAGAGCCTTGCAAGAACCATAAAGACCGGATGTACTATGAAGACATCATAATGGACATACGCTATAGAACAGATGTAGAACAAAGTAATTTTCTTTTTTTTTAACAAATATTAGTAAGCGACCAGTGTAATCTAGACTGGACCAAGTAAACTGATGCATACATTCTACTTAGTTTGCTTCTGATTTCCCACCCTCTCTCCACCCAAATCCACACTAATTATACACATCAAAAGAAAAATAAACAGAAATTCACAAACACTCGTCAGGTCCAAACGTGTGTTTGACTGCACCGCTCCTTTCACCTCCCTCTATTTTACCTTCATACACCTAGACCTTTAATACCCCTCCCCCCTTCACCACCCACCTACTTCCCTCTCCTCTTGTTACACTCAGTTTGATGTTGGAGTTTTCTATCAGTATCTGATTCAGCCCCGATGCTTGAATTCCTGATAGTTGTGTAACTCAGATTCGTTTATTCACACAGCCCGTCCAAACAGCATACAAGTCACAAAGTCGACGTATGAAGTTTTCCACTTTTATTCAGCACACACCAACAACTGCATACAATTCTCAATTTAACTCAACAACTTTCACAGCAACTCTCAACAACAATCAACAACTTTACTATCTCAACAGCAACTCGGCACACGATTAAATAACCTCTCTCTCTTCCGGAAGAATTTCGAATAATGTAGAAATGACGCACTGCCACCAATCGAACTAAAGATCGTCATCACTGGCTTACGTCATTACACATTTCTTCTCCTTCCGGATCGTTCCTTCAAATTTCTACAATTATCCCGAATCTTCGATCGATAGTAAACAAGCCGATCCAGAAGATTCTACAACAATATCGACTAACGAAAATTATCAACGTTATACAATGCCTTTCCTAACAACAATGCAAACTCAAATCAAAGGTAAATAAACTCTATTATTGAATACTTTGCAAATCGAAACGATTAGATCTATCGTACACGCTTCCGACATACTTTCGTTCGCGTTTCAACGTAACATAACCCCCCACTCAAGAAGAAATTTACCCAATTTCTTTCAACAACGTTGAAACGTAATGCACAAACAAAGTCCTCAATTGAAACTAATTTAAGACTTTCTGAATATTGTAATTGCGCTCAGCTTATCTACACAGAGTCAATGGTTTTCATCTTCAAATCTGCCTGGATAATGTCAATGTTCACAGTTCATTCACACAGAGTCAAAGTTCCTCATCTGCAAGTCTTTCTGGATACTGTCAATGTTCACAGATCATTTACCCAGTCAACGTTTTTCATTTTCAAGACTGTCATTACCAATATTCTGAGTTCGTCCACACAGTCAATGTTCTTTCGTTCGCAAGGAATCGACGCCCTCGTCAGTTGCGGTCGTCATCGGCCCAGGGTCAAAGACGATGATCACGTGGGCTTCCCCGGAACCAGTGCGTCCTCCGTTGTCTCCTTCTTCCATCGGATGTCCGACGCAGTCGACGTTGTCAGCTCCCAGAATGCATTTGCTGGGTCTCACGGTCAGGTTGGCTTCTGCGGGACGGTGGAACGGCTCCCTCAAGGTCTGCAGATGCTCCTTCCAGGTCTGGGTGTGGACTTCATGTTCGACTAAAGTCGTAGAGCCTGGGACATCACTGAAGCTATGGGGAAATTCGCCCATAAGGTCCTTGAGCTCCAACTTTTGACCTTCCGTCAAGCGTGGTCCTAGCTTAACATCATTGATGCCTTCTTTGCTATGGAAGTCTCCCAGTTCCAACAGTTCCTCGCTGTCAAAGCTGTTGTCGATCTCAGCTGCTGTTGCCACATGCACAGTCTCTGATGGCCTTTCCACGTACAGCTTAAGGAGGTTGGCGTGGTATATCTTGGAATGCTGGCCGACCTTCACCTTATAGTCGTTGATTCCCACCACAGTCTCCACTTCGTACGGGCCTTTCCACTGCATCAGCAACTTATTGTGATCGGTAGGTAGCAGCACCAGCACTTTGTTGCCAGGTTTGAACTTCCTGTTCACAGCCCTACGGTCATAGTAGTGCTTTCCACAGTCTTGGGACTTCTTCAGGTTTTCTCTGGCTATCTCGAGAGTCTGCTCCAGCTTCTCCCGTAGCTCAAACACGTACTGGTAGCTGTTCTTCACCTCTGGGGTGTCTACTTCTTTCGTCCACAGTTCTTTTAGGATGTGCATCGGCCCTCGGATGGTTCTTCCGTACAGCAGCTCGAACGGAGAAAAGCCGGTGGATTCCTGCGGTACTTCTCTGTAGGCGAAAAGTAAGGCATTGATGTAGCGATGCCATTGTCTGGGCTGCTCGCTGCACAGTTTCTTCAGGGTGGACTTCAGCGTAGCATTGAACTTCTCGACAAGCCCGTTGCACATTGGATGGTAGGGTGTCGTAGTTAAATGCCGGATGCTCAGCAGTCTGTTGACCTCCTTCATGCAGTCAGAGACGAACTGCGTCCCGAGGTCTGTCAGAATTTCTTCAGGCACTCCAAGTCTACTGAACATGTCCACCAGTGCCTCTGCTACAGTTTCAGTGTCAATCTTCTTCAGTGGCACTGCTTCTGGGTACCGAGTCGCATAGTCCACTAAAGTCAGTACCCACCGATGACCTTCTTCACTCGGAGGTCTTATTTCGCCGATTAAGTCTAAGGCCACCCTCTTGAAAGGTCGGTCGATCAGAGGCATCCTCTGCATAGGCACTTTCGGGACCCTTCCTCGAGGTATGGTTTTCTGGCAAATGTCACACGATCGGCAGAAACGGCTGACGTCCGCATGAAGTCCTGGCCAGTAGAACACCGCCTGGATTCTGTCTGACGTCTTCTTGATACCTAGATGACCTCCCATAATTGAGTCATGCGCTACTTCCATCACCTGGCGCCTTAAGGGTAATGGTACCAGTACTTGACGTAGTGGTTTACCCCCGTTGACCCTCGGGTGCTGGAAGATTCTGTACAGGATCTTGGCCTTCACCTCGAAATAGACCGTGCCACTGCCCTTGGTCACGTGGTCTTGGCGGTTCCTATACTTGTTTAAAGTGCTATCAGCTTCCTGGAGCTGGATCAGCTTATCTCTGTCCACGATGGCAGCTTTGGAGTTGTCGGCGACCTTCAGTGGCGTAGACGTCTTGTCTCTCTTGGCCTGGGCCCTGGTAGTAACAGCACCGACGATCTCTGGTCGGCAGGGCTGAGCCGGAGTAACCACATTGTCCCGTAGCAGCTCTGTAAGGTCTCCATCGGGAAACGGCAATGGATCCTCCTCCACAACTTCGACGCGTTGGATTGAGGCAGGACTCCACTCTGGATCGGGGTCGTCGGGTCGTCTCGCGCCTTCGATATTCCCGATCATCAAATCATACAGCGGCTTCTTCAGGCAAACCGCTTCGACTTCGCCTATGTAGAAAGGGGTGTTGACATGAATCTTCGCAACTGGCGCTCTCACACATTTGCTGTCGGCCATAAGTGTCCATTTTGAATCGCCAGTGAACTGTTCTTTAGCGATTAGGTCTTCTCTGACGATGACCCCACTGCAGCCAGAGTCTCTTAAAACAGTCACTTCATGATTTCCGACGCGTCCCTTCGAAACTGGCATGTTCTGGACGGTCACAGCTGCGCTGGCGACGACGGGGATGGATTTTCCGTTGGCAAGGAGAAGTTGGCCATCGGTCATGCACTCTTGCACGTCCGCAGGGGTAGCTGTGCGCTCGGTCTCACTCGGAAGAATGACGCTTCCGCCGCACACTTGATGGTCAGATCTACTGTTTTGCCGTAGATTGGAGAAACGTCTCTGTCGGTTGCCCACCGCTGCATTGTCCGTACTGCCCCGCTGTCCGCTACTTTTGTTTTGAGGACAGTTAGCCGCTCTGTGGTCTGTAGCGTTGCAGGTGAAACAGCCTCTTGAATGCCCTTCCCTGGGAGGAGGCGTGGAGTCTGTCTGTCTCTGGCTCGTCTGGCTTCCCTGGATCTGGTTCACATGGTTTCCAGTCTTCTGAAAATGTTTCGTCGCGCTGGGTGGCCCCAGGGTTTTCCCATGAGCGATGAGATATCTTTCAGCAGCCTCAGTCACATCTTTAAGCGTCTGCAGCTTTTGTTCTTCTAAGTGGGTCGCTAGGTCCTTGTGACAGGCATTGAGAAATTGTTCCTTCACGATCAGGTCATGGAGACTGTCGTAAGACTTCGTTTCGCCTGATAACTCCACCCACTTGTGTAGATATGACGACAGGCGCTCCACAAACTGCTTTGGCGTCTCGCCTGACTTAGGCCGGCATTCACGGAAGCGTTTACGGTAGCCCTTCTCTGTAAAGTTGTAGCACTGCAATAGGGCCTCTTTCAAGACGTCGTAGTCTTTAGCGTCATCGTCCGACAATCTGGTGTAGACGTCGAGTGCTTCTCCCGTCAGAAGTGCACTTAGTCGAATCGCCCAGTCTTGAGGTTGCCAGTTAGAGCTTTTGGCAAACCTTTCAAATCTCGCCAAATAACTGTCGATCTGGTCCTTTCCGTCGACAAACGCTGGCAATTTTGGAGCTTTGTTATCACTGATAACTTGTGGCGCATGCTGATTGTTTTGGATACGCGCCAACTCTAGCTGGTACTGACGCTCAGCCTCTCTTTCCTCTCTTTCTTCTTGGCGACGCTGCGCTTCGAGCTCTCTTTCTTCTCGGCGTCGTTGCTCTTCTTTTTCTTCTCGGCGACGCTGTTCTTCCTTTTCTTCTCGGCGTCGCTGCTCTTCTAATTCTAGACGCTTCTGTTCTAATTCTATTTCTCTTTCTTCACGCCATATTCTCTCTTGAGACTTGACGTACTCCGTCAGCTGTTTTCCTTTTAGATTTAGTTCAACTCCTTTCTGCCAGAAATCAGCCATCTTAATGCTTTTCTGGAAAGTTCTTTTCCGGAAAGTTCTTTTCTGGAAAGTTCTTTTCTGGAAAGTTCTTTTCTAGAAAGTTCTTGACTGTAGAGTTCTTTTTTTCTGGAAAGTTCTTGACTGTGCTGTACCTTTCTAGACTGTTCTAGAACAGCACGCTTTCTGCAGTAGCGCTGATGCTTGTCACTAGTCGCCTTCGCTGACACAGGCCCCGCTGTCCTCGTCGTATGCGACGCTGCACCACGCTGGTGTTGATGTATACGCTCCTGTGCTGAAGTAGACGCGACGTCCGCTCGCCGCTCTCTCTAATACTGGCGATGTAGCTCCGAGACTGTCCCTCGACGTAGTCCTGCGGCAGCCACGTAGTCCCGCTCTGTTGTTCGCTCACGAAGCAACTCTTCGGCGACTACACGCCCTTGCAGTCAACCCGAATCTATCGGATGTAGTCCCAGTATGTTGGCCCCTCTCGACGCAACTCGTTGGCGGCTACCCTCGATGACTGCCTCTCGTAACGTTGACTCGCTTGTTGTAGCAGTTGAACCCTTGGCTATGGCGTGAATCGCGGCTTGACCCCCAAAATGTTACACTCAGTTTGATGTTGGAGTTTTCTATCAGTATCTGATTCAGCCCCGATGCTTGAATTCCTGATAGTTGTGTAACTCAGATTCGTTTATTCACACAGCCCGTCCAAACAGCATACAAGTCACAAAGTCGACGTATGAAGTTTTCCACTTTTATTCAGCACACACCAACAACTGCATACAATTCTCAATTTAACTCAACAACTTTCACAGCAACTCTCAACAACAATCAACAACTTTACTATCTCAACAGCAACTCGGCACACGATTAAATAACCTCTCTCTCTTCCGGAAGAATTTCGAATAATGTAGAAATGACGCACTGCCACCAATCGAACTAAAGATCGTCATCACTGGCTTACGTCATTACACATTTCTTCTCCTTCCGGATCGTTCCTTCAAATTTCTACAATTATCCCGAATCTTCGATCGATAGTAAACAAGCCGATCAAGAAGATTCTACAACAATATCGACTAACGAAAATTATCAACGTTATACAATGCCTTTCCTAACAACAATGCAAACTCAAATCAAAGGTAAATAAACTCTATTATTGAATACTTTGCAAATCGAAACGATTAGATCTATCGTACACGCTTCCGACATACTTTCGTTCGCGTTTCAACGTAACACCTCTCTTACCCCCCCCCCACCCCTCCCCATCCCAGATCTCCAAATTCAGCATGCTCACTTGAGTTGCAACTACATAAAGCGAAACGCACGTCTGAGAGCGCTCACGAAAAGGGTAACATGCGTTTCATGACTTCCAGAGCATTCTCTCCCGCCTTACAGCAGGTCAACCAGAGTAGCAACAAACACACATGTCAACACAGAATTTCTACAGCTTTCGGCACCCGCCTATCAGCATGGCGTATGAACGTAACTAATTCAGACGGAAACATTGTTTACCCTATCCTAACCTATACTATACTATACTGTACCTCGAAAGTTGTTAAGGCATCACAAATGATCGTTTAACCAGCTTACTCCATCTTTTTTCTGTCCTCGGCAACCCTCATGGCTTCGCTCAGTGTCAAGCCAGTCCATTCTCAAATGTTGTCCTCTCACATCCTCTTCTGCCTCCTTGCACGGTACCTAGCAGGATGGTCTTCGCAAGGCCTCTTGATCTGGTGACGTAGTCATTTCGAAGTGTCCGTTTCTTCACTACTGTGAGCATGTCATAGTGTTGACCAATGGTTTGTGGGATGGTCTGTTGGACTTCGTCGTTGGTGATGTTCTGGGTATAGGAAATGCCCAGACGTCTTCGGTAGCACCTCATCTCCATGCTTTGTATTCTTCGTTGTAGGTCTACTGTGAGGGTCCATGTTTCGCACGCGTATAGGAATATGACAAGGGAGCGCAGCAGCTTTACCTTGGATTGTTGACCGATGGTCCTGTCTTTCCAAATGGGCTTCAACCTTGTCAGGGCAGCAGTTGTTTGTGCTATCCTGGAGAGGACTTCCTGTCGGGACCCATTGTCTGATACAGTTGCTCCTAAATATTTGAAGCTATGTACCGAACTTGCTAAAGTAATTCAGTTTGCAGCAATGTAAATTATGAACTTGCTCAGCTCGTGGAAACCTGTGTGATCGTCAGAGAGAAATGAGCGACGAAGCATTTCCGGCATTCTAATCTTTTAATACTACAATTTTTGCCCATCGCATCTTTCCTGAAAGTGCATCCAACTCCTGTCCAATGCCTAGGCCTAATCCTAACGTCTTGGGGTACTTGTGCGCTGGCTTGGTCGGTGTTTGTTGATGGATGTTTGTCCGGCCGTCTAAACTAGTAAGCAGGCCGGTCACTTCCTCCACTTCCTCCAAACAGGAGCGTCAAGGTGGAGCCCGGGGAAAATTGTGCAGTCGACTTTCCAAAATCCCGCACAACCGTAGATCAAAGTGTGCAATTACTACACTGTTTGTGGTTAGTTTCTTGACAGAAGAGCCTGCGCGCTAACCACTGTGCCCTTGCGCCAGTACTACACTGAAGGACAGGCAAAAGACACTGATACAACCTGCTCTCAAAAAGACACAAACCCATTTCCACGTAAACACTACTGCTTGCTCTTTACGGTAACAAAACACTATCATCTATACACATGTAATGTATAATATAATATAGGTTATTTAATACAGGTAAATATAACGTATGCAATTATATATATATATATATATATATATATATATATATATATATATATATATATATATATATATATATATATATATATATATATATATATATATATATATATATATATATATATATATATATATATATATATATATATATATATGAGATGTCCAATGTAAACACGGTAATACAAATACCATAAATGCATTTCACTCTCAGACAATAGTTGTAAAACTAAATATAGATGTAAACATTGAAAACAGCCACATCACCTACTTGTTACGCTTACAGTAACAAAACATGACCTTCTTTAACATAACTATCAATCGGATTTACATACGATGGCGAACGTTTCTCCGTTATAACAACACAAATAAACCTCTATAGATGTTGAGCATAAAAACAGTCCCAAAATAACAACCCGACAAACTAACCTCAAAACTCTCAATAACTGTAGGCCAAGAAATATACATGTCTGGATTCTAAAACACATAATCTACATGTAGTTTACCATGTTAATACAAATTATAAATGTAAATATGTCCTGTCGGTTTTTATTTACTTGTTTATTTATTTTTAATGTGAAGGCACAAAAGAAAGCCACTAATCTTTAGGCTTCAATAGTTTACCGTACAGCTGTATTTATCATTTATATTTTACTAAAGCAACAAGAAATAAGAGAGACACTTTGACACTTTAATAATGAATAATAATGAACAATGGTCTGGCCCATTTCATGGAGATATGTGAGTGAGTGTGTGTGTGAGAGAGAGAGAGGGAGAGAGAGAGAGAGAGAGAGAAAGAGAGAGAGAGAGAGAGAGAGAGAGAGAGAGAGAGTTTGTGGTATAAACAAAATGAAACCAGAAACAACCGCAAACAGCTGACTTCAAATTATGGAAACTACCACGCCGTATTTAATAAACAATCGCTTTATCAAACAACCCAATGATTTATATTGTAGAAGATCTGTAGCCCGTAGAGCTCTTCAAATAGCGTAGTAGGATTGCAATACTCCAAAACACACAACTTCAAAGGTAATACTCTGTGCACACAAGCAGAGACCTGATTTATAGCCGTACAGTAATAATGTTAGGGAATCAAACATACACTCTTCCCTTCGAGAACCAATTGTATGTAATCGCGTGAAATATCAATGACAAAGATAAAATTATGACATTAGCAAAAGCCTGTTGACCCGTTTTGTACTGAAACTTTCAAGTACTGCCGTTGCTGCTTCTTTTACTATTAAGAGCTGTTTCCCAACTCGAAAAGCTGCTCAAAACGCTGGCCGAGAAGAGGATCTCACTGGAGCCGCCAGCGGCCAAAGGCATCGACTTGCTGCTCGATGCTCAAAGTCTAGCGTAACGCCCCACACCAGTGCTACTACTACTGCTACTACTACAACTGCAGTTACAATATCAGATTTTAATGCCATGAAGAAAAAAAAATAGTGACAAGACCATCAGTCTACATTCCAAGATAAGGCTGCTACGCTCCCTTGTCATCTCCATCTTCCTATACGCTTGCGAAACATGGACCCTCATAGCAGATCTACAACGAAGAATACAAAGCATGGGGATGAGGTGCTACAGAAGACTTCTGGGCATTTCCTATACCCAGCACACCACCAACGACGAAGTCCGACAGACCATCTCACAAGCCATTGGACAACACGAAGACATGCTCACAGTGGTGAAGAAACGGAAACTCCGATGGTACGGCCACGTCACTAGAGCATCAGGCCTTGCAAAGACCATCCTGCAAGGCACAATGCAAGGAGGTAGAAGAAGGAGACCGAAAAAGAGGTGTGAGGACAACATTCGAGAATGGACTGGCTTGACACTGAGCGAAGCCATCAGGGTTGCTGAGGACAAAGAAAGATGGAGTAGGCTGGTTAAACGATAATCTGTGGTACCCCAACGACTTCCGAGTTACGGGATAGGATAGGATAGCGTAGAAAACTGGATATTATTTAAGTAATGCAGGTAACTAGTATTCAAAGCAAAGAGACAACATAGCATTGCTAATAATTATTGGTTTGTTGTTGCCGCCATTGCCACCGCTACTGCTGTGTTGGTGGGGGTGATAGCGGAAGATATACTGGTTGTACTTGTGATTTGCTGTTGTTGTTGTTGTTGCTGTCGTCGTTGCAGCAGGTGTTGGCGTGAAGACAATTGATGACAGTTACCCAAATGCACCGAACAAACAAACTGCTAGCAAACCAAACAACAAAATATACTCACATTTTCAAAGGACACTTCTGTTGATCAGTCTCCAAGAAAGTCGATGAAGAAAACAGTACTCCAAAATTGTACACACACACATATTACTGTTCCATATTACTGTTCCATAGAACGACGTGAAAGAATGGTGATGCTACTCTGCATAAATGGAACTCTGCACGTTCCAGATGACGATGTGTTGATATCATTGACAAATACTGATTGTCAGTCTTGGAAATATGGAGAGCATATACTATTCTCACGATATTTGCTGCAGTTGTCTTTGATTTCGAAACGCTCGGAACTGACTGGCAGGAATACGCAAATTAGGGAACTATGACACCAATAAAACAACAATCTCAAATTAGTTATATAGGTCAGGGCTACACAGAAGCGTCATTTTTATTAATTAATTACCTCGTGAAACAATACAATACAGCTCTGATCATGTAAACGCCCGCTTATATTAAAATACATTTTTTTCAGTCTTCTGTCTTTGCTGCAGAAAGTGTTTTGCATTGAAAGACTGGATATATTTAACCCAAGATACAAGATATCCGAATGTATTCATAGCATAATTGCAAATAATTATCCCATACTCACATTAACATTATTAATTATTTATCTAACTCAGCAATGTCCTATCCTATACTATCCTATCCCGTAACTCGAAGGTCGCTGGGGCAGATGATCATTTAACCAGCTTACCCCGTCTTTCCCTGTCCTCAGCAACCCTGATTGTTTCGCTCAGTGTCAAACCAGTCCATTCTCGAATGTTGTCCTCCCACCTCTTTTTCTGTCTCCCTCTTCTTCTGCCTTCTTGCACCGTGCCTTGCAGGATGGGCTTTGCAGGCCTGATGCTCTGGTGACTTGGCCATACCATCGGAGTTTCAGTTCCTTCACCACTGTGAGCTTGTGTGATGGTCTGTCGGACTTCGTTGTTGGTGATGTGCTGGGTACAGAAAATGCCCAGAAGTCTTCTGTAGCACCTCATCTCCATGCTTTGTATTCTTCGTTGGAGATCTGCTGTGAGGGTAAATGTTTCGCTAGCATATAGGAAGCTAGAGATGACAAGAGAGCACAGCAGCATTACCTTGGAATGTAGTCCTGTCTTTCCAAATGGGCTTCAACCTCGTCAGGGCCGCAATTGTTTGTGCGATCCTGGAGAGGACTTTCTGTCAGGACCCATTGTCTGATAAATAGGCTCCTAAATACTTGAAGCTATGCACTGTGTTGAGGGATTGGCCTTGGACTTTGATGTCCGTGTTGTGTTGTTGATCATCATTTTGGTCTTCTCTGCACTTATTTCCATTGCAAAGGCTCTGGAGGTGGTGTCAAGCCTCTGTACCAGCTGTTCAAGTTCTTGTTCCTCTCCAGCCAATCCATCAATGTCATCTGCAAAACGGAAGTTGGAGATTGCTCTACCTATGCTGACTGTGCCTTCGTGGTCTGCAAGGGCGTCTGACATGATGCGCTCTAGGAAGATGTTGAAGAGTGTGGGAGAGAGTATGCCTCAGCAATGACTACATCACAACTTGCCCAGAAACCCAAAGTTTATAAATAAGTACTCGTGTGACTGGCTCCCAAATAACTGACGCCTGTCACATAAGGGACTCAACGACCTTTGGGAAAATGACGCCCCGAATATATGCAATAAAGTACGTACAACTGCAGTCACACACACAAATACACACCGACAGTAATTAATAAATTTCTCGGTACAATTGACCCGGACATGTCCGATAAATTTAGTCCAAGACACAAAAAAGATATTATTGCCTATTAGACCCAAACATTGCGCCAAAATATGTATGCTGCCCGCATGGATGACCAATAATTATGCTCCAAAAACCATCTAAATCTGAAGGGGCAGAATATTTCTGTTAGTTTTCAAGGGCAACCAGAAGAAAACACGGTGATGTGGTTCGGAATAATCTGCCACAATCTGACATACAACATCCAAAATGTTTACTAAATTTGAAACCTCAAAAACAAAAACAAACAATCGCAAACTGCTTCGAGTTATGTTTTCAACTTCTTTCCTACCGCGAAATAAGAACCCACATTAATCCGGTTCGGAATAAGCTGCCACAATCTGAAATATAGCCTCCCAATGTTGACTAAATTTGAAAGTTGGCCTACGTGGAAACAAACCCACCTCTTGACTTGAGTCCTTGTAAATGAATCGCATCAAACGTAGTTAAAGGGAAACCAAATACTCTCAAATAAGTCACTATGGGTTACAGTGCACTTCTATACCAGATGCAGGCAATTAAGCGGCAATTAAAAACCTTCCTTCATATTGTCAGCTGTAATGAAATCTGGGTAATCCAGCATTTCACAACACGCTCGAACGCCAAATGTCAAGCAAGAACCAACGCTCTATACAGCAGACGCGCGCGTACACACAAAAATAAATAAATAAATAAATAAAATAACACACACACACATTAGATCAAAGAAGAAAAACGACAACACCCACTTTTAAAATATTGTAAATTGTCGCATCAAACTTCGTTAAAGCAACACAGGATACGAGTTCCAACAGGTCATGAACAGTTCAAGTGTGTGTCTTAACTTGATTACTGCCGATGTAAGAAGTTAACCATCATACTGCCCACATCTATTAACGTCGACATCATCTTCAAATTATTATAGCCTTTTCCAAATTGCACCACTAAAATTACACCCCAAACATAAAGAAATGACCTACAGGCACCACACATCTGTTCAGTCTAACAAAAATAATCCCTGATTGAGGGAAATAAGTCGCATCAAGTATAGAACTTAACTAAACAAAATACTAGAGAAAGGTCACCACAAGCTGAAGAGTGCAGTAAACAAAATAACACCAACTTGCCAACGTGGCAGACTTTACGTATTCAAGCATTTCCCACAGGCACTACTGAACTTTAAATCTCAAAGGTAAACAAGTGGTCGATTTGCAGAAAATTGTTCCAATTAAAAAAAATAATAAATAAATTTAAAAAAATCTACTCTTTAAATGTGGAAATAAGTGGCGCGAAATGTAATTAATCGACAAAGTACTTCCAAAACCGACAGTTTTAAAGTGCACACCAAGAGACCGATCCTTCATATTCATACCTTTCATAGAATGTTATTAACCTCATGAGTAAGTACTTATCCGTATCAATCAAGCATCCTCAAACACGCATCACCGACCGTAAAATCTCGAAACATAAAGAAAACCTCGAAATCGCAAGAAATAAAAAGTGTTCAATGATATCATTTAACGGTAGTGTGAAAGAGTTACAATGATTCTATCTATCTATCTATCTATCTATCTATCTATCTATCTATCTATCTATCTATCTATCTATCTATCTATCTATCTATCTATCTATCTATCTATCTATCTATCTATCTATCTATCTATCTATCTATCTATCTAATCTATCTAATTTATCTAATCTATCTAATCTATCTAATCTATCTATCTGTATATATTATGTATGTATGCATGTTTGTATGTATAAGAAGCAAAACATTATCATTTGAAACCAAACGTTTCCCCTTTTTTTTCACTCGTTCTGTACACATTTTAATAATTGATGATATACTCAATCCACGCTCCTCTTCTCTGGATTACAGTTGCAAAACGCACATTGAAGTTATTGCCACACATCTCAAGTGGGATTCTCCGAATTTCCTAACGAATGTTGGTCTTCAGTGCCCAATGGTCAGTGGGTTGTTGTAGTACACTCTCTCCTTCATGTACCCTCATAGGAAGTAGTCTGCGGGAAAACTATCAGGAGAATGGGCAGGCCATGAGTTGTCTGTGCGCCATGATATAAACCTATCTCCAAGAAAGAATTGTTTGAGGAAATCGAGTGAAAACACTGATTTATGTTTGGTATCAAATGATAATTTGTACATTTTTGTGAATAAAATTTTCGAAAACGTTCTCATTTAAAAAAACAAACAAACTTATGTACGATTAAAAAGTGATAACATTTTGTTGGCCCACCCTGTATATACACATTCATTTGTTAGATTAGATTCATTCATTCGTTAGATCAGATGTCCCCGGACACATGAGCATATAGGGGACAAATTATATACATATGTTGGTTTTTCTGTTTGTTTTTTTAAGAAAATGTAAAGGAAAGTTACGAATACAACAACGATATACGTATTCGTGTTACACATTGTCATTAAATAATGAATTACGTAATCAATTCAGTTATTTAAAAATAAAATACGACAAAATGAACGAGAGAGTAGGAAGAACCCACAAAAACATAATAAAATGCGTCAAACTAACTTACAATAATTATTATATATAATTGATTGTTAACTAGACATAAGTCTTCCAATGGAAAAGGAATAAAGGAAATTTACTTTCAGGAATCGCAAATAACCTACTTTTACATTTCACCAATGGTTAATGTAAACTCTACAGACCCTCACCAACAACGTGATGAAAATTATTGCTGCTTAAAAAATTGCGTCTAAACAACTACAAAAAGTTACATTTCGTCTTAACAAGATTAAAATGAAAGCGATTTTGAAATAAACGAAGGAAATTTACTTTAAAATTCGCACCTCTCACACATCGTTCCAAAAAGACGCAAAGGACAAATAAATGAAAAAATACAGTTTAAAAACAACAATAACAAAACAACAACAAACGTGTTCAGATACCAATAACATCAACATATTTTTTTAAATGTTTAACCCCTACATGAATGTTATTTTTCAGTATAAACCAAAAAAAGGCATTTTAAAAGTAATAATAATAATAACGGATTTTTATATAGCGGGTACTCCAGCCTATGACCAGACTCACCACGCTTTACATAGTCATTACATATAAATACATGCCCTCGATGAAACATCACTTTCGCTACAATACACCAAAAGACGGGACAGTAAAGGTACAGACTATTTACAACTAGGTACATAAATTACAAAAAAGACAAAAATAGACTATTTACAACTATGTACACAAATGACAAAAAGACAGAAGGTAGAATAGCAAAAACCTATTCACCAAAACCAAAAGTAGCTCTACAGATTCAAACGGGATGAAGAACACTTGAGTTGAAACGTCGTGTCAAAAGAATGAATGAATAACACCCTCACACATTCAAATAAGAGCGATTTTCTAACAACAAAAAAAACGAAATAAAGGAAAAGACAGTCTTTTAACTCACATATAATTACCGCTGTTTAAAAATAAATAAATAAATAAATAAATGAATAAAATTTCTAAAAATCCTTAAATATACATTATGACAAAAAACAGAAGAAAAAAAAGCTGTACACACACACATACACACACACACACACACACACACACACACACACACACACACACACAATATCCCTTTACAAAATAACTCAACAAATGCGTGTAAAGCACACGGCTCAAATAATTTCCCTTGCGGCAAACTGTAAATAATCACGTCGAATTAAAAAGCCAAATGTTTCCCAAAGGCCCAGGCACGCATCAACCCCAAAACTAAACAAACTTAACAAAATTACTGCGCAAATGTGTTGAAAAAAATTCGCACACCGCAGCCATTCATTATGTCAACTCAGTTTACAAAATTACACAAGCTTCACAACACAGAATAAGACCAAAATACTTAACACAGTTAACAACAACACCAGGCTAAATACAAAACCCCATCACAAACAAACCATAGTTTGCAAGGTCAACATATTTTTAGCGGGGTTATTGTCAGTCTACAAGTACTGACCTACTCGCCACTCATAAACATAAACCACCCTGTTCCCAATATAGAGACTAAAATAAATGACTTCCTCAAATATAAACAAACTCGCACCTAGTCTTACCGACAAGAAAAATCACCTACTACCCGTTTCGCCGTCACTGCTACACGACAACACGACACTGAATGAATTAATGGGAGTGGAGAGATGAGTGGGGGAGGAGGGAGGGGCGATAGACGACTTATGCAAAGTGTGGGTGGGTGGAACTTGCAAGAGAGAACTCACCACAATCTCGATACAATCTCCATACATTTTAGCAGCTTATAAACAGACACTGCAAAGCAACAACAACAACAAGTCTTTTTCTGAAAACGGGCCTCCCAAAAAGTACGGTGACGGCAAAAAGGACGTGACACACAATAGATGAAGGAGACTTGCTTGCCACAAATAAGGCAACACGCAGAAAGCCATGCCGTGAATAATTACCACGTCTTGCCAATAAACACCCTGTGAATTACCACGTCCTGTGAATAATCATGTGCGCAAACATAACTCAAGACAAAACCAAACCCTTGTGCTACCCGTGACGTAACAAAAACCAAAACTGCTGCAATGGTGTCAGTGTCTTAATAAGTATGGGGGTTCTATTTAACAGTGTTTTCTCGCCACAAAATTCGGGGTAAGGGTTGGTGGGGTTATTACAGCTAACTGTCTACTCCAAATAAAGAAAAACGTGTTCGTATGTAATTTATAGTCATACAAAGTATTAATGCAGCCACAACTGAACTGTGCTATTGTACTGCCTACATCTCCTCTCTATACTCGAAGCCCACTCTAAATACTGTTTAGGTGCTTCTTTTTTCCAAAGGCAGGTACACACTTCCGCGTCCAAAACAACTATATTGGAAACCTAGGATTAAAAAAAAAAGTACCTAAAGCACTAACTGCGGCAGAATTAAACGCCAACAGGGACTACTCACCATATAACCACATCAAAATTCGCTACCACAAAACTACTACTGAACAGGGGTAAAGTAAGGGGTGGGGGGAGTGGGTGGGACTATTATTATGTATAAACACAAACGTAACAGACCAACAACGGAGGCTATAGGTAGAACGTATCAAAATCACTCAGTCACGGTATGCGAACTAAACCACAACATAGGTGCTATACTACTCACCACACAAGCAAACCACTACTGAGCTGCCGCTCTGCAAGCGTGTATAGTTTAGGCTAGCCCCTGTTGATGATCGCTGCCACTCCAAAAGCCACAGGTAAGAACTCTCTCCGTAGGGCCAAACTGTTATAGCTCCAACAGGTAGCAAGCAACTAACTCTAGGGTACAGGGAGAAACTTGGTGTGAGGTACAGCCGCTCCACGACTCGACGCACAAAGTGTACGGTTTCTGCTCTCTTGCACTCAGTCGTCCAATAACGTAACCTCCGTCGTCACCCATTTACCACTGAGGATTTGGGGGCTAGGGGATGGTTAATTGTGAGGAGGGGCCTCACCGGGGGTTAAAGAGATAGAGGACAGACCTCACTGAGTATCAGCCAGTGCATTTCATACACTTGTGCACAGTGAGAGAGAGAGAGAGAGAGAGAGAGAGAGAGAGAGAGAGAGAGAGAGAGAGAGAGAGAGAGAGAGAGAGAGAGAGATAGGGAAGGGGTATGGGGTGGGGTGTTAATCGGGGCTGAAAGCTCAGAGAGGGTAAATGGGTACCGGGTAGCGAAAGGAAAAGAAGCCATACATTAACAAATCATTAATGGAGAAAGGCAGGCGCGGGGCTACAAATACACTGTATGCAAATATCATGCACAGGGAGAGAGAGGGAAACTTTGAAACTTTTTTTTGTAACATTTTTGAAACTTTTTTTAATTAGGGATAAGGATTTTAGACTAATAAGAAGTCTAATCTTCCAATCTGTCCCTTAACAAATTAACACAGAGAGGGAGAGAGAGACAGACACAGAGACAGAGAATGGACAGAAGAAATCCGATGGATTAAAAATAAATAAATAAATAAATAAATGCGTTCATTTCATAAAACGTACAAAGAAGTACTATAATACAGCAGTAGGTCTGTGAATCCAGACATGTTATTAACACAGTCTCCTGCTTGCCCCTTGTCTGGAGACTATAGTTTATCACTTGAACTCGAACTTGAGCATCACATAATCGGGATGGAGTGGAAAATAGCTGGCAGGATGAAATGTAGGATTCGCTAAGATAAGTACATGTAGATTTCAGAAACTGAGACAGAGAAAGAGATTGGCAAACACAGATATAAAATAAGATAACAATTTTATTTTGCAAGGGTAAAAGAATAAACGCTGGATGCGGGTTTTTTTACATCTTGCCCTTGGAACTTGTGACAAATAACTATTAAATACAACTTAATGTTATAATCATCTCCATGCATGGAGCATGGAGATGAGGTGCTACAGAAGACTTCTGGGCATTTCCTATACCCAACACATCACCAACGACGAAGTCCGACAGACCATCACACAAGGCATTGGACAACACGATGACCTGCTCACAGTGGTGAAGAAACGGAAACTCCGATGGTATGGCCACGTCACCAGATCATCAGGCCTTGCAAAGACCATTCCGCAAGGCACAGTGCAAGGAGGTAGAAGAAGAGGAAGACCGAAAAAGAGGTGGGATGACAACATTCGAGAATGGACTGGTTTGACACTGAGCGAAGCCATCAGGGCTGCCGAGGACAGAGAAAGATGGAGTATGCTGGTTAAACGATCATCTGTGGTGCCCCTACGACCTCCGGGTTACGGGACAGGATAGGATAGGATAGGTTATAATATTCACGTCATGGAACAATAATCATTATTGATGAGAGCGAGAGAGAGAGAGAGAGAGAGAGAGAGAGAGAGAGAGAGAAAGGGAGAGAAAGAGAGAGAAAGAGAGAGGGAGAGTGAGTGCCGGTGTCACATCCTTCAAGTTCCGGGTCTCCTAGTTTATCCGAGCGCATTTGCGCATGCGCCAGGTCATGTCGGGCCGGCTTTTTCACGAAGTTCTTAGGCGTCATAACCCTAACCCTAACCCAAACCCTAACCCTAAACTCTTAACTCTAACCCAAACCCTAACCCTAACCCTTACGAAGACTATGATAGCACTGTGCGCATGCGTCGAATTTTGTAACGCGTCGACCAATCAGAATGCTCCCATTCGCTCCCAGCCCAGCTAAGATACTAGGAACTGTGAGGATGTCACACCGGGAGGGAGAGGGGATGTGCGGAGATTCAAAAAGAGCCAAAGAAGTATCAATGAATACGTCGTGTATGCGTGCGTGTGTGTGTGCGCTTGTGTGTGTGTGTGTGTGTGTGGGTGTGTGTGTGTGTGTGTGTATGTAAAGAGAGAACATTGCGGTACGGAGTTTATAAAATCTTGATTTCAAAAAGCAAATGGGTGCTAGGAATGTGGCAGCCATAAATATTAAGAGAGAGAGAGAGAGAGAGAGAGAGAGAGAGAGAGAGAGAGAGAGAGAGAGAGAGAGAGAGAGAGAGAGAGAGAAAGGAAGAGAGAGAGAGAGAGAGAAGGATGAGGGGTGTTGGGTGGTGTGGGTAAGGAAGGGTTATAAAGAGAAACAAACAAACAAACAAAAAACAGCAGTATATCGTTTATATATATATACAGTGTTTAAATTACTCCACATGGCGAAGTGGACCGGGACGTTCAGTTTATCATGAACTGTTGGTAGGAAAATGGTGGCAGTAGAGCACTAAAACATAGTAACAGCGAGTGGGGTGTGATGGTGGTGTGGTGAGGTGGAGGGAAGGATTTTTCGGGATGAAAGAACATTACAGCTTTAACGCCTTCAACCACCAGTGGGCCATATTGCAGACGTAGGATAACCTTCCCAGGGAGGGGGTAGGGACCTAAACCAACACTGACCCATCGAAGCAATCCCACTGCCAAGGTGGACAGTGAAAAGGGACACTTTTTAGCTTGCCCAACTCGGGATTCGAACCTGGATTTATCGGTGTGCCACGGCGGTGGGACATGGTTCGGGATAAGAATTTGACGAGAGCGGTGGGGGTGCTGGGAGGGGCAAGTAGAGAAAGGGGAAAGTAGAGTTGAGATGGGGGAGATGGTTTTGGACTGAACCCTACGGAAGCGAATAGCGTAGGAAGGCGAAGGCACGTAAGTGTAACTTTGTACGGTAAGCGGAACAACGTCACATTCACCACACCTCACGCTCCATAACGCACGTAGGACCTCCAACTGACGTGACCCTTCATTCACTGGTCCACCGATTAAATACGATGCCTAGCGGACAAAAGGGCTCTCAAAGAAGTCGATGTGTAAACACACGCAATAAGTAAACTCGGCGAGATCCTATCGTCTGTGGTGCCCCTACGACCTCCGAGTTACGGGACGGGATAGGATAGGTGCGAGAAAAGAAGATGCCACGTTTACACCAACGAAACAATCGCCCACTCAATGCACGGATCTACAGAGTAAAAACTGAATTTTACGTGGCTTGGCTAAACGCTCCGTTATAAAGAGAGAAAAATAAAGGTTGAATAATAAAGATGAAGCTTACAACTGGTACGAAAAGCTTAGGTCCGTTCCGTGCCAGACTATGGTCATGCCACACGAGCATCAAATCTTGAATCCAATTCATGAAATCACGACAAAATCCCTTGATTGTCGTGTGGCACCCTGTGCATCGCGAATCCAGATTCTTTGAATTGGCTCCGATTGCCGACTTTCAACATGTTCTAATTCCGCGAGTCTCGATTGTGTGATTCGGACCTTTTGGCCAATGAAAAGCAGAATACGAATCACGTGATCACAACACACGTACAGCAAAACTTCAAGACCAATAACCCTCAAGTTTGACTCGATGTGCGACTTTCGTGTGGCACTGCGCAATTCAAGTCAAAATGAAATTCGACTTCGAAGTCGAAAATTGCTCCGATTCGCGTCAAGTCCAGTAGATTTGACGCTCGTGTGGCATGGGCTTAAAGAGCTATCATTTTTTTAAATCTAGATAACCTCCTATCCTATCCTATCCTATCCCGTAACTCGGAGGTCGTAGGGGCACCACAGATGATTGTTTAACCAGCGTACTCCATATTTCTCTGTCCTCAGCAACCCTGATTGTTTCGCTCAGTGTCAAACCAGTCCATTCTCGAATGTTGTCCTCCCACCTCTTTTTCGGTCTTCCACTTCTTCTAACTCCTTGCACTGGGCCTTCTAGGAAAGGTCTTTGCAAGACCTGATGATGTGGTGACGTGGCCATACCATCGGATTTTCCGTTTTTTCACCACTGTGAGCAGGTCATCGTGTTGTCAAATGGCTTGTGTGACAGTGACCCTTCGTCGGACTTCGTCGTTGGTGATGTGCTGGGTATAGGAAATGCCCAGAAGTCTTCTGTAGCACCTCATCTCCGTGCTTTGTATTTTTCGTTGGAGATCTGCTGTGAGGGTCCATGTTTCACAAGCATACAGGAAGATGGAAATGACAAGGGAGCGCTTAAAAATACTTGCTATTTGTGTTGGCAGATTCAGGTTGTGTCATGAGTTGTATGGTCATTGGAAGACTGGGGAGAAAGAACGTATTGTCGGAGCTATATTTATTAGCTAGCGAGAGAGAGAGAGAGAGAGAGAGAGAGAGAGAGAGAGAGAGAGAGAGAGAGAGAGAGAGAGAGAGAGGGAGAGGGAGGGAGAGGGAGGGGCAGAGAGAGGAGGGAAAATACTGAGGTAAAGGGCTGGATGGGCGCTATGTTATGGGCTAGAACATGTTTGTTGTGTCACGGGTGTTGTAGTGGTATAGTATGTAGCTATGCATAAAAACCGTTGGTGTGTTAGAAGTTTTGTTCTTATTGCTGCTTTAAAACAAAAACAAAAACAAAAAAAAACTATTCTATTCTTTTGATGGAGTATTGTAGATTTATTTGGATTGTTGAACATTTTGAGAAAGAGAGGTGTGTATTGCGTGTGTATGTGAGTGAGAGAGAGAGAGTGAGAGCGTGTGTGTGTGTGTGAGAGAGAGAGAGAGAGAGAGAGAGAGATTGTATGCATGATGTGTAATCTTAGCTCACCTTGTATAAAGTGGTCCATTTTGAGTTTAATTTTGTACCCCAGAGATCATGCTTTTTGTGTGGAATGTTTATGCGCTTAATAAATGTTCATTCATTCATCATTCATACAAAAGGTTGTGATGAGGTCAAACGGAAAATTAAACCTGGCTTTCAGAAGAAGAAAAAACCTCCTTCAGTGGGTTAAAGAGGTAATAATAATAATAATAATAATAATAATAATAATAATAATAATAATAATAATAATAATAATACAGGATGCTATCACGCGCTTTTTCTTCAGTGGAACTCAAAGGGCGGCGATCTGAGGAAATCGCTATTACAGAAGTCGGAAAAGAGAGAGAGAGAGAGAGAGAGAGAGAGAGAGAGAGAGAGAGAGAGAGAGAGAGAGAGAGGGAGAGGGAGGGAGAGGGAGGGGCAGAGAGAGGAGGGAAAATACTGAGGTAAAGGGCTGGATGGGCGCTATGTTATGGGCTAGAACATGTTTGTTGTGTCACGGGTGTTGTAGTGGTATAGTATGTAGCTATGCATAAAAACCGTTGGTGTGTTAGAAGTTTTGTTCTTATTGCTGCTTTAAAACAAAAACAAAAACAAAAAAAAACTATTCTATTCTTTTGATGGAGTATTGTAGATTTATTTGGATTGTTGAACATTTTGAGAAAGAGAGGTGTGTGAGAGAGAGAGAGAGAGAGAGAGAGAGAGAGAGAGAGAGAGAGAGAGAGAGAGAGAGAGAGAGAGAGAGAGAGAGAGAGATTGTATGCATGATGTGTAATCTTAGCTCACCTTGTATAAAGTGGTCCATTTTGAGTTTAATTTTGTACCCCAGAGATCATGCTTTTTGTGTGGAATGTTTATGCGCTTAATAAATGTTCATTCATTCATCATTCATACAAAAGGTTGTGATGAGGTCAAACGGAAAATTAAACCTGGCTTTCAGAAGAAGAAAAAACCTCCTTCAGTGGGTTAAAGAGGTAATAATAATAATAATAATAATAATAATAATAATAATAATAATAATAATAATAATAAAATAATACAGGATGCTATCACGCGCTTTTTCTTCAGTGGAACTCAAAGGGCGGCGATCTGAGGAAATCGCTATTACAGAAGTCGGAAAAGAACTCTATTTTTATTTCTGGACATTTTTAGATTGACTGCATCCTATACCATTTCTGAAGGGAGAGAGGAAACCGGAGTGCCCGGAGAAAACCCTCGATGACCTGAAAAGTCTCGTACCTGAAGTCACCAAGTTGGTCCCACGCGGCGTTCCAACCTGCGACCTTCGGCATAGGAAAGCAGCTCATTACCCACTGCGCTAGCAGACCACAAGATGATAAATCAAAGATTTGCAGGCGAATGTGTGAATAATAAACATATGCCACATCGATCTTTGACACTGAAAATTGTCACTTGACAGCGTTTCATAAACAAATACTCCAAGAATATTGTCACACACTATTACGGACATATTTGGGAGTGGAGGGGAGGGGGAGGGAAAGACAGAGGGGAATGAGAGGAAGGGGGGAATCTACCAATGATACCCCTGAAGGATAACAATATTATACTGTTTCAAACATACACACTTGCTATGAAAATGCTTCCAGGACACATAACAGTTCTTGCTGTAGCATCACGACAGTTTTGAAAACCATTACACAATTTTCTGAAAAGCGCATCGCCAAACTAGATTATTACGCTATATTATTTCGTGGGAAACTCTCTCAATGCCAGCTGATAGGGCGGTGTGTGCCTCGCATACTAATCAGAAGGAAACAGAGATAGGGTCATTAGTAGGCGAAAACCCACGAACCCGACTATCCTCGGGTACGTAGGAACTGTCCCAGCTGTAATCGGACTTGATCTGTTGGTGGATTAATGGCTAACGTGCATGTCTGTTGTCATTCTTTTTGTAGTCCTAACCATCCGCTTAAACAATATATCAATGATATTAAACCCATTCATTACAGTTACTCACATTCTTCTGTTAGATTTTTTTTTTTCATTTCAAATCGCAATGCGAGCTAACTATGGATAGATGCAGCTTTAGAAATAGTCGAGTTAAAATGTGAATGTGTTCCCGTAACCTTTTGGTCGTTGGGGAGAGAGGCATTTGGGACCTCTCTTTTCTCTAGGCCAGCTCTATGAGGGCGGTGCCTATCTCCTCTCCCTCGCTGCTTTACCTTCCCCGGGTCTAAACAGATCCACGTACCCATTCACAGCTGAGTAAACTGGGGGTGTGTCGTGCGCTTGTTCCCTTTGTTTTTTGTTTTTTGGGTCGTTTGGTAGTTTGCTTTCAAAGTGCGGTCACCCATCCAAGTACTAACCCCGCCCGACGTTGCGTAACATGAAACATTGCTAGCGTGTGCACAGACCACTGCACTACTGCGTTGAGTACCAATACTAAACCTCAGCCATAACTTGAAATTCACCGGTTTTTAATATTGAACTTTGAGAAACAGTGCTGTTTAATTTCAATATTCCCGCATTGGTATATTTTAATTCGAATACTCCGATACTCGTATCATCCACAAGCACTTCCACCTTTTACATACATGGCCAGACTGTTTATTTTCAAATCAGAGATAGATTGTTTTTCTATTTGAATTGGTAGCTCAGTAGATAGCGAGTTGTTTCCTAGGCCAAAAGGTCTCGAGTTCGATTCCCGCAAGGAGCGAACTTATGTGACTTAGGTATTCATGTCACCGAGGCTTTTCTCAGGGTTGGCCTACTCCGGTTTCCTCCCTCCCTTCAATAATGGTATTGGGTGCAGTCAATCTAAAAAGTTCAAAAATAATAATTAGATTTCCTTTCCGTCTTTTACCAGTAATCTCCCTGCCTTTACACCACATGTTTGAGTGATAGATGTGTGTTTGCTGTGTGTGTGAAAGTGGGGGAAATACGTGAGCATGTATGTTGCTACAGATCGCCGCGCTTTGAGCCTGATTAGTATCTTGGAGAAAAGCACGTATATAGCTTCCAGTATCATAATAATAATAATAATAATAATAATAATAATAATAATAATAATAATTATTATTATTATTATTATTATTATTATTATTATTATTAATTATTATTATTATTCAATAATTATTTATTTCTTTTTAGCTATCTATTTCTATCCCTACCCGGTCTCCTTGTTCAAAACGCACTAAAACTAGTGATAAACTATTAGTATTGACCTGTTAACACACACACACACACACACACGCGCGCGCGCGCACACACACCCATACGCGCACAACCACTCACAGATTGATTATAGGGTCCAGCGGATTGCAAAAAGCCGAATCAGGACCACATATGTATGGCCAAATAGACAATGACTAACTATCTATATCTATTTATATTAAACAAAGTAATAAACGACTTCATCAAAAGGTACCCCAGCGCTTTGTTACTAGATCCTATCAATCCCCTCAACCTTGTTGACGACTTGCTAATTAAAAAAAGGCTTATTTCGTAAATACCTATTTTCGATAATCCTTTTCTCCAGAGGCAATATTAAACGCTCCTTGTCTCCATTGTTGTCTCCCTTGATAAATTATTCAATTTAAGATTAAAATTTGACCTTGAGAAATTAATAGGTGTTGAATCTTTCCCGATTGAAATAAAATTCTTAGGACTAAACTGAAGGCTCGGGTTAGGAAATGACAGATCTATCTATATTAATCAACTGATTAAACTTTAAACCCAGGTATCATATTTCAAACAGTTTCTGCTTGTCGTCTTTGATGAAAATCAAAAGAAAGTTTGGGGAAATTGGGTAATATTACTCAGCACATTAAACCTTGACAGCTTATGTCTGATTGTTGGATTGGGTGGGGAAAATTAGAAAGACACTCAACGTAATCAAAGCTAATTCATGAGCTGATGTGAACGAGCTTTACGGTGTAGTTGATAAAGAGAAAAGGCCTCACTTTTCTGTTACAAAAATAAAAGAAGGCTTGAGCCACGTGACTAACTTCAGGAAAACTTCTAGGGGCCATTATTTTTTAGTGGATAGGTCCACCTCGGTCAGCTGAGACAAGACGCAATGATAAGGCCTCGTCTAGTCTCAGCTACGCTGTATGATAAACGGGTTTGTTTTTATTTTGAACTACCGTGGCTTTACCTACATTCTCCAAGGACAGTGTTAAACGTCTTTTTTTTTTTTTTAGGTGGTTGTTGAAAATTACACTAAATTATCTCAACGTTTCTGTGCTCCCTATGGAGAAAAGCTGATGCACATTTTAGAGAGAGAGAGAGAGAGGAAAAAAAAACACGCGGAAAAAGCCAAAGTTTTGAACAGCGTCAACATTCTCAGTTAGGGGCGTCGGAAAGCAGATTTCACATTTGACAGCTATTTACACCAAAATTGGAGGTTGGGATCCTGGATCTCAATATTTCTGGATTACATTATTTTCTTCAACCAATTGGAATTTGGATAGAATAAGAAGGAGGAGGACGATAGGGAGGAGGAGAAAATGTAGAAGAGGAGAGACAACAACAACAACAACAACAACAACAACAAGCCACCAACACAGTCCTGAAAGAAATACAATTATAGGATGAGTGGAAGCAAGTTAAATGTCAGTTCAAGACAGTTACATAATCTAGAGATTAATTTCCGTACAAAACAGCGCGTCCTGCATTAAGATTTATTTAGATCGTACACGCTATACACAAATGTAGCGAGATATAAGGCAGACAGCCGGACACACATATAGATGGACAGTGTGACACTTTTCAAGCACAAACCCTTTTGTTTAATGTCTAGTCTTTAACTTATTCATTCACTTACCTATTTTGGCGAAGGAAATCAGCACATGTAACAGAGTGAAAAACAATTCAAATTAATTCTTGTGATGCATTGTATTCCAATTCATCATTCATGTACTGATGATGATGATGATGATGATGATGATGATGATGATGATGATGATGATGATGATGATGATGATGATGATGATGATGATGATGATGACGATTTTGATGTTGATGCTGCTGCTGCTGATGATGATGATCATCATCATACTCACCATCTTCTTTGTTAATTGAGCACTAAAAGGATGTTCAATATACATAATAAATTGCAAAGAAAGTTTAACAAACACACCCAACCTTCATCACACTCCTCCCTCTCTCTCCCCATCACTTCCTAAATTAGCCCGCTCCCACACCAAAAGCTACACATCCACTGATCGAGGATTTCAGAAGGATGAGCTACAACTGAATGGATGTAAATCCTTCTATCTTGAATTGAGTTCTGCGCGTTCAGGCCTTAGTCAAGACACAAATTGTCTTCCGGTGTTTAACATGCTAAAAGTCGTGCCATACAGAGAGGGAGGGAGGGAGGGAGAGAGAGAGAGAGAGAGAGAGAGAGAGAGAGAGAGAGAGAGAGAGAGAGATGGCATGCAGAGACAGAAACAGACAGATAGACAGAGACACAGATAGACAGGAAAAGCAGACGAGAAATATAAAAGTGGAAACAGCAACACAAGTAGTGTTAAAACTGTCCATGTTTGGATTACTAAAATCTTGGTATAGACAAAAAGTGGTCTAAATACAGTGAGTAGGGAGGAAAATGCAGCAGAATTACCTAAGATTACAATTTCGTATACCTCACAAACTCAAAAGATGACAACATTTTATGTGTGACCCCGTAAAAAAAAAAAAAAAAAAAAAAACTTTGACCGACTGGCGCTTGCAAAACATTCTCTCTCTCTCTCTCTCTCTCTCTCTCTCTCTCTCTCTCTCTCTCTCTCTCTCTCTCTCTCTCTCTCTCTCTCTCTCTAAAACCGGAAACCCTACTCCTACCTTATCTCTCTTTCTCCTGATCTGACCTCCATTCATATCTCCCTCCTCTGTCCAGTCAAAGTGGTGCGTGCGTCTGTCTTGTCCCTGTTTGTGAGGGTTTGTGTATGTGCATAGTTGGGCGAGCGTCGTGTATACGGCCGTCCGGGTGCAGGAGCGTTCACCACCTCCTTCAGGCTATAAACTTGCTTTTTCTGACTTTACTTATCAACATAGTCGGAGAATCAGGTTTATTAGAGTCCCGCGCAAAGCGAAAAGTGCCACAACTTCAGCACATTCCCGAGGGTGTATTTAAAAGATAAGAGGAGTCTCAACTTATCTGTGTATATCAGAACCTGCGTCACAGTTCATTTACTGCTTGAAGCTGGTTCCTTATACATAGATAAAGATACAGACCCGTACATTTATCTCTTACCTCTCCTTCCTTACTCCCCTCTCACCTCCCACCCGCGCCTATTCTCCAACCCACCCCCACCCATCCATATTCCATCTCTCTCCATCCCCCACCACACACAGTCAATCACACTGCATGACAACGTTTTACACTCACTCTCTCTCTCTCTCACTCACTCCCTGCCCCTCTACACACAGCCATTCACATTGCCAGAAAATGCTCTCTCTCTCCCTTCTTCCTCCACGCACCGACATATTCACACTGTATGAACATGTTTATGCAGGCACTGTCTCGTGTGTCTGCCTGCGTCTTTCTCAACTCGCCCACCACCCCATACACAAGGCCTGAAAGCTGGTTCCTTTGTAATTCTGTCACGTGGGGTTTATGGGCTCTGCACAATGGAATTATGGACCCTCACGTGTATTCGGTGGGAACTGCTAGTAAGTCACCCTATGAATTACTTTAATAAATTTATTTGTTTAGCTCGTTCTGTGTTAAGGTTGGGGTACAGAAATAGATAGAAAAAATGGTAAAAGATTACTGTCACACTAGCTTTCACACGGCTATGAATCATATGTAGTCCAGCCACTTGATAACAGTTAAAATCACACATTTATTTCTTCTACTCTATACAAGGTTCTCTAAGTACTAATCTAACTTAAAAAGTCTCAGTTACTGCTAATAGTTCGATCGCTGATAGTCTAGGCAGCTGTTATATCTTCCTCGGGCACTTGCTATAAGTTTTCATGTAGATTTGGACTACTGTGGTCCGTTTTACAGTTTCTGAAGAGTTTAAGTGCACCTTCGTTTTTGCACTTAACTGCTAGATGGTGCGTGCGAAGTCCTTCTGTGAGGTAGCTTCTGGTCCACCTGTGTATTTGTGTAGTTGGGTTCCCTTGCCACGCTGTGGGGTCTGACAGGGTGTTTTTCAAGGTAGCTCTTTCCGACTTGTGTGGTAGAGGCTCCTCCCAACTAGTCGTTTCTGTGGAGTGGGGTGCACAGGATAGCTCGGGATAGCTCGGGATAGCTCGCCTGCTCGTCTGTAATATAAGAGACGAAATTCTGCACAACCCTGAATAATCGGTTTGTGCAGAGCGTCTCACTGAAAGCCAAAGTAGCCCTCAGTGATAGCTCCACATCTCTATACATAAGCGACGAACATTCTGCTACTTCCGGGGTCCACTGGAATCTCACTCTAAATTCCTATACATACATAAATATCAATCGTGTCTAACTATACACATACAGAATTAATAATATTATAAACATTCAGTGGTACAGCCACTGGTCTGCAAACATACATATAAGTTAAACAACAGTGGTTCCGTATGGTATACAACATGGCGGCGCAACCGGTCGTGTTTCGCCTCGTGGTCGGCTCTTCCACGTGGTACGGCAAATTCGGATTAACAATTCACATTTATGCATAGCAAATTCTTCAAACATAATTTCAACAATAATATAAATATATCACGATGAAACAGAAGGGTGTTCATTTACCTGTTTGACAAGTTCAGGCCCGTGATGACTTGATAGAACTCTAAGATTCTAAAGTCCTGCTTCCTGGTCTATGAGTGAAGAGATTTCTCTAACTGTGGAGATGTTGACTCTTCCTCGTCTCACACACGACTGATTCAAACTGTGTTAGGCTCTGACACAGTCAGAACTGCTCTACCCGCTAAGCCTGCTCTCATTGGTTAAAACGGTCCAATTCAAAGCTCAAGTGCTGACTCACTGCGTTGTGTGTGGCTAGCTCGCTGTGTGTGGCCTTTAATTGCTGCTGTGTAATCTACTGACTCTCTACTGTTACAAAGACTACACATGGCTAAATAGTAATAAGCAGAGTTAAAACTAGCCAGTTCATGACAGGCTCCCTCAACTGAAAAAAGGCGATGACTGCTGGATTCGACCTTTTTCTACTACAGAGCCTAGTTTAACACTGCACTATCCTAGGGTCCTATTTACAAACTAATTAAGTTGCTCTACCTGAGCTGCAATGCTGTGCCAGGTAGCTATGGACACTAGTGACAGGGTTTTATTGGGCGGGACGAATTCTGGTGCTGTGGCCCTTAGTTGTGTTGGGTGGGCGACAGCTGCTGTGTCCTCCACGAGATGGCGACTGAGGTAGTCGGCTCCGTGGTTCTCTTTGCCGGGGATGTACTCGATTTGGAATGAGTATGCCTGAAGGGTGAGTGCCCATCGCATCAGGCGAGAGTTCAAAGACTTGGAGGCTGCCAGGAACGATAGTGGTTGGTGGTCCACCTGAACTGTGAAGTGGGTCCCATACAGGTAGAGTTGAAACTTCTGTATGGCCCAGACTAGTCCAAGACATTCTTTCTCCGACGTGGCGTAGTGGGTCTCGGCGGGTCTCAATTTTCTGCTGGCGTAGGCGACAGGGAATAGCGTCTCTGCATTCTTGGGGTCGCGCTGTAGCAGTACTGCTCCGAGGCCTAAGTCGCTTGCGTCGGTGCGAAGAACGAATGGCTGAGTCAAATCGGGTAGGTGGAGTACTGGCGCCGATGTCATTCTGTCCTTGAGTGTTTGGAATGCTGTCTCGCATTCGGCTGTCCAAACTACTTTGTCCGGGGCGATTTTCCGGGTTCCATTTGTCAGTGGTACGGCGGTGCTGTTGTAGTTGTGGATGAGCTTCTTCCGCGATGGCGATGGCCATCCATGTGTGTGTGCTGGGGGTCGCTGGTCGGTCCGTGTATTTCTTGAGGAGATTGATGTGGTGGTATCGGGCTCTCCCGTTCACCTCTACTTGGTAGACTGTCTTGGATTTCTTGGCAGTCACCCGGTACGGTCCTCTCCAAGCGATGTCCAGCTTGTTGGTTCCAATTGGAAGTAAGAGTAGCACTTGATCGCCGACTTGCAGTTCTCTGTCCTTCGCGTGGCGGTTGTAGTACTTCGCCTGACGGGCTCTTGCCTTCTTCAGTGCTTCACCAGCTTTCTTCCACGTTGCTTTGAGGGTTTCCTGCAGGTCTGCGACGTACTTGGTGGCACCTCTGGGTGTGTCGTCTATCTTGGCTTCCGTCCAACTTCTGCGTAGGGCTTCTAGCGGTCCTGCTAGAGGTCTGCCGAATAGCAATGTTGACGGGGTGTAGCCTGTGGCTGCATGGGGCGTTTCTCTATATGCGAACAGTGCCGCATTCACGTAGGTGTCCCACGCTTCTGGATTGTCGTCGGCGACTTTCCTGAGTATGGTGAGAAGGGTTCCATTCAGTCTTTCTACTTGTCCGTTGCTGGCGGGGTGATATGGTGGTGTGCGAATGTGATGAACTTGTATCAACTCGAACACGTCTTGCATCAGGCGGCCGGTGAACTGAGATCCGTTGTCCGTTCTAATGCTGTCCGGGAATCCGACTCTGGTAAAGATGGCGATGAGTGCATCTGCAATCTTCTTGGTGTCGATCGCTGGCAACGGGACTGCTTCGCACCACATCGTACATGCGTCGACGAGTGTGAGTAGAAATCTGTTCCGCTTCTTGGTCATGGGCAGTGGTCCTACTATGTCTACTGAGACTTGCTGGAATGGCACGCCGACTACTACCGATGGTCCTAAGGTAACTGGTACGGTGTGATGTCGCGGGGAATATCGTTGACATTGGTGGCAAGATTTCACGTAGCGCTTGACATCCTCCGTGATTCCTGGCCAATAGTAGTGTGCGCTGATTCTCTGCACTGTGGCTCCAATTCCCATGTGTCCGCTGAGTGGCATGCTGTGGCCTAATTCTAGTACTTGGGCTCGAAGGGTGGCTGGTAGTACTAGTTGGGTGTGATCTCCATCTCCTTGTCGATGAAGAACTCCCTCTTCCATGTAGAAGTCTCCCTTGTGCGGGTGTGTGTGCGCCTTGGGTAGCTTCTGGAAGCACTTCGCTATCGAGGTGTCTTCTTTCTGTGTTGTTTTGATCTCTTCGAGTCCTGGATTCGGAGCGAACTCGGGCTGGGGTGGTTGGGTTTTAGCTTGGGCCCTGGTTTGCACTGCAGCTATCTCTACAGTTTTGGGGGGCGTGCCTAAGAACACATACCTACAACCTAGCACTAGATCATACAGGGGTTTCTGTAAAACAGCTGCTTGGATTCGTCCTGTGACGTACCTACTCTCTACTTCTATCCAAGCTGTTGGGCAAGTAGTCGTCGGTTTCGTCAAGTCTGCTCCTTGTAAGTCGACTGTCTTGTCTGTCAAGTCCGCGCGCGATACAAGAGATTCGCTAACTATCGCGTCGTATGATAGACCTGTGTCATACAGACAGTTCGCTTCTTTTCCGTTGACCTTGACCGTGTCTGTCACCGATGGGTGATCTCCGATCGTGTGTGGCTTGTTACCGCTGCTTTGAGTTAGAACTCTGTGCGCTGGCCGGCTTTCGCGCTCTTCCCTACGTTGTGCAGCCAACTTGAAACATTCTGCGGTGGAGTGATTGTTTCTGTTGCAGAACGAACAATACCGTCTCTGTTCTGCAGGACCTCTTTTCCCGAATTCCGTGTTGGGTCCTTTATTTTGCCCAGGTCTGGGGTTATTCGGCTTATTCGCGGTGCGCTCTTCCCGGTTAGGGCTTCGTTTCTGTGCCTCTTTCCCGTTAGGCTTTAGGTCTCGCCTGAAGCTCTTGGCTTCTCCGTGTGCGGCCACGTACCTATCTGCGACCTTGACCAGATCTTCCAGTCTTTCCGCGCCCTGCTCTACTGAGAATGTTCTCAGCTCGGGGGTCATGGTTTCCCGTAGCTGTTCCCATACTAACAGTTCTGTCAGTCCATCATACGTCTTAGCCGTGGCTGACTGGCTAATCCACTTATCCAGCGTTGTGGACAACCGATCCGCGAACTGCGCATAGCTCTCTCCTTTCACTCTCCGATTGGTGCGGAACTTTTGCCGGTAGCATTCTCCTGTCAGTTCGAATCCCGTTAGGAGTGCCTCTTTTACTTTGTGATAGTCAGTCACTCTGTCAGTCGGTAGCTTACTGTAGATGTCATAAGCCTTTCCTCTAAGCCCTTGACTAAGCTTAAAAGACCAATGAGTGGGATCTAGTTTATACTCTGTTGCTAGACGCTCAAACCTAGTCAGATAGAGATCTAGCCCTTCTTCTCTCTCATTGAATGTTCCCAGTGGAAATGACATTCCTTGTACAGGGTTGGATGCTACCTCTAGCTGATCTGAGTGGGGAGGGGTTGAGGAAGAACTTGAAGCTCCTGATCCCAATCTTCTTAGCTCTAACTCATGCTGTCTTTCTTTTTCCTTTTCTGCCCTCTCTTTTTCTTTTTCTGCCCGCTCATAATCCCATCTCCTAACTTCTGCTTCTCTCTCTGCTGCTAATGCTGCCTTCTTCTGTTCTCCTTCTAATTCTAATTTCTTCTGTTCTCTTGCTGCTTCTAATTCTGCTTTTTTCTGTTCTGCTTCTAATTCTGCTTTTTTCTGTTCTCTCTCTGCGGCTCTCTCTGCCGCTTCGAGTTTCTTCGCCTCTCTCTCTGCTGCTCTCTCTGCCTTAGCCTCCTGTTTCTCTATCTCTGCATTGATATACGCAATTAGGTCTCCCCCTGCTAAGTGTAAAGCTTCTCCTAGTTCCTTGAAACGCAATCTCAAGGCCACTGGGTCCGACATTCCCAAACGTGTCTATGAACACCCTCTGAATCACGTGGAATACCAAAACACTAGCAATATTGCAAGTCAATAACAACAATGCAAAGACCATAAACTTCGCAATCAATAATAGAATAAAACAAAAGTCAAATGGCATACAACAGTTATTTAAGCAAAACCTGCAAAAGACCAATGCAACATACAGGCACAAAAATATTTGAAGCAAACAAGTTTTTAACTAAAGAATAGTGCACCAGAACTGATCAGTCCTTGTTACAAGTATTCTAAGTTATTCTACTACTACTACTGTTATCTAATTTTATTGTACTTAGGTCCGGTTATACCCAATTCCTATTATACACAAATCCTGGCTAGGCTCGCCAATTAAAGTGTCACGTGGGGTTTATGGGCTCTGCACAATGGAATTATGGACCCTCACGTGTATTCGGTGGGAACTGCTAGTAAGTCACCCTATGAATTACTTTAATAAATTTATTTGTTTAGCTCGTTCTGTGTTAAGGTTGGGGTACAGAAATAGATAGAAAAAATGGTAAAAGATTACTGTCACACTAGCTTTCACACGGCTATGAATCATATGTAGTCCAGCCACTTGATAACAGTTAAAATCACACATTTATTTCTTCTACTCTATACAAGGTTCTCTAAGTACTAATCTAACTTAAAAAGTCTCAGTTACTGCTAATAGTTCGATCGCTGATAGTCTAGGCAGCTGTTATATCTTCCTCGGGCACTTGCTATAAGTTTTTTCATGTAGATTTGGACTACTGTGGTCCGTTTTACAGTTTCTGAAGAGTTTAAGTGCACCTTCGTTTTTGCACTTAACTGCTAGATGGTGCGTGCGAAGTCCTTCTGTGAGGTAGCTTCTGGTCCACCTGTGTATTTGTGTAGTTGGGTTCCCTTGCCACGCTGTGGGGTCTGACAGGGTGTTTTTCAAGGTAGCTCTTTCCGACTTGTGCGGTAGAGGCTCCTCCCAACTAGTCGTTTCTGTGGAGTGGGGTGCACAGGATAGCTCGGGATAGCTCGGGATAGCTCGCCTGCTCGTCTGTAATATAAGAGACGAAATTCTGCACAACCCTGAATAATCGGTTTGTGCAGAGCGTCTCACTGAAAGCCAAAGTAGCCCTCAGTGATAGCTCCACATCTCTATACATAAGCGACGAACATTCTGCTACTTCCGGGGTCCACTGGAATCTCACTCTAAATTCCTATACATACATAAATATCAATCGTGTCTAACTATACACCATACAGAATTAATAATATTATAAACATTCAGTGGTACAGCCACTGGTCTGCAAACATACATATAAGTTAAACAACAGTGGTTCCGTATGGTATACAACATGGCGGCGCAACCGGTCGTGTTTCGCCTCGTGGTCGGCTCTTCCACGTGGTACGGCAAATTCGGATTAACAATTCACATTTATGCATAGCAAATTCTTCAAACATAATTTCAACAATAATATAAATATATCACGATGAAACAGAAGGGTGTTCATTTACCTGTTTGACAAGTTCAGGCCCGTGATGACTTGATAGAACTCTAAGAATCTAAAGTCCTGCTTCCTGGTCTATGAGTGAAGAGATTTCTCTAACTGTGGAGATGTTGACTCTTCCTCGTCTCACACACGGCTGATTCAAACTGTGTTAGGCTCTGACACAGTCAGAACTGCTCTACCCGCTAAGCCTGCTCTCATTGGTTAAAACGGTCCAATTCAAAGCTCAAGTGCTGACTCACTGCGTTGTGTGTGGCTAGCTCGCTGTGTGTGGCCTTTAATTGCTGCTGTGTAATCTACTGACTCTCTACTGTTACAAAGACTACACATGGCTAAATAGTAATAAGCAGAGTTAAAACTAGCCAGTTCATGACAAATTCTACGTTCTAGAAACACACCTACGCCAAGGTCTCTTTATCTTCTTCGATCTTTTCTCCCTTCCCCTTCTCTCTATATCTCTCTCTCTCACCCCATCCGCGTTGATCCTATTTTTCTCCCCTTTCCCCCTCCCACAGTCCCATCCATTATGACCTCTTCGCACCAGGATGGACCGGTAACTGATAAGCCAAAGGCAAACAGCATCTTCATCTTCCCTCCTCCAGCCCCCATTAAATTACTCCCAATCTCTCTCCATTTAGCTCCATTGGCACCTCTCTCGCCTTTGCTCCAGCACTACGCACTAGCTACCATAGTCCTCAAGGCACGCAACCTAAAACAACTTCTGACAGTCTACTCAGTCCGTCTGGTATATTGCAAAAGTATAGGAAAGTTCAATGATGGTAGCGTGAGAACAAAAAATAATAATTTTACACAAGCACGCACACACACACACACACACATTTTGCTTGCTTGCTCTCTCTCTCTCTCTCTCTCTCTCTCTCTCTCTCTCTCTCTCTCTCTCTCTCTCAATTTGGCTGGACTACCTACCTTTCTGTCTTGCACTGTACTAACACTTAAGCATAAAGCAGAACAGCCCTGGAGCCTATAATAAGCCTGAAAAACCTACGACATTCACTGTGGGGCCGGGTAGCTCAGTTGGTAAGAGCGTCTTGCTAGTAACCGAAAGGTCGCTGGTTCGAATCCCGGATTGGTCAACGTGTGATCATATTATTTTCCCCTTTACCAACAACTGGCCCGCTGGTGTCAGTATAAATCGGTCCAGTAGTCACCTATATGCGAAAGTGTCGTGTGACTATAATCTACAAACAACAACAACAACATGACATTCACTAATACGTGTGGCTTGGACTTCGATGCCCATGTTGATGCCATTGGAAAATCCCTCAACACGGTGTACAGCTTCAAATATTTAGGGACCATTGTATCAGACAATGGATCCAGACAGGAAGTCCTCTCCAGGATCGCACAAACTGCGGTCCTGTCATCTCCATCTTTCTATACGCTTGCGAAACATGGACCCTCACAGCAGATCTACAACGAAGAATGCAAAGCTTGGAGATGAGGTGCTACAGAAGACTTCTGGGCATTTCGTATACAAAGCATATTATCAATAACGAAGTCCGACAGACCATCACACAAGCCATTGGACAACACGATGACCTGCTCACAAGAAATGGAAACCGATGGTATGGCCATGTCACCAGAGTATCAGGCCTTGCAAAGGCCATCTTTCAAGGCACGGTGCAAGGAGGCAGAAGAACAGTGAGACTAAAAGAGGCGAGAGGACAACACGCGAGAATGGACTGGCTTGACACACACACACACACACACACACACACACACACACACACACACCAACTCCTCTTTTACCACACTATTCCGCCTCAAGCCCAGCCTGGACTCCCCGTTATGTACGTTCTCATCACGCGAGAATGGACTGGCTTGACATTGAGCGAAGCCATGAGGTTTGCTGAGGACAGAGAAAAAATGAGGTACGCTGGTTGAACGATCATCTGTGGTGCCCCAACGACCTTCAAGTTACGGGATAGGATAGGAATACGTGTGAGGACAAACTGAAGCAAGTTCACCTACGAGAGTTTTGAGAAAATACACAATTTTTGTGTTCTGATGATTTACTTGCCTGAATCTCGCTTTCAAGTCCATCTCTGAAGGGGCATGTAACGTCATCATCATCGTCCTCCTCCTCAGCATCATCATCATTTCATAAGACAACTTATAAAACGTACGTATGATCTGGACCTTGTCAATCAAACAGAGAACCACACACGCACGGCACGCACTCATTCACTCTCTCAAAATTCTTTGTCCATGAAGGTACACAACTAACCAATCCATAAAACAAACTTATCTCTCTCCATCTTCATCCCTCCCTCCCCCTTTGAAATTAACCTGTAATAAAAATATCTCTCTCTCTCTCTCCCTCTCTCTCTCTCTATCTCTCACACACACACACACACACACATTGTTTTTGTTTCCTGTGTTCAAACATGCTATTGGAATCGATATCGAGGTCAACCACGGCCAACACGATAACCAGCAAATCTATACAGAAATCTAAACAGATGTCTCTTGCTAATGCGTGCGTACTCACACACACAAAGGCGCGCGTGCGCCCCACTCCCCTCCCCTCCCCCCCACCCCGCGCTCGTGTACCTACGCACATCTTAAGAGATTAAAAGATTGTAACGAGTTGCTGTTGTTGATACTTACTCGAGTTGGAATTAGTGCTAGAGAGGGTCAGAGTATGTTTGTTTTTGGTGACGACGAGTTTACTTGGGAAATTGCATTGTTGTACATTAAAAGATTATATAATAATGCTCAAACCAACAGCTAATCTTAGGCGTATTTTCTTTGTCGTGTAAACAAACAAATGTGCCTACTATACACGCTTTGGCATCCGTGCTATTTTTAGACTCAACGCTCATGCTAGTACATTAAACAAAATATGAAATTATTATTTTATAACAAAACATTAGTTTTGACAAAGGTAATTTTTTAAAATTTCTTTTCCTTTTTATTTCCTTTTTTTTTTTTGGGAGGGGGGAGCTGAGAGAGGACCTTCATTTTTTTTTCTCCCCGAGAGGCAAACCCTTACGGGAAATGTGAACAGGTCTTTGAGACTGAAATGTGTGGTACTGCAGTGGCGCCCTGTAATAAGGTCAACCACCTGAAATCTATACAAACACGTCCCTAGCTGCACTCGACACAATCCTACAAGCACGCGTTCAGAGAGGGAGAGGGAGAGAGAGAGAGAGAGTCAGACAGACAGAGACAGACAGACAGAGAGAAAGAAAGAAAGACAGAGTACAAACACAGGTAAGTTACTCATTCGGATGAGTATAAACCGAGGACTACTGTGCACGCACGCATTCCATAGCACGGACTTTTAAAGAACCTGACACTCATACATAGACGGGTAAGTACCGACTACACAAATATACCCCGCCAGTACTAGGTACTTTCTCCCTCATACAAGACCGCCCAGGATTGTGCTCAATTGTCTTGGCGTAAGACGGTGCGCGCCCAAAGATTGCACGTGGGCGCCTCGAGCGGACGGAGTTTGATCTTGTATCGGTCAATACTTGGAGCAGCTCTTTAGCCGGAAAAGCGCTATATAAAAACGATGAAATAAAAAAGAGTCCGGTTTAATGTTATTGCTGATGGTGCTGTTGTCGTTGTCGTTGTCGTTACATAATATAATCTTTCGTTCTCTAGTCTAACCGAGATGGAACGAATAACGTAATAAGGCCAGGCAGTTGATAAACAGCTAATCTATACAGACGTCCCTCGCCACTGCCCAATACACTGTAATTGAGACTTTCCGAGGCGCATAGGGTACGCCGAGTCTCAGCTACTCTGCACCTTACTGCACAGCTGGTAAAATGGAAAGTGCACGAAAACATCAAACTTAAATCTCTCTCTCTCTCTCTCTCTCTCTCTCTCTCTCTCTCTCTCTCTCTCTCTCTCTCTCTCTCTCTCTCTCTCTCTCTCTCTCTCTCTCTCTCTCCTCTCTCTCTCTCTCTCTCTCTCTCTCTCTCTCTCTCTCTCTCTCTCTCTCTCTCTCTCTCTCTCTCTCTCTCTCTCTCTCTCTCTCTCTCTCTCTCTCTCTCTCTCTCTCTCTCTCTCTCTCTCTCTCTCTCTCTCTCTCTCTCTCTCTCTCTCTCTCTCTCTCTCTCTCTCTCTCTCTCTCTCTCTCTCTCTCTCTCTCTCTCTCTCTCTCTCTCTCTCTCTCTCTCTCTCTCTCTCTCTCTCTCTCTCTCTCTCTCTCTCTCTCTCTCTCTCTCTCTCTCTCTCTCTCTCTCTCTCTCTCTCTCTCTCTCTCTCTCTCTCTCTCTCTCTCTCTCTCTCTCTCCCCACTCTTGCCAAAGTTAAGTTTTAAAAGTTTCAAGTTACTGCAAATTTGTATTCAATCGAATCCCTCCCAGTCAACCGTGCTTTTTCTTTATCGACCTTTAGGCACTTGAGAGGGAAAAAAAGAACCTTAGGATAGAGGTGTGTGGAGTTCAGATTGGTGGGGAAAAGAACCAAGCTCTCTGGGGTTGGAAGGATGGCGAGGGCGGAGATAGGTGGGGATGGGAGTAAGTGAGGAAAAGTGTACAGTTTTTCTTTTAATTTAGTAGTTAAGCTTTTAAGTATTTTGTCGAATAATTATCCAAGTCATAGAGTGGGGCGGGGGAAGTGAAAGAGAGACAGACATAGCGACAGAAAGAGACAGACATAGCGACAGAAAGAGACAGACAAAGGAGAAGACAGACAGAATGTACTAGTCTCCTCTTTAACACTAACGACTCGGCCAAAGGATCCCAGCTTTAGTCCCTTAACGACTCATTAAACGGTCCTTGGCATTCATGTGGGGAAATCAATCACCCGCTAACCTCACTCCTACGCCTAGCTACCGCCTAAAGCCAATATCTCAATACTCCGGACAGACTGGAGACAATACGGAGGTACACCTCAATACTCCAGAAAGACCGAAGACCATACAGAGATATATAATACTCCAGATAGACAGGAGACAATACAGCGAAATACCTCAGACAGACCGGACACCATACAGCGATATATACCCAACACTCTAGAGAGACAGAAACCATATGGAAGGGATATCTCAGTGATTAAGGCGCACGCCTTGCTTAAGCGCGTCTTGGGCGACGTACGTGGGTTCGATTCCTGACTTCAGCAAACTATTATGTGCATGCTGTATATTGGTGGCCAGCGCCTTGAGAAGCTCTCTAAACTTGTAAGTGCGCTATGTACGAACAATCCCGTCCTTACCTCAATACTCAAAACAGACCGGACACCATACAGCGGTACATACTTCTCCACACACACACACACCCACAAACACACACACACACACACACACACACACCAACTCCTCTTTTACCACAATATTCCGCCTCAAGCCGAGCCTGGACTCCCCGTTATCATTTTCACACCTCCCAAATCCGGACGAACGCTCTAATCTGACCACCAACCAAACTGGACCGCCCACTCAGCTCCCCACGAGCATCGAAGACGCTCACAGAGTAGAAACA
This sequence comes from Oncomelania hupensis, assembly GCA_036898135.1. Taxonomy (NCBI): domain Eukaryota; kingdom Metazoa; phylum Mollusca; class Gastropoda; order Littorinimorpha; family Pomatiopsidae; genus Oncomelania; species Oncomelania hupensis. The sequence continues at coordinate 41,094,037 of CM072524.1, forward strand.
GATATCTGGTCAGGAGGACCACAAAAATGCGATGGAAATGTAGATGTCAACACCTTTATGCACAGTATTAGGACAGTGGCAATCTGAACGTGGTGGTGTGCTGCTGCAGAAAATCTTCAACTTTAAACTATAACCGAGAACAAACAACCGGTGTTTAAATGTCATCCAATGAAAAGCTTCCTCTAAATTCTAATGCACGTTTTATTTCTCGTCCAAAATTGACTACAGGTACCAACGGAGTTGAATTATGTTACAGGTCATTCTGGTATGACTGGGAAATCAAATTGAGAAGAGTTGTCAACTGGGTCAAGTTACAGAGATATCTCATTTTGACTTCTGTGTGGGTTGGTCGATGGGGGTGTCAATGTGGACCGCCCAAAGACTATCTATCTACTATAGCGGAAGACTGTACTGAAAGTAAAGAAGCAGTTTTGCTAGAAGCGATACCACGGCTATCAGTCCCTACACGCTCATTAACTTGATTATCTTGCAGACTTCCAGCAACGCCTACCCCTTCAATACACTCAAAATGACAAATGTCTAGCCTTAAGCCATACAGAGTGCTTGAGACTGCTGGAGGCATAGACATGTACTGAATGGGGCCTATACTCAACCGGCGCAGAGACTCTTTCTGGCAGTCAGCACTTAATGGCACTGGGTATCTACAGCACGTGCAAGCAAACAGCGCGTAGCAAAGGGGTTTCCTCCACAATTAAAATATTCAACTAATTGCTCACACACACAAACACACGCATTTTTGTAGAAACGACGTTGTGATGACTGTCGTCAAACTCTACATACATTATTTTGACACACTTCCCATTATTTTGACATTTTGCAATTTTTTGACGCTATCCCTAACCCTAACCCAAACCATTAACCTAACCCTAAGCCTAAAAGCCCTAGCTTAACTGCGCGAGACAAACCCGAACCTTTCCTCGGCGAGACACCCGAGACAGTCTCGGCGAGACACCCGAACCATCCTTGCCCTTAACTAGGCTCGGCGAGCAATCCGAGACAGGATCGGCGAGAGACGTGTCTCGCCGTGTCGCGGGCCGGCCTTTCGTCTTGCCGTTCGTGCGCAGCAAACCTGCCCGAGACACTATATTGATTTGCTGAAAAATCTATCAGTGTCAATGACAACTGATCTAAGAAATACTACAACACTTAAAAGAAGTAGGTGCACCAAATCCAAACTTAATTTAGACTAGAGAACAGTGAAAATACTGAATCAGTAAAAATAATAAATCATTGAATAGCCACTGAGCTGTTCAGCCAACTCTTGCACCAGTGCATGAAATGCACCTTGCTGGTGCCTTTGCAACACATAGGGAAGTGTTGCCTTTTGCTTTCTTTCTCTTTCTGCTGCCCCTTCGTTCTCGCTTAGGACATACAGCGCTAGAACAACGCCAAAATCTTCTGCAGTTTTTCAATTCACGATCGAAGGCCGCCATTGTTGCTAACATAACTTTGTCAGGTATGTCAGTTTCGACGCAGCTAAAAATAGACCCAGTTCAGAAACGAAAGAGCTCGCCGTGACGCCCGATCTCCTGTCTCGTCTCGGCTGGTCTCGGGAAGACCCAATTAAGAATGAAACCGCATTTTTGACTTTTGGTTCGCCGAGAAAAGGTTCGGGTTTGTCTCGCCCAGTTAAGCTTAAGCCTAACACAGCCCTAACCCTACAGGAACACTATTTTGACGTCAAAATAACGGGGCCGTCAAAAGAAAGTACGTAGAGTTTCAAGTGTATGTCAGAGTAACGTCGTTTCTACCTAGCCACACATACACACACACACACACACACACACACACACACACATACACACACAGCGCATTTATGGCTCAAAAGCTGCTCAGCTCAAGGAGCTGACCGAAATCAGAATTTAACTCTTCTTTTTAATGCACAAGACGCCCATGTACTTGCAGCCACCCTGATCAACCTTGATATATGCGCCTTTAGCTCAGCCTGCCGCCTACCCTTGCCATACCAACACCAGCTTCGGAATAATTCTCTCTCTCTCTCTCTCTCTCTCTCTCTCTCTCTCTCTCTCTCCCCCCCCCCCCCAAAAGAAAAAAACTCAATCTGAATATGAATTTCTCTGTCATGTTCTCTTCATCTGATTTCTTCTCTTCCCCCGCCCCTTTCCCAAACACACTGACACCAACTCAAACGTGAAGTATGAGAATCAAACATTCCACCTCGAACTCCAATGAAATCATTCACGTTAAATCTATTGACACGATGAACAAGTTCAACGAAATCATTTAAGTTAAGTCTACTCACACCCTAGAGATTTAAGAGTTGTGCTCGGTGCTAAAACAACTAGCGCTAATTTACAGCAACATATATCACAATAGGGATTAGCCGTGTCTCCATACAATTATTTGCCGAACCAAGGCCTAGTAGGACTGCATTCATTGCGTCACTGCCGTCGTTCCTCTTTCCACAGAATGAGCATACAGGTGAAACTTGACCAAGCCTGCTCCCTCTACTCTGGATAGTGTGTAGGTCTCGTTAAGTCTCAGATTCCCTATATGCAGTATACTGGCGTGTACTTGTAGAACAGGAGAATCAACTCACTGTGCAAGGGCCAGAACTTCTTTAGTTTTCAACTTCATTCTTGCAGTAAGCTGAAGTAATATGCAATAATGTGCGTAAGTCAAACGCAGGTGACTGCTTGCTAGCTTGCATTGCATATAAAGAGAGAAAATGTGTGTGTCTGCGCGTGTGTGTGAGAATGTGCGTGTGCTATACTACAGTGTATTAGTGACTTTTGCAATGAACAACCAAAAGGCCAGCACGATGTCTTTCATATCTGACGAACATGCCGATCTAGTGGCTGCGGGACAACGGGACAGGTTCCGCGGAATTCGAACCCCAGCTGATGGAACAAGGCCGACAGGCGGCGTCCCGCCCGTTAGCAGCGACCCTAGCGCCTCTGCCACAGCTTCTGTTAGCACAGATAATCTAAGACCCGGGGACATTGTTATTACCAACTAAGACTGCCGCAAAATGGCGTCCGTTTCAAAGTGCTACTAAGATGTGAAAGGAATGAAAAGTGACGGTTGTTTACATAGCACGATTACCAGCTCAAATCTGCTGATCAAGCCCTAGCCTAAATCAGGATTTAACTCAAATTTCCCATGATGCCAACCTGCCACGCGCACTAAACAAATGAGTCAATGACAGATCGACTCAAATATATGGAGCACGCTTATTTTATGCTGTCGACCTCGCCTGACCAAAAAAAAATAAAATAAAAATAAATAAAATGGTTAAAACTCTTTGAGTTGACACGGGGAAGTGAATTGCAATGTAAAACGTTAAATACAGACAGTTGACTATCGCGGAAACAATCTTCCAGTCACCACTGAGAATGGAACCCAGATTCCTTTGGACGCCAAGCGAGCACTCTACCCACAGAGCCATTAGGTAACACTCGCTTTTGATGACAGGATGGTAAACATCTGACCTTCCCAGGGGCCGTATGCTTGAAAAAACAAAGAGTAGTTATTCCGGAATATGCAGCTATATCAGAATTCCTATCCTATCCCGTAACTCGAAAATTGTTGGGGCAACACAGATGATCGTTTAAACAGCGTACTCCATCTTTCTCTGTCCTCAGCAACCCTCATGGCTTCCGCCCAGGGTGAAGCCAGTCCATTCTCGAATGTTGTCCTCCCACATCTTTTTCAGTATCTTCTTCTGCCTACTTGCACCGTGCCTTAAAAGATGGTCTCTGCAGGGCCTGATGCTCTGGTGACGTGGCCATACCATCGTTATTTCAGTTTCTTCACCACTGTGATCATGTAATCATGTTGTCCAATAGCTTGTGTGATGGTCTGTAGGACTTCGTCGTTGGTGATGTGCTGGGTATAGGAAATGCCCAGAAGTCTTCTGTAGCACCTCATCTCAATGCTTTGTAGTCTTCGTTGTAGGTCTGCTGTGAGGGTCCATGTTTCGCAAGCGTATAGGAAGATGGAGATGACAAGGAAGCGCTGCAGCCTTACCTTGGAGTGTAGACTGATGGTCATGTCTTTCCAAATGGGCTTCAACCTTGCCAAGGCAGCAATTGTTTGCGCAATCCTGGAGAGGATTTCCTGTCAGGACCCATTACATTACACGATTATTGCTTTAGGTCCAGCGGACTCTTCCGAGCCAAATCAGGACCGGACAACCCCTATTCCGCATAAAAGATCTGCTGAAACAACCGTAGTGATAAAACTGAAAGCTTTCCACCAGCCAGTCACTTTACAATAAAGACATCCCAAGCAGGGGACGCTGAGGCTGTACTCTAATTTATCGAACCCCCGTTTACAAAAACAAAATAGAATACAAACATCATTATAAATTATCAACAAAACACATACATATAAAATGCCTACATTGCTAAATAATAACATCATAGGAAGTCCTAGTGACCACCTGGCAGAAAGCGTCCTATATTCCCAAGCTGATGTAACAGACCTCATACACAAACAAGGAGTCTTGTCCCGGAAGAGTTTTCAAGAAAAAGGGTAGGTGACTGGTCTAGCGAAGAAGAAGATAGTATAGCAGATTGATACAACAGATCAGGAATTAAAAAGAGCAAATGAGAAAGACAGCGACAGTGGGAATTTAAAGCACTAAATTTCCAGAAAGTGGGGATACTATTTATACTGAAACCCCCGGCACCCCAACGGGGGAGTCGGGACCCATTGTCTAATACAATGGCTCCTAAATATTTGAAGCCATGCACTATGTTGGCCATGCACTATGTTGAGGGATTAACCTTGGACTTTGATGTCCGTGTTGATGCCATTGTTGTTGTTGGTCATAATGTTGGTCTTCTCGGCATTTTCCATTCCAAAGGCTCTGGAGGTGGTATCAAGCCTCTGTACCAGCAGTTCAAGATACCTAAAATGTTCCATCGATAGTGCTCCAGCTCGTGGGCCAGTTCTTCTAATTGTCCCTCCGCAGTTGTCCATAAGTTGTCCATAAGAAACACACTTATCACCTCCCTCCTGGTAGCCAACGGAAAGCACGGTCCTTGGTGACCCGGGCGGCGACCGATCCGGTATGGAGTGAGTGGTTCTTGGTGGGTCTTGAGCAAGAAATACCTTGCGGCGCCCAATCCTCTCCATGCCGTTGGCCACAGCAGAAATCTACATTTCAGAATTGCAGACAACTATTCCGTATACATGAAAACGTAATTGCGTATTCTCTTTTATTACTCCGGTATAAACTTATAAAATCCTTAAATCTCTTATTCCTATGTCCGTCGCTGAAACACAATGGCCGCTGTTATTTGTGTATCGGCAAAATCGCAGATGACAATACCCCAGAAATCGCATTTTTCGTGATCGAATTCATCACTTCGAAAAGTTTAATGATGTGGAACTGTACAACAAATTAAGATTCAGGAGGAACGACATTATAGACCTAACGGACACAATTTCTGATGACATACAAGTCGTGAATCGGCAAGGATCTTTACCACTACAAGTTCGTTCGTTCGTTAAATAAATTAATGTCTCCAGACACGTGGGCTTATAAGGTACGTAAATATCACATTAAAAGTTAATTACGATGTGGCTAAAAATGTTCGGAGGCCACTTCCTTTCAGTACCACATTAAAATCAATTTTAAAAATCACCGAAGGGACAGTAACTCATTTCAAATACACACGTTCTCATAGCACTTCGCTTTTATGCTAGTGGCACGGTGTTTTGAGGAATATGGCACATGTGCAGTAGCAAGAATTCCTCTGTTCTAAATACAAAACATAGGAATAGCTATTCTGTAATACCTATTCCGCTGGAGCGCGTCATGCATACCAATTTGTGCTGAAAAAAATATTCTGGAATAACTTTACCAGTTTAGCCAATATTCTAGCTTAAAGTTATTCCTTTTTACGTGCATACGGCCTCTGGTTCTGACCAAATGGAACAGGAGGAGGAGGAAATGGAATAGTGTTGCGTTGAGTCGTCTCCTGATACTCTGTATGACTGTGTTATTGCGCATATTGTTGTGCTGTACTGGCCTTTGTTCCCTCCTGTTTCAGATTAGTCCATGACTGACTTTTGTGTTATCTACAAATCCTCTCTACACCTCCCCAAATCAACATCCCCTCCCTTCCCGTCCCTCCTTTCCACCCACTCACCCTCCCCCCTCCCTCCCTGTCCCTCTCTTGCCACTACCCCTTCCCTGAATCTTGTTCGCTCTATCCGGCACCGACTTTCCTTTGACTAAATACCTACTCATTTCCCTTCCTTCCCCATCCTTCTCCTCCATTCCCCTCCCTTTCTCTCTCTCTATCTCTCTGAGTCTCTCTCTGATCCCACACATACAAACACACACCCGCACACACACACACACACACACACACACACACACACACACACACACACTACTTCCTTGTTATACACAGTCCATTTCTACTGACTGGCGACAAGACGGGGCTGATTTCACCAAACAAAGCTTCCGGCAAATCCAGAAACAACCCAGCAGTCAATACCCTTAAATCACAAAGATCACATAAGGATGCAATCATTTTAACCCTCCGAAACAGACATCACTCAATCAAATCGGTGTCGATCACCAAAAAACATGTATTTCAATCCACAGGCCTATAATGAATAAAAGACGGTCGATATTTCAACACTAGTTAAATGGAAGTGATACGAAAAGATAATAGCGTTGCCCGCCGAGAAAGAGAAAGAGAGAGAGAGAGAGAGAGAGAGAGAGAGAGAGAGAGAGAGAGAGAGAGAGAGAGAGAGAGAGAAACTTGAAACTTGAAACTTGAAACTTTTTTATTAGGGATAAAGATTTTAGACTAATGATACAGTCTAATCTTCCAATCTGTCCCTTAAGAAATTAACATAATAATAATTAACCTTTAACTTTAACTTGGAAATCACATCACTCACAAACACACATGCACACACAATCACACTAACATCTTCATCATTATCTTTAAACAATTTTAGGCAACTACCCTTTTCCCCATATCCTTCACCCTTATAATAATAATAATAATAATAATAATAATAATAATAATAATAATAATAATAATAATAATAATAATAATAAGACAAGTCAAGTTCCACAGCAAATTAATGATAATAATAATAATAATAATAATAATAATAATAATAATAATAATAATAATAATAATAATAATAATAATAATAATAATAATAATAATAATAATAATAAAGTGAATAAATAAATAGGTTAATAATTACACGAATGACTGTGTTGTCATATATATTATTATACATCACTTTTATAATTAATTTTGCAGATGCCTACATATTTTACATTTGAAAGAAAGGGAGGGAGGGAGGGAGGGAGAGAGAGAGAGAGAGAGAGAGAGAGAGAGAGAGAGAGAGAGAGAGAGAGAGAGAGAGAGAGAGAGAGAGAGAGAAGTGGGGTAACAAAAGTAACGGTATCGTGCGTTTGGACCCAACCTTTCTCAGACCGTTTCCACCTCCACACTGACAAATCTGACCCTGCAGCAGCCCACACTGTAGTGACTATTGAGAAGTGGGATAAGGTAGCGAAAGAAGGAAGGAGAGATAGAGAAAGATGGGGGAGTGAGGATGGGGGGGAGGGTGCAATTATGAAAGGAAACTGGACACCCCAGCAAAATGCTCCATCGATCATCAGCCGTGGAATGCAAACAGACTGCAGTGTTCAATGTTCTACCAAGACATTCCAGATGGGAGCTTTTCACGGCCAATATTAATAATTTACCACATACGCAAACAAACAATTCGTGACCAACCCTGAATGCTGAATCTTTTACACGCATAAGCAATTCGTGGCGACTATAAATATTTAATAACAAGTTACAAAGCAAAAATCAAATGAAACAATAAACAATGCAGTTCGAAAATCTAAATAATGGCACACTGCTAGTACTCTAAAAACTCAATGATCCTGATACCCACAGGTCAAGTTAGTAGTAGTAGTAGTAGTTCAAGAAATCAGTTCATTAGTTTTAAAGAAAAGTGCGGACGGCCCGACGGACGGAGCCAAAATAATAGTTCCCCAGCAACCGCTCGGGAACTACTACTACTACTACTACTACTACTACTACTAATACTAATAATAATAATAATAATAAAAATAATAATAATATCCTATCCTATCCTATCCCGTAACTCGAAGGTCGTAGGGGCACTACAGATGATCGTTTAACCAGCGTACTCCATCTTTCCCTGTCCTCAGCAACCCTGATTGTTTCGCTCAGTGTCAAACCAGTCCATTCTCGAATGTTGTCCTCCCACCTCTTCTTCTACCTCCTTGCACTGTGCCTTGCAGGATGGTCTTTGCAAGACCTGATGATCTGGTGACGTGGCCATACCACCGGAGTTTTCGTTTTTTCACCACTGTGAGCAGGTCATCGTGTTGTCCAATGGCTTGTGTGATGGTCTGTCGGCGGACTTCGTCGTTGGTGATGTGCTGGGTACAGGAAATGCCCAGAAGTCTTCTGTAGCACCTCATCTCCATGGTTTGTATTCTTTGTTGGAGATCTGTTGTAAGGGTCCATGTTTCGCAAGCGTATAGGAAGATGGAGATGTCAAGGGAGCGCCGCAGTCTTATCTTGGAATGTAGACTGATGGTCCTGTCTTTCCAAATTGGCTTCAACCTCGCCAGGTCAGCAGTTGTTTGTGCGATCCTGGAGGTGCGATCCTGGAGAGGACTTGCTGTCGGGACCCATTGTCTGATACAATGGCTCCTAAATATTTGAAGCTATGCGCTGTGTTGAGGGATTGGCCTTAGACTTTGATGTCCGTGTTGATGCCATTGGTGTTGTTGGTCATCATTTTGGTCTTCTCTGCACTTATTTCCATTCCATAGGCTCAGGAAGTGGTGTCAAGCTTCTGTACCAGCTGTTCAAGTTCTTGTTCCTCTCCAGCCAATCCATCAATGTCATCCGCAAAACGAAGGTTGGAGATTGCTCTTCCCCCTATGCTGACTGTGCCTTCGTGATCTGCAAGGGCATCTGACATGATGCGCTCTAGGAAGATGTTGAAGAGTGTTGGAGAGAGTAGGCATCCCTGACGCACACCGATTGTTGTTCTGAACCAGTTTCCGATGGCGCTGATGTGGAGGACTGCACTGGTAGCCTTGTCATACAGGCTTTTGATGACTTCAATAATTTTAGGGCTGATGTTGTACACTTTCATGATTGCCCACAGAGCTGCATGCAACATTCGGTCAAACGCCTTTTTGAAGTCTACGAACACATGATATAGATGTTGTTGGGTGCTGTAGGTATTTTTCGCAGATTATTCTGAGGTTGAAAATCTGTTCAGTGGTACTTCGTCATGCCATGAATCCTGCTTGTTCTTCAGCTATGATTTTTTTTCAGCTTGGGGTTTCAACCTGTTGAGTATTATTTTGAGGAGGACCTTGCTGGGATGAGTGATGAGGCTGATGGTGCGATAATTTTCACACTCCTGAAGGTTACCTTTTTTGGGAAGAGTGATGACAAGCGACTGGGTCCATGGTGTAGGCCACTCTCCACCCTGCCAGATCTTGTTACAGATAATGGGGAGTGCGTCAATCATCGCTACTCCTTTTGCTTGAAGCAGTTCCGCTGGTATGTTGTCCACTCCAGCTGACTTCCCCTTCTTCAGCGATTGCACTGCTGCCTCAACTTCTCGGAGAATTGGGAGGATTTCTTCTTCTTCTCTGTTCTCGGGACATGCTAGAACTGATGGAAATAATAATAATAATAATAATAATAATAATAATAATAATAATAATAATAATAATAATAATAACAATAATAATAATAATCAATCATATTTATACATCAAAAGAGACCCAATGAAACGTTTCAGATAATATTATTTTTATTAATCTAAAAATAAAGATATAAAGATATAAAGCTATTCATATGTATTTCAGATACACACATATTTCCACCGGTATACTCTAATAGACAATAGAAATATTTTTTTATTTTATTATTGTTATAAAGCGGTTTTTTAAGCTCAAGAGCTGCTCAAGATGATGGCTGATATAGAATCTAATTCAACCACTGGAGGCGCCCAATTGCTGCCTTGGGCGCAGTCTGACTCTCAGACAACAGTGCACAATCCCAGACAACCGGGGATGTGGGAGAAGGGAAAATTGTAAACTGAAACAAGGATCAGACTAAAAGCAACAGTAAGATGGCCAGTGCTCACAGCCAAAGTTTATTTACCCTTCAATAAAAGTACTGGATGTAACAGCAGAAATAGTGACGACAAAATGTAGGAAATTAGCTTAGCGCAAAATAGATAGCATCGATTAAAACTTGACGTTATTTCATCAGTTACCTAAAGGAAAGCAGACATATGTTAAATTAACTCTCTTCAGACAGTCACACCGCCAGCCTCTCCAGATAATATCTAACAGACTTAGCAATTCATGACTGTAATTAGTACTTGCAAAACTGACCAGAACGTTGTCCCCGTTAATTAGCTTACTTTAGCCAAACGTCATCCCCGGTAACTAGCCAGGCACCGCTTATCGCTAGTGAATCTGTCCTACGCCCGGTCACTGATGTTCCAAGTAAGACATAATCCCACGTGTCCCACTATTAGGACCGGTGGGGGAAATATTCAAATAAAAACGAATAATCCCGTATATGCGAGATTAACTAAAACGAGAGTTACACGATTGGTCAGAAGACTACTAGGAATCCTTGCATATCCTCGGGGGCCCAATCTTAGCTCGTCATTAGAGTCTCCTCTCTGAAAATCCTTACGGGAAGAGAGGGGACTATAAACTGATAAACATACACAGCTCGTCAGTCGATTTTTACCTATGAAGCTGCGAGGGTCAAACCAAGGAACAAGCTGCAGTGAACGCTTATCCTCAGCCTTATCATCAAGATAGACTAGAGACGGTTTCACGGATCCCAGAGTCTAGAAGTAAGATAACATTAGTAGTTTTGATATGTGTATGTTTATTTTATATTGATTGTCATGTATTAATAATATGTTCTTTATATATATATATATATATATATATATATATATATATATATATATATATATATATATATATATATATATATTTATATATATATATATATATATATATATATATATATATACAGAAACAGATTATTGTTTCTGAGACAGTATGCATGTGGATTGATGTATCTTAGCCTTAAGATTCGAATCGAATTGTGCATATGGGAACCTTGCAGGTGTCTGATGCTATGGACACTTTGCAGAGGAGACCGCACACTTATATCTAACGAGAATATTGTAGCCAGAGCTCCGACTTTTACAAGTCAGCTCTGGGACGGTTTGTGGTAGAGGGTGGAACCGGTACGATTTCTCAAACCGGTTTTTAACCGGTTTTTCCAATAGAAAACTGCGGTTTAAAACCGGTTAACCGGCTAGAAGTTACAACTGGTTACCCCGGGTAAAGGCGCATAGTAAACAAGGGAAATAACCTCTGTATTGAATTTTTTTTGTGAATTTATGTCGCTAGCTACTTAACTCAGAGGCTATTTCCCTCCTCCACTGTGGGTAGATTTGGGAGTTTGCTTTTCAATTTTGAGTTTGTGAAACCGTTGGTGGAATCTGAAGTTGCGAATGTCATATTGGTTAGAAAAACAATGCGCATTGAAAGATTAAAAGCCTGTTCCAAGTTTGTGTTCTGTGAAATTCGTTTGTAAAAAGTCCTTGCTTTCACACTGGATTTTACATCTATAGCTACACACACACACACATACACACACACACAAAACCACACACACACACACAGCAAAGGGTGGTGTCGGCGAATGTGTGCATTCAGATTTGAAGTGCCACCGCCAAGTTTAATACTTGCCTTACACTCTTTACAGTAACCGGTATTATGGTCAACCTTTCCTGCTTCTGTCTCTCGCAGGAGAAAGAATCTCCAAATGTCAGCTTTCCCACGCGTGTTCGCTACGAATTTATCTGTTTCTGCCATTTTGCTAGTGCTTTACGGGACGAGTGATGTCCCTTAGAAAAACCGCGGTTTTCCGGTTTTTTAAGGCCAAACCGGTTTACCGAACCGTGAAAAAGTCGAACCGATTTTAACCGGAAAACCGGTAAAACCGAACACCCCTAGTTTGTGGGGACAAACGCATGACGCTTGCTCCCGTGGTACAGAAGGAGAACAACCAAGATTCTACCTCTCCACGTCCTAACCTCGTAGCTACAATACTGACCCGACTCACCCGCTCAACCTGAGAGGCAAGACTTCTCAGAAGGACCCAAGCACTCTCAACGACAGAGCAGCTAAGTCACCCACAAATGCAAACTGAGTTCTACCCTCGAGAAAATAGTCAACCACTTGAATATAATCGCGTAGCATAGGAAGAAAAAGACCTGCTAACAAACTTTCCCAGCACATCGAACTCTTAGAATTATTAATTTACCTGTTTAATGAAGTACATGTAAAAGTTGTGTTGAATATATAAAACGAGAAATTACATATACGACTGGTGTCATTCTATTTGTATTGTTGTGTAGCTATTAGTTTTCTTCTCTCGAGACATAATAATCTAGTCTTTTGATTAGTAATCAGCGTTTCTCGAGTTGAGCCAAATGATACTAAAAAGTCCGAGAACAAATATAAATTTAATGTGACCAAAGTGCCGTGATCAGTCTCTCACACAGCTTCGGAATTCTGATAAAAGAACGATCGATAGTGGTAGCACATCGCCCATCTATCAATAAGTCTTACCCCTAGTAAGATAAACGTATCTTCCCCAAAATATCATCACACTGGATGCAGTCAATCTAAAATGTCACAAATAAATTCGATTTCCTTTTCGTCTTCTAATAGCGACGTTCTTTGACACCACATGTTTGAGTGATTAATGTGTCTGCTATATATGTGGGAGTGTTTGTTACATGTGAGCGTGTATGTTGGTTACAGATCGCCGCTCTTTACGTCTGATTTAGGAATAGGGCGCGTATAGCATCCAGTATTATTTCCGGGCCACAGTGAATCTAACTCGCAACCTTTGTAATACGATCTCGCCGCTCTACCAACTGCCATATCCAGGCCCACATCCATTGTACACACATTTTGCAATTGGTCAATACGAATACGAATACAAGAATTGTATTATCTCACTGAATGTAATTTCTCAGTGAGCTAAGTAAGTTTTCGTATTCGTACTGCTCTTCGGGAAGACGCTGTACAACGTTGGGGGTTTGGCGATGTGATTTATAATAATAAATAATAATAAAACAGGATGCTATGTACGCGCCTTTCCCCAAGGCTCAAAGCGCGGCGATCTATACCAACATACACGCTCACCTGTCTCATTTACCCTCACACACACACACACCAAATACACATACATCACTCAAACAGGTGGTGTAAGGGCAGGGAGATCGCTATTAGAAGACGGAAGAAAATCGAATTTTTATGTTTGAAATTTTTATATGGACTGCATCCTGTACCATTATTGAAGGGAGGGAGGAAACCGGAGTGCCCGGAGAAAACCCTCGGTGACCTCAATAGTCTCGTACCTAAGTCACGTACGTTCGCCCCTTGCGGGAATCGAACCCGCGACCTTCGGCATAGGAAACCGGCGACTTATCCACTGCGCCACGAGGCCACCCCAATTTACCTTGTTATTTATTACATCTTTTCCAACGGGCATGAAGTATGGTGTTCCGCACGTTAATACAGCGATAAAGATGAACGAAATACAAAACGATGGATTAAGGATGCTTGCAAACAAAGAGCGGCAAAAAAGGGTCGCAAACACATATGCAGGGCCATCAATAATCATCAGGCCCTAATTCTTCTCTATGCTCGGCTGGGCTTCTACGACAGTGCCATACAGAAGAGGATAGATGGAGCAGGCTTCGTCACGTCTCAGATACGCCGTGCGCAGCAGTGTAAAACCATTCCAAAATATTGCCCTCAGTGATAACAGCTGACAATTCTAAATAAAAAAAACTACTGACGCCAACAAAATACAAGAGTGGTTCAAAGTCGTTTTTACAAGTGGTTTGCCAAATCGACTTCTAAAATTTGCTCATGCAAAAATCAGCCCCGCGGGATTTAATGTCTCGACGAAATTGGGTCTCCAGTGTGTGGAACAAGGGCTGACAACTGCGCTTGTAAAATGTACGTTGTTTGCGTCAATAGATACCCAACACCGCACCACCCATTATCAACTTCTAAAACTGAGGCCCTATTTTATGTGAATAACCGATACTGTGCAAGAGATACTGCGTGGTTCCAACCGACACGGTCCGAGTTCAATCGGTTTTTCAGAAACATCAGCATGCAGAAGTGGGCTGACGAACATGCTTCTGAAGTTTATGGCATTGGTTGCGTACAGATCAAAACTACCTCGCTAATGGCCCGTCTTAATTGGAAGGTCCGTGGAGGATCAAAAACCTTTTTCGACGATATCAGATCCTAACCTAGGTTCCTGAACCTTGTGGACAAAAAAAGGTGCAGGAACCTAGGTTCGGGATCTGAGTACTTCAAAAAAAAAGTTTGTTTAACCTCCACAAACCTTCCAATTCCCAATGAATACCGGCCATAACAGAATCCAAAGTACTGAAGTTCCTATGTTATTTGCGTAGTACAGCCAACATAACTGTGATGGTCTTCAGTGTCTTTCACTTTCTAAAGTGGGTTGCCAATTATAGTTGTGTGTACGAAGTTCATCAACAGTTTATGATAGTTATTATGTTGTCATCAAACGTCAAATTTTCAGGGACTTTCAATTTAGACGTGAGTGGGAAAATTTGTTTTTAAAGTTGACGGTATCTGAGCATACGAATGGCACCGTCTTGCCAACAAAATCGACCGCCTTCCTATATTTGCGTGCAAATTCAAAATTATCAAATTTCAGCCTCGTCCCCGATGTCTCTCAACTTGTAGAAATGGGTTGACAAATATGTCCATAAAGTTTATGCAGAATGAGTGTACGAACCCGCAAACAACTGAACAGACTCGTACGTACTCAAGTTCTAATCCAATTTGCAAGTTTACGTTGTTCACATGTGATCAACACTTACATGTAAAATTTCAATCGGGTTTACAGTGCCTTGGCTTGACAAAAGAATACGCTTCTCAAGCTGGTATTTGTGTGTGTTCCGTCTGGCTAACATTAATCCAGCTGGAACAGATTGTGAAGGTTATTTGTTGATTCCATACCATACAATGGTTGCTTTTCAATCGGGTCTTGTCTTCCACGCCTTGAAAAAAGGGTCTTGCAATTTGAAACGATCGCTATTACAGAAGACGGAAGAGAAATCAATGCTTAATGTTGACATTTATAATGACTGCATCCAATACCATTATCAAAGCATACTTCTCAAGTTGATTCTTATGCTTGTATAATTCGCACTGCCACCACTAACCGAAAAGAGAGAGGGGCCGGGTAGCTCAGTTGGTAAGAGCGTCTTGCTAGTAACCGAAAGGTCGCTGGTTCGAATCCCGGATTGGTCAACATGTGATCATATTATTTTCCCCTTTACCAACAACTGGCCCGCTGGTGTCAGTATAAATCGGTCCAGTAGTCACCTATATGCGAAAGTGTCGTGTGACTATAATGTACAAACAACCGAAAAGAACGTATCACTGTTCCAAAATTAATCGAACACCGGTGTAACATTGTCAAAGTTTCGGGTGTCTTATTTTTGCCGGCTCCTTTGCGCATGCGCCAGGTCAAGTCGGGCCGGCCTTTTCACGATTTTTTTTAGGCGTCGTAACCCTAACCCTAAAACCCTAACTCTAATCCTTACTAAGACTACGATAGCACTGTGCGCATGCGTCAAATTTTGTAATGCATCGACCAATCAGAATGCTCTCCCAGTCCAAATAAGATTCTAGGCCATTTTGACGATGTCACACCGGGGTATGAAAGTTTTCAGAATCGATGGTTTAGGGACCCCAAAAGTTCCAAACATTTCTGTCCTTTAGGTCTTTTATTGTACAACATTTTTACCAAGGTTAAAGTCTAAGGTTGAAGCAACCTGCGCAGCTGAGACTGGCCGTGATTACTTCGCCTCTCTGCCATCTCTGCCGTTCGTTACAAACAGATAGCATGTTTTCTAGAAGTATTACGTAATCGCCTTCTCCATCCCGAACGAAAAACGAAGTGGAGACTTAAGTCCAACTAGGTGACGTCACCCGCCGTAACACGACCAGCAGCAGAGATGTGAAGCCTCGGCCGTCTCTGCTACGCAGAGTAAATAAAGGTTGCAGTTTACTAGGTTCTTGACGTGTGTAAACTAACACTGCCCCGATAACGTAACGTCAATGCGACGCCCCCGAAGATTTAAATTTGTGCAGGTTGGGGTTGCAATTTAATAAGATCTCCGTCTGAAGTGTTCGGTCAATATGCCAGGCAAGAATCGTAGCTTCTATTACGTCACTACCACAGCTACTTTACGACATTATACCACACCACAGACAGAGCCGCATTCTAAACCACTTACACCATAGCTGGTGGCTACAATATATCCGCATGTACAGAGTGCGTGACTAGTAACCACAAGAACAACAACGTAACAGTAATTCGCAATATCAAAGCTCGGTTTATCCGTCTAAAGCACAACTGTATTGTTTAATGTACTCATCAGCCCTAAAATTATTGAAGTCATCAAAAGCCTGTATGACAAGGCTACCACTGCATTCCTCTACAACAGCGCCATCGGAAATTGGTTCAGAACAACCATCGGTGTGCGTCACTGATGCCTACTCTCTCCAACACTCTTCAACATCTTCCTAGAGCGCATCATGTCAGATGCCCTTACAGATCATGAAGGCACAGTCAACATAGGGGGAAGAGCAATCCCCAACCTTCGTTTTGCGGATGACATGGATGGATTGGCTAGAGAGGAACAAGAACTTGAACAGCTGGTACAGAGGCTTGACACCACCTCCAGAGCCTATGGAATGGAAATAAGTGCAGAGAAGACAAAAATGATGACCAACAACACCAATGGCATCAACAAGGACATCAAAGTCCAAGGTCAATCTCTCAATACAGTGCATAGTTTCAAATATTTAGGAGCCATTGTATCAGACAATGGGTCCCGACAGGAAGTCCTCTCCAGGATCGCACAAACAACTGCCGACCTGGCGAAATTGAAACCAATTTGCAAAGACAGGACCTTCAGTCTACATTCCAAGGTAAGGCTGCTGCACTCCCTTGTCATCTCCATCTTCTCCCCCCACCAATTCTCCTCCCCCCAAACAAACATTTTAAAAAGTAACAGGAAAGAAAAGATTGTTAAAAAAAACATTTCAGCAGAAGCGAGTAAACACAAATAAAAGAAAAAGGGCCATAAGACAAGAATAAACAATTTATTCATCCAAATAATCGCCCATGTATTTGAAAACGGTGATAAAACAAGGTCAAAATGCAGGCTGTTGGTGATAACCAAGCAGTGTGCCCAGCTTCATTCAATGTTACTTTCATCACGTGTTGCCTTTGAGGCAATGATAGGTGCATGGGAGAGCGTCAGATAAGCACAAGGGTGCACAATCCAATCGAAGATGTGGAAGCATTTCATTCGACCAACTAGTCACTCAACATGGATGCTCATTTCGGCTATCTGTCTAGTTTGCACCACCTGAATCAAAACATAAAAATCGAACTCTTTAAAAAACGCGCTGAAGATTTTTATCTTAAAAAAATCAATAGCATTTAACAGTAAATTACCGGTACTTACAACTGATTTTGTGTTTGCATTTGTTCATGGCCTCATCAATGCAAGGACCGCTTCCATCACAAAAGAGTTAACATTAAAACTGCAAAGCAAACCAAAAATCGTAATTTTGTATGAGTGTCTGCATGTGTGTTCAATTATGTATGCATTTTTTTTTTATTATTTATTTATGTTAAGGAATGATTAAAAAAAAACGTAAACTTCACGCATGTCTTGCACACAGCTAACAGAATAGTACCTCTTCTGAGGTGAACTGCTTTTGCCCTGGATTGAGAAAGGGTGGCAGGTTTCACAGTAGGTATTCCCTTCTTCACTTCTGTCTTAACATAAAATTCCGTTTCAGCCAGCACCATGTTACTGGGATGATTTATGCACCACCGTACACCTTAGACATGTAGCACAAAATTCCACCAGGTGTACAGGCAATGTGTACCTGGAATTATCAACATTATATATATATATATATATATATATATATATATATATATATATATATATATATATATATATATATATATATATATATATATATATATATATATATATAAATTTACATGATCATAGTCATGTAACATGACTATAATTATCAAATGACATCTGAGAGAATATTAATAATGTGCCCCCTTTCCTCCCCCATTATACGCTCACCAAAGCCACATGCCCAACCTACGAAAACTTTAGAAAAAAGAAAAAATATTTTTAGTATAACAAAATTAATTGAAAAGTAAATGTACACGTCTTTTTGCTATTAAGTAATATATATTGACAAATTTTTTTAAAAATTAAAATGAAGCATATGTATGAAGAAGAGTGAAAAAGTTGTTTGTTAAAACTGCTGCAAGCAGACATGTATAATTATATGTATGTGAATTAGCTTTAGTATGACCAACCTTAGCTGTGTTGTGCTGTTTATACTTATAGGAAGAACAACAAATGATGATCACACACCTTCCAATTTTTTAGTTCTTGGTTGACACGAAGCTTTCGCGCCTTGTGTCGCAGTGCTTTCAGACACAATTGTGGTCGGTTTACGCTTTTTATTTTACTTTTCTAGAAGAGTCTGTCGAAAAGAGCAAAATCCTCCCTTTCTTTATCGCGCTGCCATGAACATTATACGCGTAACAGATCACTTTTATAATTTTATCGCTTCGCCATTCACAATCGGTGGTTTGTTTACAAATCCTTCCACTCCCCCCCCCCTTTCATATCCCTCACCTCTCCCTCGTTTCCGTTGAATATGAGAAAATGCCGTCTGCGCATGCGTAACGCTTGAAATGTGGAAAATGTCTATTGTACACGAACCCACTTTGCCTTGAAGGTCAATGTTCTAAAATACTTTACGTTTCCACGATCGTTAACGTTAGTCTTTCCTCATATTATGAGGACAAGATTAGAAATTGTAATTATCACCTTGCTGGGATATGGGGAGGGAGAGAGAGAGAGAGAGAGAGAGAGAGAGAGAGAGAGAGAGAGAGAGCCTCCAGGCAGATAGAGGCACTTAGGAGGAATTAGCCTTGGAATGAACCTGTACAGCAATATAACACGGGTTTAAACAGATCACAAAATAACTGCAGACAAGGCTGACAAGCCTAAGCCCGCATGCAACGGATATTATTTCAATTGTATTTCAACACATTCTGCCAACGACACCGTGATTTAGTATTGCATGACACTGTTTGGACGGCCATTTGATCAATTTGAAGGTTTGCATTCGGGACGGCGATTTCCAAGTTTGCCAATGACACTTTGATGGCTGCCTGCCCACTTCCCCCTCTTCCCCAATCCCCCCCCTCTTTCTCTCTCTCTCTCTCTCTCTCTCTCTTTCTCTCTCTCTCTCTCCTCCCCTATTCCCTTTATCTCCTCTTTTGAAACTCAATGACCTTGATGCCCAGGTCTAGTTAGGGCACGCACGCATGCCATCGCAAGAGCTTTAAAAATCCTGACGCTCATGTTTTAGACAGGTGATGGCCAGCTACACGAACACACTCAGCAAGCACTAGGTTTCTACTCCCCATCCCTGGTCATCCAGGATTGTGCTCCGTTTTCTGGGGTGTCGTCAGACGATGGACCTTAGGAAGGAAGTGGGCGTCTCTGGCGGTTTGAGTTATATTAATCTGTATCGGTCAGCGCTTTGAGCAGCTCTTGAGCTGAAAAAGCGCTACATTGTTAAGAAGATTAACTGGCAGACGCCTTCTTGCCAGCACAAACAAGGGGATCAAACACTCCTTTATATATATATTTGTTTAACAATTTGGTATACTCGTGCTCAGTAGTTTCAGGATTCATACCAATGAAGGAAAAGGGTCGGGCTGAACGTCACGTCACTGCCGAAGAAACTGACAGCTGATGGAACAGGGAAGGTTTGGGAGATGGAGTAGAGAGACAATGAAATCCTGTTCCCATCGTGCTGCATTAGATCCTGTTCCATAATTCTGTACAGCAATAAGAAAGTTGATACTTTTTGCAACTCACGATCGGACAGAAGAGACAAACAATTTACACAGAATTACAGTCCTTGTGCGTTCATTTTCTAGAACTATTTATTATTCAACAATATGCATGCTAACAAACAGCAAGCAAATGCTGTACTTTAAAAAAAATTATTGAATGTTTTGTTTTGATTGGGTCTGACTGATCAGGGACTTCTATACCGTTATCCAGGCTATGATTCATCGATGGATTGCTTTATCGACTCTGCCAATATTCAGGTTACCTGAGCATGCTCAGTGCAGTGGATTTCCTTGTCTCGTTAGATTTTTTCCCCTAAATTTATATCGAGCCATGCGTTCTTTAAATAAAAGCAGCAAAGCTTTATTCCAACCAACAGCAAATCGAACACCCGCTAAAGCGTATCGACCGATCATGCATGTTCCAACCACCTCCATATCATCATCTCACGCGTTATAGCGTGTTCTCGTGTTTCTACGGTCTAATAAATTCTCATGTTTTAATGATTTCTCAATGATTTATTGAAATCTCATGTTTTGTATCGCTTCTCATCATTTGTCGATTCTCACGTTCTATTGATTGTTATGTTTTATTCCGCAGCCGATCGATCGTCAGGTGCGTTTCTACATGAAAATCCCTGCGCATAATCCTGGCATTTCCAAAGAACCTGCGGAAATGAGTAGTATTAGCGTACATGCTTGAAGGTTTCACTGTATCGTGTATCATTTATCTAGTAGCAACGGCTTAAAGTTGGTCCCAAACCTTTCGGTCCTGTGTTGAAAAGTTTCATTCACAGAGAGTGAAAATAGTATAAGGAAAAAAATCATCATCATCATTATCCCTTCATCATTATCGTGAGTTCTTTTGTGGTTTTTTGGTTGTTGTTGCTTTTTTCCTTCAAGATATTGTAGAAAGATGTCCAATGTTGGTCGGTCAGTCGGTCGGTCCGTTACACTCAATATTTTAAGAACCACTTAAACACAATTTGACCAAACTTCAAAGGAACATTACTACATTAGATCAGACTCCAAAACCATACATCGTAGTGGCTTACCGCATGGGTCAAGGTCGCTGAGGTCAATTTTGTTACTTAACAAATTTTGCTCTACATCTTTAACAACAACAACAACCGCCTGAAAATAATTATATTTTGGGGGGTAAGCAGGTGCTTTAAGTCATGTCCAATCATTCAGTGGGCAGTCCGTTTGTCGCTACGGATTTCACTATTTTCTTTCAAAACGCGTATTGATTTTTGCCGGATCTCAAAAATGACCGTACAGATTTTGATAATATTTTACATGCAGCTAAGATACTTTAACTACCACTCAGCTTTTTGTCTCATTCATCTTTGGGAGGGGGTGGGATGGGGAGAGAGGGAGAGAGAGAAAGAGAAAGCAGGTGAGACCATACATCATACAAAACACATTCAAGTGGACCCAAAATAAAACACCAAAAAACTGGGAGTGGGAAACGGATTTACAAGCTTCAAAAAAAGAACACGTGGCGGGTTTGATATGTCATTCGGTGTATGCTTATCGTCTTACTAAAAAGGCAGAGTAAAAGAATCGTTAAAGATTCGACTGTGGGTTACAATATTAGAAGAAAAGACCATTAGCATTTCTTTTTTTTTCTTTTTTTTTGTGTCTTAAAATAAAACAGTGGAAAGTGAAATATCATTGGCTGCGTTGTAAACAGATAAAGAAACGGCCTGACACAGGCAAGCTCCATACTCCACGCGTTGTCTCATGTGATGGATGAGACCTGCACATGGCGTGCCTACTAATGTATACGACACCTCCTAACACACCCCAACACCTAACACTAGATAATCTGCATTTTAGATTTAACCCTTTCTCTGCCGTCATTACGTAACAGGCGCCGAAGAAAGAATTTAGTCAATGTTTCTCTGAACATAACGGTCTTGACAGCTGGAACATCCGCGTTTTTCGTCGAAAATATAGTGTCGAAAAGGAGCTTGTCATATTCAAGATAATTATGATCCAAAGGGGAATGACTGCGATAAATTCAATTAAAATGAATTGTATAGCATTAACTTTGGTCCTGTAAAATAAATTGAAAAGCATAACTCTGCTCGTGTAAAATAAATTGAAAAGCATAACTCTGCTCGTGTAAAATAAATTGAAAAGCATAACTCTGCTCGTGTAAAATAAATTGAAAATGATAACTTTGCTCGTGTAAAATTGTAAAGCATAACTTTGCTCATGTAAAACAAGTTGTATAGCATTCATTTTGCTCCTGTATAATCAATTGTATAGTGTATGTTAGCTCGTGGCAATCAGCTTTAACAGTGTGCGAGAGGAGAAAGTGGAGTAAAGAGGATTGAAGAAGAAGAAGAAGCAACAACAACAACAACGGATCTGTTCAAGGCGCGAGCCGCAGTCAGGCTTTCACTAACGCTAACCAAGATGCCAATTTGCTGCCTTACGGTCACTGAATAGCGCCAACGACAACTGAGCATTCCCAATCGACTATGTGCCTGCACATTTCTCTGAATCGGTCAAATGTACGGTGGACACATTTGCCGGGTTCGTTGACGCACCACGGATGTCACATTGGAGGTGGGAGAAGCGAAACACCGTTTAAAGTATCATTAAAGAAGAAAAAAAAAAACGGTTTGTGTGAGACAAATTCCAGCCAGCATCAAGACTCGAAGCCTCGCACACGAACATTTCACTGATGGAGTCACTCAAACAATGTCTATTCATATACATCTATTAACATTTAACTGAAGTTCTTTGATTCTGCGTCTGTTCTTTATTTTATTCTTCAGGGAAGTGAATTTAGACAAATACCGTCCAAATAATACAGAGTCTTTGTTTCATTTCAGTTCAGTTTAGTTTAGATCGGATTGTCCAGGTCCTGTTGTACTTCTATTTTAAAAAGACAACTTCCGTACTGCGATTTGCTCGAGTTGTATCCAGAGATACTGGGACAAATTGTAAACGTCATCAGTACACCTTCAGTACACCTTTTATACAAGTACACACAATTCTCGCAATTAATCTTCCTACTGTTTAAAGATATCCCAGATCCGTGTGTCTTAATTCTCGCAAATTCATCTTCGGTACAACTGTGACAAGTACTACCAGAGATTATGTATGGTTCGGCTGACTCACCTTCTCACCTTCATCTCGTATGCAAATACAGCACATCCAGCTAGCTAAGTGATGGACAATCATTTGGAGTACAACACTGTAAAGAACATCCACGTGATTGGGACAGATGATGCACGTAGATTAGTTAGAAATTGTTTATAGGGTCCAGCGGACTGCAAAGAGCCGATTCTGGACCACAAAATCAGGACACCAACTTGGTTGAAAAAGGACTCACCCCTGATCCGTATAAAATATTTGCTGAAACAACCCTAGTGGTAACACCGAAGGCACTCCACCAGGTGGTCACTTTACAATAAAGGCATCCCACGCAGGGAACGCTGATTAACTCTAATTTATCGAAACCCCGTTTACAAAAACAAAATAGAATATAAACATCATTATAAAATATCAACAAAAGTAATATACAATGCCTACATTGCTAAATAATAATATCCTAGGGCTAGTAACCGTTTGGCAGAAAGCGTCCAATATCCCCAAGATGATCCAACAGACCTCCATACACAAATGAGGAGTTTTGGAAGAGTTTTCAAGAAAAAAGGTAGGTGACTGGTCTAGCGAAGAAGATAGTATAGTAGATTGATAGAACAGAGTAGGAATGAGAGAGAATATAGGATAAAAATAGAGACAGTGGGATTTTAAAGCACTAAATTTCCAGAAAGTGGGGATACTATTTATACAGAAATCCCCCGGCATCCCCACGGAGGGATGCACATAGATTGGGTGACAAGACAGAGTTGTCATCATTAATTAATATCGTTAATTTTTATGTATGAATCCTCAAATATTACTATTGTGTACCGCCGACACGTTAAAGTTTATTCAAGAAAGCAAGCCTTCACTTCGTTAGGAAAGTACAAAACATCCAGGTTAATCCTGTCTATTCATTCTCAGTACGAATTTAAATATAATGCGAGTCCAAAACTTCATTAGTACGTTATGGCGACTTACCATACGAGACATCTTGGTAATAAAGTCGCCCAAAACTCATCCATCCAATCATGCACAAACATCTTCCACAAGGACGGATATGCAGTGTGGTTTTGCTTTGCAACACGTCGACTATGCCAATAAACTTCGGGTTGCTTTCTCACCGAAAGCACAACAGTCGCAATGCGGCGCCTATACAGGACAAGTGGGAACCACCGAGCCTCTTAATATGGACCTATACCTAATACTCACTGACAATAAATTTGTGCCAGACTGATTGAAGCACAAAGATTGTCAGTGCTCACAGTCACGAAGTATTTCGGAGATTAAGGGCTAGATGACTCGACGCGAAGACCATCCTGCAAGGCACAGTGCAAAAGGAGGTAGAAGAAGAGGGAGACCGAAAAAGAGGTGGGAGGACAACATTCAAGAATGGACTGGTTTGACACTGAGCGAAACAATCAGGGTTGCTGAGGACAGTGAAAGATGGAGTATGCTGGTTAAACGATCATCTGTGGTGCCCCTACGACCTCCGAGTTACGGGATAGGATAGGACTCGACGCACATTCCTCTTCCCTACGAACTGTACACTGCCGCAGTGCAACCGAACTTTATTTCTCTAGCTCAAGGTGACGGAAATCTTGTCCTAAATTCATGAAGTATGTGTCTGTCCATCTTTCTGTCTCGATTCTACAGTACAATCGTCCTTTTTTAGGTACAAGATGGCAGAAGGTGTTTCCTTATTCCATAAATTCTGCTATAGTTTTGTCGAAAGCCTCCCCTTTTTCTGTTTCTCTTTCTGATTCTGTTTGTGTTCATTTTTATGTTAGGTTCTGCATTATGTTAATTTCTTAAAGGATCAGATTGGAAGATCACACTTTGCAATTAGTCTACTCTAAAATCTGTATCCCTTAAAATAAAATAACAAATAAAAATTCTCTCTCTCTCTCTCTCTCTTTCTCTCTCTCTCTCTCTCTCTCTCTCTCTCTCTCTCTCTCTCTCTCTCTCTCTCGGTTAAGAACTCAATGCTTTCAGCTTAACGTACTTAAAAGTGTAGCTCAATTAAACTAACCACACAGTTAAATACGGGATCCATTATCGGATTGCACTGGTTCAAACCAATAACGCAATGTGCTCTTTCTAAGAATATAATGAAGATCGCAATCATTGTAAAATCTGCTTAATTTCAACCCTTGCCATGGCCCTTGTTGTTCTAAGCCTTTGATAAACAAGACCGGATCTGTTCAATTACTGGATGATGTTTAAGAACAAGAAGTGCTCTAGGGTTATTCTATAGTATTTTATTATTTATTCTCATTCTATAACATAAATTACAAGAATCCGTCTGTCATTGTTCTTAATATCTTTTTAGATCAGTCATCTGTGATGAAATTCGCCGTTTCCACATTGTCAACACAGTTGACTCCATCCCACTACGGGCATATTTAACGCATTGACGCTGCTAAGCCAATGTTAACGAACATTATGTGTATTTTTTAAGCAGGAAGAGTTCTGGAAGTGTTCTTTGTATTATAAAAAACTTTTTTGAGCCAATGTGATACTCGCTTTTACATCGTGATTACACTTCAAATTACTAAGCAAATACAATGCAATTTTCGTTTTCTACACGAAATGAAATTAAACTAGAATGTTCCGATACAGCGCAATTTCCAATTCGATGAGTAGCTTAGGGCACGGGCATTTTACTTCGCATTATTCTTGGATGAGTAATTAAATTAAGTGTGCTTTGACATTACGAAAACGAATACTTCATTAGTTGTGTTTAATTGGCCTGATATTTATTCTGTTGCGAAGAAGCCGTCGGGGAGATCTGTCTTGCAAACACAATGATACAAGTATACCTTCCACAGTGGTGTCGCTCACTTTACTAGCGCAAAAATATACTCAGCTAACTAAGCAATCTAGTCCTGCACGTGAAAAATACAATGGTGCCTGTGGATTCTGCTACCTTTATCTGTATGCAGGGTGAAGTAACTTCTTTACGACCAGTTAATAGTGTTGACACAATAAAACAACAAATAATGTTGCCGTACATGTGTACTGCTGTACAAACCAGTTATATATGAAATCCACCGAACAATGTGTAAACTACGCGCCAAAACATGTCTGCTACCCATGCGGTCACCTTAACCTGGATACTGGATGCTTTCGCGTTTTCCTGCTGCGGGGACACTTATATCACACGCCCATTTTAAGACAGGCGAATGACATACACACACTGTTGTGCATAAAAATGGGGTGCGAGAGAGGGAGGGAGATAGATAGATCATCAATGTTCATAGGGTCCAGAGGACTGCTAAGAGCCGAATGAGGAGCACACAAAACTAGTCAAAAATCAGATTAGACCGCTAATATTAAAATATGATAACAGATGTACATAAAACTAGCTTAACTGATGAAATTTAAACAAGCACACAAACAAGATTACATGACCTATATGCAATAAACAATACAGGTGAGTGACATCTTAAAAGAAAGAATACTTTAGACAACGTAAAAGAAAAGCGAAGGCAGAAATATAAAGAGTGATAGAAAAGTGGAAGTTTAAAATACTAAACTTCCAGAAAGTGGAGTATTTAAACTCAAGGAAGATCTCCCAGAATCCCCACGAGGAGGGAGGGAGAAAAAAATCAGAGAGAGGCGGTGCAAAAAAGGAAGGAGAGAAGGGAGAGGGAGAAGGAGAAGGGGAGCAGGAGGAACATGATGTACGGGACCAAGGCTGTGGGTTGGAGTGAGGTACTCAGGAATCTTAAGGTTATGGACTTAAATGAAGGTTTGGATGGAGAGGAGGTCGAGGTATGCGGACGAAAGGGGAAAGAGTCAGAGAAACTCTAGGAGTAGGGGATAATTCCCGTCACCTTATCAATGTCATTATTTTTTCGGTCCTTCCGTCACAAAGCTGCACCTTTAAGTACAGCTGACCTATTTCCTATCCACCTTTTCAACGTTGCTCTATTCAAGTCAAGTCAACACATCTTTATTCCTCAAAACTAGGGGAAATTTTGTTGTGTCACAGTGTTAACCAAACATGGCAAAAATATACCAATACAATAGAACACTCCTACTTTCATATCTTCGCACAAGCAAGTATGCTTATCTTCAGCAATCACTGCTGAAAGAGTTGCTCTAGACGCTGGACAAAGGACTGAAGCCCTACTACAGAGTAGATGAGATTAGGCGAGGCCCTGTCTGTCTGTCTGTCTGTCTGTCTGTCTGTCTGTCTGTCTGTCTGTCTCTCTCTCTCTCTCTCTCTCTCTCTCTCTCTCTCTCTCTCTCTCTCTCTCTCTCTCTCTCTCATGATAATGTCCTACACAGTATGTATTAGCAGCGAAGGGTATTTTACCTACACAATGTTATTTCAAGTTGGATGGTTTATTAATTTCAAAGAAAATTTTTAATTTTCTTCTAATCTACCTTCAAGTTGTTTTAGTGCTCTTCTCAAAAAGTATGATGCAAGCTAAATCATGGCATTTTATATGACAAATCGCATTAAACATCTTTGTGACGTTTCTCACAATTACGACCAGTATCAGCATACACCGAAGCATTTTTCTGATTCTCCTGTCAGCTCTCAGATGCGCTGGGTACAAATTTTCATAAGCGACACATATAGAGTATGCGGCGTTCAATGAGCCCTGGTGCTCGGCGTGACGTGCTGGTGAACTGCGATGAATCAGCAGTGAAGACTTGAAGAAAATGGAGACAACGCCTCCCACTTTGACAACGGGCCTTGTCGTCACAGTGCATGACCCCTGACAATCACATACGCGTTCTGTATGACGGATGCTCGTTATCATCATCCAGGCGACTTTCCCCTCCTTTTTCTTGCGGCTCAGTGATCCATGGCGCATCCATTGTGTACACAGCATGCATCGTGGGCAACAACGGTTCTATCTTGACCACAGAAATCTATTTTGTGTACCACTTAATCTCAGAGACTAATGCCTTGTGCTGGTATTTATGTACACGTTCGATACTCGCACGATAGATCCGATCGTTTTGTTTTGCAAAGCATTCAATAACAGAGTGTATTTACCTTTGATTTGATTTTGCGTTGTTGTTAGAAGAAGCTTTGTATAATGTTGATAATTTTCGTTGGTCGATATTACTGTAGAAGTTTCTAGAATTACTTGTTTACTATCGATCGAAGCAAGTAAGCTTAGAATAAATCTAGTAATAGCTAAGAGATTCTTCTAACCTAAATAAGGTTATATGACGTAAGACAGTGTATAGTTCCGGTGACGAGTGTTATTTTGATTGGGTGTAATTGCGTCTTGCTGGAATGTTCGAACTTTCTCTCGATAATAGAGACTATATAAGTGCTGCACTGTGCCGACTTGGGGGGGGGGGGGGGGGGGGCGAGGGGCCGGGTAGCTCAGTTGGTAAGAGCGTCTTGCTAGTAACCGAAAGGTCGCTGGTTCGAATCCCGGATTGGTCAACGTGTGATCATATTATTTTCCCCTTTACCAACAACTGGCCCACTGGTGTCAGTGTAAATCGGTCCAGTAGTCACCTATATGCGAAAGTGTCGTGTGACTATAATCTACAAACAACAACAACGACTTGGGGAGTGAAAAGAGTGAAAATAAAGCGATTGAGCGATCTTGTATGCAGTTGTTGATGTATGCTGAATAAAGTTGGAAAACTTCATACAACGACTCCTGCTTTGTTGCTGAGTGAACGAATCTGAGTTACACTTACCAAGATTCAAGCATCGGGACTGAATCAACAATTGATATAAAATAACAACCGTGTAACACTAGGTATACTTGCTGGATAGTAACAATAGTTCTCCTCATCGTCCTGCCGTCGTCAAACGCATCCCAGAGAGTGGGAGGAAAGGCTACACGAGTGACCTTTGGGCGGGAGATGGTGCTGTCAAGGTTAGACTGTCATGTAGTTGTGGGATGTAAACAACAGGAAAGTCGACCAACATTGAGCAACGTTTGGGGGGGGGAGGGGGGGCATAAGCCTAGCTGTCAGTTCCACCCTATCGTAAGTACCTGCCAAGTCCACCATTCTAAGAGGGGGGACAATTTTTTTTTTCAATCTGAGGCTGTTCGCATCTGGATCGTCGCTGCATGGAGGCTTCGTCACATATAATAATAATAATAATAATAATAATAATAATAATAATAATAATAATAATAATAATAATAATAATAATAATAATAATAATATAATAATAATAATAATAATACTGAATGCTATACGCGCCTTATTCCTAAATCAGACTCAAAACGCTGTGACCTGTAACTAACATACACGCTCACTTGTCGCAGACACTCCTACGAACACAACACAATACACATTAAAATCTCTCCAACCCGTGGTGTAAAGGAAAGTCGCTAATAGAAGACGGAAATGAAATCAATTTTATTTTGGGAATTTTAGACAGACTGCATCCAATACCATTATTGAAGACCGCCAGGAGCAACGCCTTGAGCTATAAAGCGAACTATAGAAGAACAACTCTGTCCCTTGTTACAGTGGACGCCGCAGGTATTTAGCCAAAGTTTTGAACAACAAAATATACGGGGGCCAAAGAAGAAACAATTCACAGGAAAACTTGTCAAAAACACCATAGCACCAAGCTTCTAAGGAAAAAAGCTGCAGTTACTGAAACTCAATACACCCATAAACCCACGCACGGTAAAGTGATACACCGGCTGTTGACATAGGTTTAAATTGTCAACATGCAGAGCAGACAGAACATCAGTCAAAGCATACACGGCGTGTGGTGGTAGTGCTGGGTAGGAGGGAGGTAGGGGTGGTTGAGAGAGACAGACAGACAGAGACAGTGAGACAGATATACAGAGACCTTGCATATTAAAGACGCATGTCCTAAAATGAAAAATAAATGAGAACAAGGGCATAAATATGGTAAAAGGCCGATCCAACGGTCAACAAGGCCTACATTGTCATCCAGCTGAAAAAGACGTAGCGTACACACAAGACCTAAATCCTTCCCACCCCCACCCACATCAAACAACAACATGCACGAAGTCTAAATATAGGGTAAAACAAGGCCACAGAGCGAGGAGCTACTACTGTAAGGAAGCTTATAAATTATAATCTCCATGCACAATGGACGGAGCATTATTCATTCTGGACCTCTACCTACACCGCCCATCTGTGACACCCTGGCAAAACTCCGAATATGAAAAATTGGACTGGCGGAAAATAGGAGGGAAAACTTCCACTGAGCGTGCTGTACAAGCCTGGATATTAGCGGTAGAAAAAGATGGGTTCCCCTTATTAAATTAGCTGTATGATGTACCCATATAAGCTCAGCTTAAGGACAGCAGAAAAGGGGCACAGCAGGGGTGAAAAACATTCAAAAGCCACCAAAACATGCAAACTTTACACACACACACACACACACACACACACACACACACACACACACACACACACACACACACACACTCAAACACACACGCGCGCACACACCCCTACTCACGCACACACACATACATACACGCGCGCTCTTAAACCCATCGAAAAAACAAACAAAATAAAAACGGATAGGATTGAGTTCACAATAATGAGACACAAATAAATAAATGAACTACAGAGAATGCTACTGTAAACAAAACAAGACAAACAATACAGCACAACTGTTCTAGTTAGGCACAGGCAAGGGTGGCGCAGTAGTTCAGTGGTCTGGGCACACGCTAGCAATGTCTATGTTAAGCCAGGTCGGGCGGGGTTTGCACTTCGATGGGTGACCGCACCTTGAAGGCAACTACCAAATGAAAACCAGCGCATAACACCCCTGTCCGCCCAGCCGTGAATGGGTTACCTGGATCTGTTTAGAACCGGGGAAGGTAAAGCGGCGAGGGAGAGGAGACAGGCACCGCCCTCATAAAGCTGGCTTAGAGAAAAGGGAGGTCCCAAATGCCTCTCTCCACAACGATCGAAACGTTACGGGAACCCTTTACTTTTATAGGCAAACATACACAAAACCAAAACAGTGGAATATGAAACAATGCTTAACGGCAATTGAAACAAAAAAGTAAAAGCTCACAAAATGGGCACACTCGCACAAAAATATAAAAACGTCGTCGCCCAACGCCATGGAAAATAAATAAAAATGGAAATAGTACAGCGGCGCCAAAAGGTGCAGAAACATATGGCTACAGTCAAACACTAGGATGCTTTTAATCCTTATAATCTACTGTGATGCACAAAAATACCTTTCTTCACTTTCCTACTTTAAGTCCAGTGAAAAACTGCATTACATCCTGCAACATTTATTACAGTTGATTTCGTCCAACAAAATTTAGCCTACGTCACTCCCAGCCAAAAAGTACTGACATTAACAACCCGTAATCCTCGTGATTGTGTCAAACATTATTTTGCAAAACAATGTGAGTTTAACACAGTACAAAGGTGTTTTCTCATTCTGGGCGGCACGTTGTCACAATGTTAGAGTCCAGCTAGTCTGGGACATGAAGAACGTCTGGCTTACAGGTCCTCTTCTACAGCTATGAATGTACGAAGGAAAAGTTAGTGATCTATCTATTTATATTTTTTATCTATATCTCTCTATATATATATATCTTTGTAAACGCTAAAATGCATGACGTTGGGCCCTTTAAGTCAACAACAGCAAAGCGTAATGTTACGGCTAAGAAAAAAGAATGCACGTCATCGCCACTACTCCAAATCGCAACACAACAGAAGACATAAATGTTCACGGCTCATTAGTTCTAAGAATAACGGTGACAGGCTAATGGAGCGTGGCCGACGCGCAGAACTAATTCCTCCCGTTGCTAGGCCTAATGCTCTTCGATCAATAAACATCAAGAACCAGCAGTGCAGATATATCTCCGATAAGCCCGATCAATGCGGATCGATCACAAATTTGATCACTACAAATCGAACGCCGATAACACTAGTCGCTGAGGATCGATCTCCGATAAGACCAAGTCTTAGATCGAACTGCGATACGATCAGACGCCAGATTGAACTCTCTTGATATGGCCTGTCAATGCTGATCAAACGCAGATACTTATGCAAAACTTCGCATGAACGTAAGCGGTTTTGTTTTTGTTTTTGTTTATTTGTTTCCTTTTCTTAATTCTTTTTATTGGATCATCTTCAGTGCATACACAAAATGTGTTGCGCCAATGAATGTGTTTGTCATAAAAGGTCAAGGACAATAAGTTCAAGATCGATTGCCCAGCTCTGGATATTTCTTGTATTGTCGCAATCTCATAAGCATGCACGTGTATACGAATCGATCCAAAGGGTCAAGGTCAAAACTGAACTTTTGATTGGTTCCAAGCATTTTTTGTATTCGCTCTTCGAACTCAAGGGATCAAAAATTAACTCTGAAAGTCATCGTGTGAGATCGAAATCTGTGCGATGAACGATGAATAAGTTCCCTCTCTCTCTCTCTCTCTCCTTCCTCCTAGCCCCACAACCTCATACTGTCTGTGTAATGTCAAGTGTGCGTTGTGCTAAATTACCTGAACCCCGGAAATACATTCCGTCCTGAAGAGCCCAGCACGCCCAGTTTATTTTGTATCTTCTGTACTCCCAAACCTCACGTCACCATCACAATTCTTCCCATTCTTCTGCATTGTTTTATTAAAAGGAAAGAAAGAGACAGAACGTGATGGACCGCAGATAACTGCTGCAAAGTTATTTATGATTGTCAGACACTTAGCAACTACTACCCCAAATGACTTCAGGACAGAATACCAACACAGAAGAAGAAGAAGAAGAAGAAGAAGAAGAAGAAGAAGAAGAAGAAGAAGAAGAAGAAGAAGAAGAACCCAGAACACGAGGACAAGGTTTTACAATGCGGCAAAATAAAAAAAATAAAATAAAATAAAATAATAAAAATAAAAACACAAGGCGTAGTTTTGTACTGCAGCTAGCAATCTGCGGAATCCATCGTGTAAACATCTTGAAATGGTTGCCTTGATGAAGGAGACAGTTCGGTAAACAGGACTGTGTAAATATCTGGTCCGTTTGCCTCTGTATATGTTGCCGGCATCTGGAACACAACTGGAGCGAGCTCCAGATCTTTCCCTTTGCCCGCCTTCTGAGCCAAGCAAGCAGTGTTTTCTGACGTCACTTGTTTGTATGTAACTGGGTTTGTTGACGTCATTTCCTCTATATCCTGTTGCTCCTCCCCGCACCACCTCCTCCTTCTTCTTCTTGTTTTCTTACTAAAATTCATTTCCCTCTTCCTCAATCCTGCACACTTGAGTTTTGCTACTATACTGGCACTGGTAAATGTCGCAGATTTCAGCTCCTTACACATGTGAGAAAATTACAAGAGATCTCTGCATTATAACACTGCGTCTTACTTTTCTAAAAGTATACCAAAAGAGCCAACATCTGCTAAAACAACATCCCGTCTTTACCCCCACCTCCACCCCTCCCCTCCCGCCAAAAAAAATCTCGACATTCTATTAATCTTGATTTGGTGGGGGAGAGAGAGAGAGAGAGAGAGAGAGAGAGAGAGAGAGAGAGGGGGGGAGGGGAGGGAGGGGGGGCTTCTTAATGTAAAACAACTGGACTTGAGATTCTTCAAAAGATTGACGATGGCTGCCTAAAGCAAAAACGCCAAAGAAAACTGTGCAGAGGCGTCCGCCGTCCAAGTCTATATAACAACTGAAATGATAATGTTACTATTACATAACAGAAAAATATTAGTTATGCAACGACGCAAGTTTGCTATGTGCACGGGGGTAGAGGTTGGTGTCTGAAAACACAATTTACCACAAATGACACCGTTTATCACACCACTCGAGTTCACAACAAAATGCCTACATTGCTAAATAATATCATAGGAAGCCCTACCTGGCAGAAAGCGTTCAATATTCCCAAGCTGATCCAACAGACCTCATACACAAATAAGGAGTCTTGTCCTGGAAGAGTTTTCAAGAAAAAAGGTAGATGACTGGTCTAGCGAAGAAGATAGTATAGCAGATTGATAGAACAGAGCTGGAATGAGAAAGAGCAATTGAGAAAGACAGCGACAGTGGGAACTTAAAGCACTAAATTTCCAGAAAGTAGGGATACTATTTATACTGAAACCCCCGGCACCCCAACGGGGGTTGACAGGAAACAATGGCAAAGTAACTTCGTCATTCCCAGAAACACCAGACATAAAACCGTGAACAGCTGACACCAATAGTCGGATTACTAATACAAAAGTCATGATCCCATGACCTAAACAACCTAACGTTCCAACCCCATTTAACCGCTCAGTAAAGCAGAGAGTTCATAAAGTGTGCTCCGATGTTAATGATCCATAGAGTTACATTGGGATACACAGTATAAGCAAAGGTATACTGACAGTCTTTGGTCCATCAGCAACACTTCAAAACCGACTGACGTGACAACAGTTGGGCAGGCTGACAAGCCACAAAAACACTGTAATACTTTTGTCTACTCTCTCAGTACTGACCACTGAAGCACAACAACTTTCACACATTTTCTTTTCAATATGAAGCCAAAACTGATCTCAAATGATTAAACTGCGATTATATTTTTTGAAGAGCTGAAAACTACTGCTCTCCACAAATATGTAGTGTGTTGATATCGGCAGACTGACAACTCCCTTAAATCTGCATAATTATAGTCAATCAGTATTCACTTTGCTAATCTAGGGTACCATAACATTCAGCAACACGTACATGAATATAAATTGTTGGCAGGATGACTACACTCTTAATATCTGGATGCTATGAAGCAGGCAATAGTAGATTTAACTAGATTAGTAGGATAATTAGTGTATCCAGCATACAGATTATGTACCCTCAATGGTGATTGGCATACATGTAAAATTAATCAAACCATATAAAATATAAAACGCTGACCACTAAGAATCAGCTCAATATTATATAATACTCTGAGTATGTACAAAATACTGTACTCGCCTTGTTTCTTCTGCAATTTGTCCATTCCTTGCTCGGTATGTAATTTCTCCATCTTCAAAAGTTCAACCCGAAGACTGAACATACCATAATTTAAATATCAAAATAATGTTAAACAAAGCAAATAATTGTGACGTTAGGTGTGAACAACGTGTGACTGACAACATCATCCTCTTCACACACCGAGAAGGTCGTGACCACACGGATACGAGTTTGACGTCATCAAACTGATAACGTCATCTTCACCCATCTGATACCGATCCTTGGGAGACGGCTGAGAAAGAGTGACATTGTCGTCACTATACATCCAACATCCAGACAATCCATTCGCGATGTATGCAAACCGAGGCACGCACGCATCACATCGCACTAATTAAAGGCCCAGTCAGACCTAATTATTAAATCATACAATTTGTTCCATGCGATTTAATCTAAGGACTGATCGCACGAAACAACCAGCCACTCGCTAAAATTAATTCCATACAACAGAGGCGGAAGTTGGTTTTCGTTCATACACCTCTTTCCTTGTTCTGTAGAGCTTTCCCTTCATGGGGCCGGATAGCTCAGTTGATGGAGCGGCTTACTAGTAACCAAAAGATTCTTGATTCCCATACCTGTTTGGCCAACGTGCGACTATATTATCTTCCCATTGCTATCAAATGTAGCGTGTTGCCTTGAAGCGAGTACTCGCGAGTACACGCGAAAATAGGCGATGAGTTCCGTTGCACAAGGCGAAAACAAACAATCCGTCAGGTGAATTTGGGGAGTTGGAAAAACAGATACTTTTATGCGAGTACATCATGGTCGCCAACATTATGGACTTATCCTCCTTTCGATTTTAGCCTAGGGTCTCTTAATGCGCAGGCGCATACCGTCCCATTTTCCCCAACGTTGCTTTGCGAGTACTTGCACGATTGGTTCGCTGGTGTCAAAATAATGCGACCAGTAGTCGCCTATACGCTCCGGTGTCGTGTGACTATAATCTACAATTAAACTCTTTGATCCGATGACAACTTGAGGGTGAACATGCCGAAAATCTACTGGTTAAAATAAGTCTAGTCTAGGCCTAGGATAATAAGTTAACCATAACACTAGCAGGAGTGAGATTTAGCAGTCGCCCGGTCGCCCGAGGCGACTTAAAACCGGCTCGGGCGACCTCACTTTATAATTGAGCCAGCCCGCCTGGCGACCTAAAAAAAAATAATACTACTTGCAGACTTTTAGAAGCTCGGTCCGAAGCGAGAGCGTTTTTAGGTCACTGTTCGTCTGCTACGAGTATGAAGCATACGCGAGCGTTATTTCCCTTTGCCTACTTCCCTTTCGCGCCAAGCACGCTGTCTGCTTTGTTTGTGAAAAAGACACTCGCTACAAATTACGTGTATTGTCAAGGTGACGGTTGTTGATCAGAAAATGTGGAACTTTATTTCTAGAATCTACCTCACCACGTCCGAACCCCGTAGCTACAAGACTCACCCGATCATCCTGAGAGGCAAGCACCCTCAACGTGATCAACAGACTCCAGCTCATGCAGCAGTATTGAAGTGAACGATTGTCGGGCTGCCTAAAAACCATGCGGGCTACCTCATTTTACTTACTAGCTAGCCCGGTGGGCTAGTTAGTCTCCTGGGTTAAATCTCACCCCTGCACTAGACATAACCCTAACTCTAATCCAATTTCTAACTAGGCAGCAGTGCAATACCCGAAGAAGGGCAAGTCAGCGGGAGTGGACAACATACCCGAGGAATTGCTTCAAGCAGGAGGAGAATCGATGATTGATGCCCTCACCGTTATCTGTAACAAGCTTTGGCAAAGTTGGGAGTTGTCTACAGCATGAACTCAGTCGCTTGCCATCACTCTTACCAAAAAGGTTAACCATCAATAGTGTGAAAATTACAGCACCATCAGGCATCCCAGCAAGGTCCTCCTGAAAATAATACTCAACAGGTTGAAACCCCTAGCTGAACAAATCATAGCTGAAGAACAAGCAGGATTCAGGGCAGGGCGAAGTACCACTGAACAGATTTTCAACCTCATAATAATCTGCGATAAATACCTACGGCACCAACAACATCTATATCGTGTTTTTGTAGACCTCAAGAAAGCGCTTGACCTAGTCTGTCATACAGCTCTGTGGGAAAACATGAGAGTGCACAACATCAGCCCTAAACTTACTGAAGTCATCAAAAGCCTGTATGACAAGGCTACCAGTGCAGTCCTCCACAACAACGCCATCGGGAACTGGTTCAAAACAACAATCGGTGTGCATCCAGGATACCTACTCTCTCCAAAACTCTTCAACATCTTCTTAGAGCGCATCATGTCAGATGCTATTGCAGATCACGAAGGCATAGTCAGCATAGGGAGTAGGGCAATCTCCAACCTTCGTATTGCGGATGACATTGATGGTTTGGCTGGAGAGGAACAAGATCTTGAACAGCTTGTACAGAGGCTTGACACCACCTCCAGAGCTTATGGAACGGAAATAGGTGCAGAGAAGGCCAAAATGAAGACCAACAACACCAATGGCATCAACACGGACATCAAAGTCCAAGGCCAATTCCTCAACACAGTGCATAGCTTCAAATATTTAGGAGCCTTTGTATCAGACAATGGGTCCAGACAGGAAGTCTCTCCAGGATCGCACAAACAACTGCGGCCTCAACGACCTTCGAGTTACGGGATGGGATAGGAAGGAACTAACTGTAATCCTAATACCTCTACTTGTCTTTTTAATACTAAATATCAAAATTTGCAGTTAAAATTTTATTTCGTATCTTTGCGTAATTATAAATGCGCAAAACGATGCGCGAATCGATGTACATGCTCCTAATATGACTGCCAGATTTTGGGGTTTTAAATGTTTTCTTTGGTTGGTTAGTTAGTTATTCGTTGCTTACAGGGTCCAGCGGACTGCAAAGAACCGAATTAGGACCACAAAATCAAGACCACAACTTCGCTGAAAGAGGATTCACCCCTCATCCGCATAAAAGATCGGCCGAAACAACCCTAGTGGCACTCCACCAGGTGGTCACTTTACAATAAAGACATCCCACGCAGGGGACGCTGAGGCTATACTCTAATTTACCGAACCCCCGTTTGCAAAAACAAAATAGAATACAAACATCATTATAAAATATCAACAAAACGCAAACATATAAAATGTGTACATTGCCAAATAATATCATAGGAAGTCCCAGTGACCATTTGGCAGAAAGAGTCCAATAGTCCCAAGCTGATCCAACAGACCTCACACACAAATGAGGAGTTTTGTCCCGGAAGAATTTTCAAGAAAAAAGGTAGGGGACTGGTCTAGTGAAGAAGAAGATACTACAGTAGATTGATAGAACAGAGTAGGAATGAGAAAGAAAAAAGGGAGAAAGACAGCGACAGTGGGAATTTAAAGCACTAAATTTCCAGAAAGTGTGGATACTATTTATACTGAAACCACCGGCACCCCCACGGGAGGAATGTTTTCTTTGGGTTGTGGTGTCGGTTATTTTCTTCAGTCGCAATGTCAAGGACGCCACATCACGTTCCGATTGGTCCGGACTTCTGATTTCATCGTAGGAATTAGAACATGTTCTATCCTCTGAAAGATGGATCCGCATGAGATTGTATCGTAAGCTTGTTGTACCACTTATTGCAGCGTGTGACCGGGTAAATGTTATGAGAATCGGTAGGTCTGACCGGGGCTTAGAAGATCTTGCCGCTCTTAGACGGGCGAGTGCCAGCTACACAAAGAGAGAGAGAGAGAGAGAGAGAGAGAGAGAGAGAGAGAGAGAGAGAGAGAGAGAGAGAGAGAGAGAGAGAGAGAGAGTTCTTTTAAAACTGCGTAAGGGGATAATCCGATATATCTGGATGAAGCGTTCACAACAATCGTGAATCTTCGCCTACTGGTGATAAAAGTATAATGGCGATTTCATGAATGTACATTTAAGACGAGATTAGCCGGCGCCCTTAAGACAAGAATGCACTTGAGAACGACAAATATAATGCATTTTATCACCGGATACTATAAATACAATGAAATTTCGGGCAACATCAGATCTTTCCACAAACTTGCACACACGCCCTAACAACAACCTATTAAAACGTCTAACGTATCCAACCCCTGCCCCTCTCCCCCCCCTATCCCCATTCCCTTCCACCACTCCCCCAAAAAGGTACATACACCAATAAATAAATACCGCGCATTGTGACTGGGACAGACGTACATGCTTACACAGACAATGAAATATCAGGCAACACTTACGACTTTTCAACAGCTTATAAACATGTGCTATCTATATAATTACTTCAGCGTACTAAATGAAGAAAAAAAAGAAGAAGAAGAAGAAAAGAAAGGAGGAAGTGAAGGAGAAGAAGAATAAGAAGTAGTGGTAGTAGTAGTAGTAGTAGTAGTAGTAGTAGTAGTAGTAGTAGTAGTAGTAGTAGTAGTAGTAGTAGTAGTAGTAGAAAAAGGAACAAGAACAAGATGAACAGTATATTATAGTATATATTAATCGTTCTTATATAGCGCTTTACCAGCTCAAGGGCTGCTCAAGGCGCTGGCCGATACAGGATCTAACTCAGCCGCCCGAGACGCCCACCCGCAGCCTTTGGGCGCATGGTCTGACGTCCGTACAACTGAGCACAATCCTGGGCAGCCAGGGATGGGGGAGAAGGACCTAAGTGCATGCTGGGTGTGTTCTTGTCACCGGCACTCACCCGTCTAGGACATGAGCGTCAGGATCTTTAAAGTTCGTTATGATGGAATGTGTGCGACACAGACTAGACCTCGGTTTATACTCTCATCCGAAGGAGTAGGAAATGGGAGTAAAGTGTCTTTCCCAAGGACACAACACAATGCCCCGGCCTGGGCTCGAACCCGGGACCTTCAGATCCACAAGCCAAAGCTCTACCATTAGGCCACCGTGCCTCCCTAGTAGTAGTAGTAGTAGTAGTAGTAGTAGTAGTAGTAGTAGTAGTAGTAGTAGTAGTAGTAGTAGTAGTAGTAGAAAAAGAAAAAAGAACAAGAACAAGATGAAGAACAGTAGTAGTAGTAGTAGAAGAAGAAGAAGAAAAAGAAAAAAGAACAAGAACAAGATGAAGAACAGTAGCAGTAGTAGTAGTAGTAGTAGTAGTAGTAGTAGTAGAAAAAAAAAGAAAAAAGAACAAGAACAAGATGAAG
The DNA here is from genome assembly GCA_036898135.1 of Oncomelania hupensis. NCBI lineage: Eukaryota > Metazoa > Mollusca > Gastropoda > Littorinimorpha > Pomatiopsidae > Oncomelania > Oncomelania hupensis. The sequence goes on from CM072524.1 coordinate 41,134,323, forward strand.
AACAGTAGTAGTAGTAGTAGTAGTAGTAGTAGTAGTAGTAGTAGTAGTAGTAGTAGTAGTAGTAGTAGTAGTAGTAGTAGTAGTAGAAGAAGAAAGAAGAAGAACAAGAACAAGAAGACAAAGAATAACAACAAGAACAAGAGAAAGGGCGGAATGGAACAGGATTAAGGGAGTGGGGAGGAGAGGAGAGCAATGCCTGCAGCTACATGCAAACATACAATTGGAGACCATGCCCTTAGACAACGCAGTCAACTTAAAAATTATTATCAACATGTCATTAGACGCGAGTTCATGCACTGGAAATGACGACAACAATTAAGTGCCTTTAGGTGAATGAAATAAGATCAAAGAAATTTTTTTATTCCAACTTGCCATGACAACAGATATGAACAAGGCCAAACATGCTTTGTGATTCCAAATGTTAAAAGATTAGAATCAAATGCAATAAAATGGGGGCTTGTTTGGAAGAAAAAAATGTCAAAGAGTACAAACAAATAAGAAAACATAAGAAAAAGTGCGCTGCTGCCATCTAACAAAACGTTGAAGCGCAACCCCCATATGACTCACATGCTCTTTATCGAACTCGCAATATTTAACATGAAAATGGGTGCCCAGAAAAATACAAAATGAAACAGTAGCATTAAAATGCAAAGTAATACCGGCTTTGACCTTCCAATGCCCTTGACCTTGAGATGATCTTGACCTAAGGCTCCGAATACACTAATGTAGTATCAAATAAAGTACAGCAAAAGTTGTATTATGCCCAAAAAAACGGTGGCCTGGAATGACCTTGACCTTTAGTGACATTGACCTTGGGATAACCTTGACCCTTACGTAATCTCTCATGCGCACGTCTGCTTAAATCAATGTTGTTGCATACCATGGGTTAAATAAATAGCCATTACACTGTACGATGACCTATATTTTGTATGTTTTTCCAAATCTTAAAATGACCTTCACCTTCAAGATCAACGCAAAAACGGAACATATATGAAAGATCAATCTATCATCTCTAAATATAAGTTTGGACTTTATACCTCTCATAGTTTAGGGTAAAGGTCACTTAAAAGTACCTATATAACCGACTTTGGACAGCACCAGTGACCTTGACCTTGGAGTGAGGTTGACAAAAATGTATTAATAACCTTTTTTTTTAAAGTGAAATTTTGTGAAAAAATTTGCTGACTAAAATTTGCTGACCCTGAGACCTTGAACTTGAGGTGAAATCATTTATGAGGTCTCATGTATATACACCATCATACCAAGTTTGGTTGTGATAGTTGAAATAGGTTCCGAGTACTTGACCACTTTTAAAGTTTTTGCACAGACAGACGGCGGACAGACAGATTTTTTTTTCGTTATCATTCTTGGACTATTTAATACTCATCTCGCACAAATTTGCAAAAATCTTGAAAAAAAAAATTGTTTGGTTTGAGTACATAGACTCAATTGCTATGCATCAGAGTCAAAAATGGACGCCAGTCACTGTGACAATGCAAACAGCGAACAGCGACACACTGTCAACAATTTAAAAATCATCCCCAATTTGAGATAATTCTACAAAACAATTTAAAAAGTATTTCAAATACCATGATTGTCCTAATGCATTGGAATCGACAAGAACAAATTGAATTTGTCACGAATGCCAACAAAAAATATTAATGCAAACAGAAGACGATCAGAAATCATGGACAACAAGGCGTGCTTGTGCTAATGCATTGAACTGACGAGAAATAAATGCGTTTTGTTGACAATGGAGAGAGAGAGGAAGAGAGAGAGAGGGGGTCGAGAGAGAGAGAGAATTGACAATTGGATTCTTGAATGTCTTTAGCAATACAGCACAGGCAGGGTTTAAAACAATTTATCAAACATTTCGATAACATGTTAACATTTATAATGATAATCTAATGTTAATTTCAATAATATAAATATCAACGTACCATCTATGCAAACAGCCTATGAATACAAATGATCCTTAAATTATAAAAGCGTTAATACATTAATTTTGGGAGAGAGACACTCACACACACACACAGAGAGGCAGAGACACACATTAGGAGGAGGGGGAGGAGACTGCCAGACTCAGGACGTCCTCCATACCTAATTGTGAAGGATGGGTTTGCCTTTACCTCAGTAGTCTTACTTTAAGAAGAAGAAGAAAAAGAAGCGGGGAGCAGCCCAAAGATAAAATAATGCAGAGAGAGAGAGAGAGAGAGAGAGAGAAGAAGAAGAAGAAGAAGAAGAAGAAGAAGAAGAAGAAGAAGAAGAAGAAGAAGAAGAAGAAGAAGAAGAAGAAGAAGAAGAAGAAGAAGAAGAAGAAGAAGAAGAAGAAGAAGAAGAAGAAGACGTTCATTCACAATGCGATAAAAAAGCACTTACCTTTTCAATGCGTGAATATATCAGCAAATAAAACAGACAGAAAACAGCAATTCATTGTTAGCATATCAACATTCAGGCCATTTAAACAATGTTTAAGCTGCACTCACACACACACACACACACACACACACACACACACACACACACACACACACACACACACACACACACACACACATAGATTCACTTTCGCCGTTCTGCCACTATAAGGAGGATGGAAATGAAATGGCAATTGCAATGTTTGAAATGTTAACAGCATTTGTCTTCCAGAACCAAGGTAAGAGGATCAGCATCAAACAACAGAGACGGATCAACAACGGGGCAAAAACATCAGTCAACATTAAGCGTATCAATAATCAATGACGTTATTACTCATTTTCAACTGGCAGCTTCTCAATGACTAGTCAAAGCGATAAAAGCAGAACAAGGGTTAGTTAATGATTGTCTATATGGTCCAGCGGACTGTACTGCAAAGAGCTGAATCACGGCCCGTATGCACGTTGGGCATTTAAAAGTAATGGTCATTAGTACTAACCCATCGGTTATTAAACTGACCAGTTTGAGCGAAATCTAATTGGTATGCACGTTGCAAAAAAAGCGCGCCGTTAGCTAACAACAACTTATTTTTAGATTGGAGGAAATCCTTTCCGCTTTTACGATTATGAGCATGCGCAATGCGTAGTTGTGGTTAAAGATTGCAGCAAAGATGGAGGCAGAAAAAAAAACGTGCTCGAAAAATAAATTTCTCAGCAGAGGAATGTAGCGTTTTGTATGAAGAGTACAGAATGCATAAGGAATTGTTGACGGCAAGTAATGCATTGGTGACCCGACGTATGGCTCTGGAGGCTGTCGACTGATGAACGCTAATTAATTCGGCACAAACGTCTTGAAACGTGCCAGTGGCGAAAAATCTTAAAGCAAGACAAACTTGCAACACTGGCGGTAAAGTTCCTTGTCGATTCGATACTTCAATTGCATCCCTAATTTCATCCGTCAAAGACAGAATATCTTCACGTCTAAACCTGAATTTATCGTATAGTTCTACGTCATCGTAGCGATCTAAAGGATTATTGCGATCGCGGAAAATTCTGTTTCGGCGCAAAATATTACGTCTTTGGTTAGCAAGCCAAACATTCACCGCCATCTTGAAACCGCACGGTTGTTGGCCAGTTAGGCTCGCTAATGGAGGGGTACCGCAGAATTAAATTTAATTTACGATTAGGCAGCTAATGTAGGTCATGCATACCGCTAACAGCCAAATAATGTTCTAGTTAGCCAAACTGACCCTTTAGCACAGATAATGGCGCGACATGCATACGGGCCCAGGACCACAACTTGGTTGAAAGAGCATTCATCCCCGATCCGTATAAAAGATCTGCTGAAACAACCCTAATAGTTACTCTGAAGGCACTCCTTCAGCCGGTCACTTTACAATAAAGGCATCCCACGTACTTTCATTTATTAAACCCCCGTTTACAAAAACAAAATAGAATATAAAATATTAACAAAACACATACATATAAAATGCCTAAATTGCTAAATAATAATACCACAGAAAGCCCTAGTGACTATTTGGCAGAAAGCGTTCAATATCCCCAAGCTGACCCAACAGACCCCATTCACTGACGAGAAGGTTTGGAAGAGCTTTCAAGAAAAAAGTAGGTGATTGGTCTAGCGAAGAAAATAGAAGATAGTAGATTCGTAGAACTGATTAGGAATGAGAAAGAACAAACGAGAATGAAAGAAACAATGGTGATTTAAAGCACTAAATATCCACAAAGTGGGGATACTAGATCTATTTATACAGAAACCACGACACCCCAACGGTGGACAGAACAAGGAAAAAACAAATCCCAGAAATGACCTGCCATTGAGCATCAGAGACAAACTCTATTTATTACCTGAGAGAGACATCAGACACCTAGTACGCTTCTGCCTATGTATTTCACGTGTCAGAGGTCTTTTACAATAGACATTATCATCATAAAAGAGTTTATGACGCCACAAAACTGAGGTGAAAGCTCTAAAATAAGCTTGTACGCAGCAGTTAGGAATGGCTTTATGATTTACAACAAGGCAGTGTACGCCACCCCAGAAAGCAAACTTATAAATGTATACAACGACATACATTCGCCCGAACTTCGCAAAATAAACTTGTGCATGCTGGAGTTTGATATAGTCAGGGACTCCAACAAGTCTCTGAGCTCATGTAAAGACATATCACAACGGATAAGCTGTGAAATGCGATCATTCTAGAATGTGTTTTCTCCCATGAACGAAACTTTACCGTGTGACCGTTCTGTCAAACAAACGAAAATAAGCTGCAAAGTGGGGCCTGCCTCTGCAGAACAAAGCAAAGAACAACTTAAAAGGAAATGAGATGAAAACTGAAATGAAAATTAATCTTTTACATCTGACTGCTCTTCATACTAACTCGCAGCAACTCTAGCGAAATGGAAAGCAATGGCACGAAAGGCCTTTTATTCTTTCTTTCTCAAATAACTTTCTCCATTGTGTTGGGTTTCTTTTTTTTTTTACCATGGCTGCTCTCTCCCATTGATAAAATGGCTGATTGAATGTCGTCACGGCCGAAAGATGAAAAGAAAACCATATTCATGATGACGATGATGATTTTCTTTTTATTTACGTATCTATTTGTTGTTGTTGGTTGTTTTTATTATTATTATTATTATTATTATTATTATTATTATTATTATTATTATTATTATTATTATTATTATTATTATTAGTTCTGACTGTCTAGTTCCCCCTACCCCCTCCTCCCAAAGGATCTTAACAACAATAAAAGCCGGAAAGAGTTGCGTTGAACGCCAGTTGCTACATTGTTTTATTTCTGCAAGAAAAAACGTGATTGTATCTACAATTGCGCTTTTTCTAACTCGGGATAGCAAAACACTAAATCCGCCTCTATCAGCGCGTTGGTTCTTGCTGCTACTGTTGCTGCTGCTGATGATGAAGGGAATAGAACCTAGTGTTTACTGAGTAGTGTTTAGATATCTGGCACTCGCCCGTCTAGTACATATTAGTAGTACTAGTACTACTACTACTACTAAATAATAATAATAATAATAATAATAATAATAATAATAATAATAATAATAATAATAATAATCATCATCATCATCATCTTCATCTTCATCATCATCATCATTATTATTATTATTATTATTATTATTATTATTATTATTATTATTATTATTATTAATAAATAGTATTCACGTAAGGCAGAACTTTAAAAAATCTGTGCCTCATAAGCGTCAGTTTCTTTAAAGTCCGTTCGATGGAATGCTTACACGTTTTCCTTCTCCCCCACCCCACTCAAACCTTCAATGCCATTATTTTTTAATGAATGTTTTTGTTGGCCGGAGTCCTCATGTTTTGAACAAGATTGCGCTAAAACTTCAGGATATTAGGGTTCTGTCCCTTGCACATGTGTACGTGTTCAATGACATCAAATTCTGTATTCATTTGGATTTTGAAAAGCTCAGGGTAGTTTTGGTACCCAGTTAGCCTATTGATCAGTGATATAGGCTTGCTAGAACTAACGTAGATCTTTTACTCTCTGATGATGTTATCTTCTGTACCCTCCAATCCGCATCCATCCCCCATTGCATTAGATATCTCATTACGTTCAGGAAGGGTGAGGAATGATCAACAATTTTTAGGCTTGAATTAGCAAAATGCTAAAGTGACTGTAGACCTAGTAATCCTTTGTTCAGTTTTTAAAAGCCTACAGAAGCCGAAAGTGGAGTTGTTTTGAATTCACAATACACACATCTGTAAGCCCACCAGTATTTAATTTAATTATTTTATTTATTGTATTTGTTTTTAATCAGGGTCTTCTGGCAGTCCAATAGAAGCAGGATCAGGCTAGACTGTAATAATACTAAATTATTATAAGGATATTTATATAGCGCTTTTTGCTATTAAAAAAAATCGGTTCAAAGCGCAATTCTTACGCATTCACACACCATAAAGGAAAATCATGACGATTATTGAAAAAAAAAATAATAATAATAATAAAAGAGTATCCCAAGATACATCTAATTAAAAAAAAGACGAGAGAAATTTTTTTTTAATATATGTATATATATGCATACTACCGGATGTGGGTTGGTAGAGACCATGCGGAACTGACCATTGCTGTGGAAGATGGTTAATGAGCAAAGGAAGACGAGAATAGATGAGTTTTTAGGTTCTGTTTGAAGGAGACTGAGGGTTTGCTGCGGAGAGAAAGTGGGAGTTGACTCCAAGCAGACAGTCCAAAGGCAGAAAAAGAGCGGTATCCGACAGAAACAAGTTCGTTCAAAGGATTCGAAGAGGCAGAGGATCAGAAGCTGAGCGAAGATTGCGTGATGGTGTGTACAGATGGGTGCTGACCGAAAGGTAGCAAGGAGCAGAACCGTTGATGCACTTGAAGCCAAGAAGGTTTACTTTTTAGAGTATTTTTCCCACGTGTGGACACCGGTGGATCTTCCAGTATAGAAGTTTAGTGCTTTAAACTTCCTCTTTTCTATCACTCTTTATAATTCTGCCCTCGCTTTTAATTTCTGTTGTTTGCATATTCACTCATCAATATGTCATTCACCTGTATCTTTGCATCAATCCCTTTCCACTGTTTTCTGTGGCCTTCTTTAGGCCCCTTGCGTTTGCCCTGCAGGGCGACCCGTGTTGGGGGAGAACAGGATCTTGGAGGCTGAGATCATAGAAAGGCTGCGGTCCTTCAAACCAAGACACCTAAGGCTCTTTGGCCCGGACTTCTCCCAGACGGGAGGCTGGTGTGGTCTACGTCAATCAAGCGGCTGGTCGTATATTACCATAGCTCTGCTAGAAGGCTGCGGCATATGTGTCAAACCTGAGCAAGACCGTAGTGGCAGTGCGGACTTGTTTGAGTGTATATCCCTCCTGTAATCCTGGTGCGTTTCCTTGCTGAATTTTACCTTTTAGACGCATCCCCTTGTTGGAAACCGTGGTGGGTGGCAAGGGAGGGGGGGGGTGGTGGTGTGGTTACGAATAAACAATTAAAAACATGGCATATACCAAAAAAAGCGACTACACGAGGACGGAACGGACACGGAGAGATATTTAAACTGGAGTGACGCTGGAGTTGATGGGGTATGGCCCCGTTTCTTGGTTGTGGAGAAGGCAGATCCAGCTATACCACTTGGCAAGCTGTCAACGTTGCCATATGCGAAGGCTTCCATGCAATCTCGACTGTGGGTTATAAGCATGTGAAAAAATTGCCATCTAGTGCAGCTCTCGACCAGAAGGGCGTACGATTGTCTTCTGAAGAGGAATTTGACCGTCTTTTTCGATAGGCCAATACTGTGCACGGACGGTTGAATTACTCCAAGGGAGTCATCAGATGCCAAGACCTGTCTGACATGTCGAAAACACAAATCCACGACGAGCGCTCCAGCCAGAGGGTCACAGCAGTGCAGAGAGTGTTTGTCATCAAGGGACACAAGCATACTCTTACAAATACACTTTTTTTAAAAAAAATTTGCCATGGTAAATTTGCCGGAGTCACTCAAGATGGGAAGTATACAGAGTGAAAAGAAGTGGGCCAAGAACAGAGTCTTGATGAACACCAAAGGTAAGTAGGACTGGAGAAGAATTGGCACTGTTCACAGAGACTGTCTGAAATCTGTCAGAAAGATGCGAAGAGAACCAGTTGAGTGAAGAGCTGGAAATCCCAGAAGTGTTTTCAAGACGTTGGAGGACGTTGGACGATAGTATAATCAATGGCATCAAAGGCCGCAGAGAGATCGAGGAGTGAGAAGGGAAAGTGTCCTAGAGTCAGTGGCAAGCAAGAGGTCATTTAAAATATGGACTAGGAGCAGTTTCAGTGCAATGATCAGACCGGTGGTAAGACTAAAATGGGCAGAGAAGGTTGTTGGAAACAAGTTGTTCATTTAACTGTTTCAGGACAATCTTTTCAAGGAATGCTGATATATGTTGTGACTTCAAACTTCGACTAAAGGAAAACATTGGAGAAAAAAGAGCAAACTAACGCTGTCCTATTTTGCCGTTTAGTGGACAACAAGAATCAGTTGTAGCAATACGCCTGGTACATAATTATTACTAGTTTAATAGTATCACATAATGTAAGCAGGACCCTCTCCCCCCACCCCTCTCCCTCTCATGAAGAGCGTAATCCTCCCTTGCACATAAGTACAAATAGATAGATAGATAGATAGATAGATAGATAGATAGATAGATAGATAGATAGATAGATAGATAGATAGATAGATAGATAGATAGATAGATAGATAGATAGATAGATAGATAGATAGATAGGACAGAAAAAAGAAGAATGAAATAAAGGCCTTTCAATATTCGAAAATATCAAAGTTATAAAGCCACAGTGTTAAGGATATGTGTGCATTTGTTTTGTGAGTAGCAGGTTTATTTTGACATCAATGCCACGTCTCAAGTAAAGATGATATAATTGGTAGTCGTTTATCAAACCAACCTGCTCGATCACTCCGTTCACAAGATGCAGCTCACCTCACAATTCCTAGGTATTCGCAGCTCTTTCTCTGTGCTGGCCCCAATTTTTTGGAACTCTCAGCCCTCCAAACTCCGGCATTCCCTGTCTCCTACCGTGTTCAAAAAGAACCTGAAAGCCTACCTCTTTACCAAATTCCTTTAGATCCAGAACTATCAGTGTGTGAGCGAGTGACTGAATAATGGTGTGTGTGTGTGAGTCTATGTGTGTGTGTTCAATCAGTGTCTTTCGTGTAATGTTCTTGGTTTAAATGCTTTACTGTCAAATACAGGTCTATTTATTGTTTATTGAAGTTGGCACTGTATCGTTTTTAAACAGTTTTATTTAAATGTTACTCTGTTTTATAAAAGACATTCTTTTGTATGGCTATTGAATTATTGTTTTTATTATTGTCATAATATTTCATTTCCTCTTGTCAATAAGTGGTACTTTTTACTTTTAGCTTTTTAAAAATAATTGCTTCATTATTTATTCATAAATCTAATGTATTTATGTGCGTGTATGTGCGAATGTATGTGTGTCTTTAAACATGCCTTTGTATACTTAGATGTGATGTTTGTTAGTACTGTTTAAAGTATTTTGTCTAATAATATTGTACAGTATTGTTCAAATATTTATCCTTGTTAGATGTGATGTTTGTGTTACTTCTTACAATGTTGATCTGTTTAATCTCATAATGTTTTAAAACATTGTTTAAATATTTTCCTGCAAGTGTGTGTGAGTGTGTATGCATGAGAGCGCTTAGAGCAAGCTTTAAGTTCGGTTTTGTGTAATTGTAAAAAAAAATCTTTATTATAATCTTTTTTTTTCTGGTTCTTACAATAAAACTAATAAGCTTCGTGACGCTGAAATGTGCGATATATGGGGGCCTTTAACAAGATGTTACTGCCTTCATTTCTTCAAGTCTTACGTCAAAATACATTTTAAAATGGACTACTTCTTTGTGCAATAATAATTACTCATAACAATTCAATCAAAATATAAAATAATTATGCTCCTTGTTTTCAATGCGCAGGTGATTTCTTTAAAAGTATGTTCTTTTATTTTGTACATGGAAAAGGAAGTTATGGAAAAAGTCATTTTAAAAATTTTATTACCGCACGAAGTAATTACATCAGAACCATTTTTTTCAAATTTGATTTTCAAAGTTAAAGAAACGGCCAAAGTTGTATCCCTGGAACTCTGGAAAGACATCGTCGTGTCTATAATCGATCTGCTTAAGTGCACTTTCAATGTTCTGTAATACTGAAAATGTTATTTTGAAACCAGCTGATTACTTTAGTAGCAATGCGTATATTGAAATTGCTATGATAATTGACAAGAGCTTGTGCTCTTAGAGTGCAAACTGAAAGGCTGAGATCTATAACACAGCATACCGACTTGAGTATGATTGTGTCATCCCGTAATGTGTAGGCCAGTGTCCCTCGGGGACGCATTCTACTCCGTACAATAACGAGAAATACAAATTACTGATACAAGAAAATCTTTTGCAAAGTTCTTTTTATTTTGTTGTGTTTTTTTTTTTTCAAAGTGTCGGCACATTATTTAACACTGATAATAATGATATTGGCTTTGTTGGAATCAAGCACAAAATGCGCACACACAGGCTCGCGCGCGCACACACAAACACACACACACTTACACACAAAAACCTTTTGATCAATGAGTACCATTGTAAGTGACTAAAGAAAAGGCAAGAAGTATTCACTTCTTCAGCACAACTACTATAGATTCCAGACATTCAGAATAAGGAGCCCAGATAAAAGATACATAAATACATATCACACGCACAATCGAGATATATATATATATATATATATATATATATATATATATATATATATATATATATATATATATATAGATATACCCCCTTGCTTTTGGGTACCCCCACTATAATTGCATGTAATTTATCACTTGTAGACGGACCGCTAACCCTAACCCTAACCCGTTTCGAGCGCACTGCCTTACCCTAATCGTCGAGGCACTGCCTTACCCTAATCGTCGAGGCACTGCCTTACCCTAATCGTCGTTTTCTGGGAGCCGCCTTGGATCCGGGGACCCGGCCGGGTCCCCAGATCCAAAGCCGGGTACCCAAATGACCGGTTGGTGACTTTTAAGGTGCCCAGAAGCAATGATTTATAAGCCTATATATATATATATATATATATATATATATATATATATATATATATATATATATATATATTTATATATATATGTATATATATATATATATATATATATATATATATATATACATATATATATATATATATATATATATATATATATATATATATATATATATATATATATATATATATATATATATATATATATATATATATATATATATATATATGGAATAACTCCTATCAGACCTCTAAGCAGTGCTCCGCCTTCCATTTCAAACAAGTCCCTTACGGTTACTATCAGGTTGAGAGAAAGAGAAAGGGAGGGAGAGAAACAGACAGACAAAGAGAGAAATACAGAGACAGAGAGAGAGACGATAGAGAGTGACAGAAGAGAGTGAGTGAGAAAAGGAAGTTAGCGTTCTGGACTGTTCCACCTCCGCGCTTCCCCCTCCAGCCCATCCACCCACCCATCCGCGACCCCTTATCCCTCTGTTTCTCTCTCTCCTCCCTCCCTCTCTCTATCCCTTCTCCTCTCTCCCTTCCTCCCTTCTTTACTTCCTTCCTCCCTCCCTCGCAAACACACGCGCTTTCCTTTTGCATAAAAACAGGAGGTGTACGAAGAAGAAGAATAAGAAGAAGTGCTGGTAAACGAGGGAAGAGAAATCTGGCCCAGAAAAAAGTGAAACACGCCTGCCCCCGACTGTTGAACACTCATAAAGGATAGAGTTGCCAGACGAGAGAGGATCGATAAATGCAAATTTCAGTCGTCAACAACGGTCTCCACTTGTCTCTAACATTTAACATTCCTTGCCACATTTGGGGAAGAAAAATAACTTTTTTCAACTTGTTCTTTATTTATGTTATTAGTGCTATTCAACAGCATGTTACTCACACACACACACACACACACACAAACACACACACGAGTGCACGCCCATGCACCCCCCACACACACACCCACACACACACCAACGCACACCCACGCATATACACTTAAACTCGGAGATCTCAGGCTTTCTCGTCAACAACATTAATATTCGGTGCCCAAAAATGGAAACTTCGCGCTTTTCGAGCACCGGAGCATACGTCTTCGGTGTGGCAAAAGAAATATATTCTGCCATGTAATACCAGCCTTAAAATTCTCTCTGTCGCTAAACCGTCTCTTCTTACATTTCAAAGGTCAACAACGAAACCCAGTAATAGTTGGTGCTGACTCGGCTCTTTGCAATCCGCTTGGTACTATAAACAATAACTAAGTAACTAACCCAGCAATAGAAACATCGACAGCACGCCTACGAACGCACAGCAGGGAAATAACTCAAACTCGCAAACTAACTAAAACTCTCAAACAACAGGTTCGCATCCAAAAAATAAAATCTTCGGTTTTTTTTTACCCTAAACCTACGATCATAAGGAGAAAGAAATAATCTTCCTGCCTAATTATTATCACACGACGGCGCATTGAAAGCACTTTCCAAGAACTTGCTATCTCTTTTTCTTACTTTTTAACAGAACTAACTCAGGCAAATTGTTCCATAAATGACATATAAGCGAAATGGAGTGGAGCGGAACCCTGTGTGTGTGTGTCTGCGTGTGTCTGTGTGGTTGTGTGAGTGTGTAAGTGAGAGAGAAAGAAGAAAAAAAATACAGACGAGAGGAATGAAGAGCGTGGGAGATGGGAAGTGATTGGATTTAATCAGACGAATAAGTAATAAAACAAAGAAATCGTACAGAGACAACGAAAGCTGCGACGGGAATGTTCAATCCAACGAACATAAAAATCGAAAAGCGAAAAAGCAATGCAAAGTCAGTCACAAAAGTTCTGAACTCTTTTTCCTCCTATTTCAGAAGAAGAAGAGGAAGAAGAAAAAGAAGAAGTCTGGAACCAAGGCGGCTGCAAAAAAGCCGTGAAAAGAGATTTAAAAAAAAACACAGTTCATCCATTTTTTAAAAATCCTAAATAAATGTTTTTTGGGTGAAAAGTAACTAATGTTAAAGTATTGAAAAAGTGTCTAGAGTTTGGTGGAACCAGCATGTAGGTTACTGCATCAGAAAGCACCGCTGATGTGAACTGGCAGATGCAAAACGTTGACATTTCTTACCAAAAACATATGCATATAAACAAAGCACAAACGCCCAATACGGGTGCAGAAGGGCAGACAGACATTTAAGGAAACAAATATCAACGCAAGTACATACTTCATTTTCGCGACACTTTTGTCCTCGATTTAACTGCAAAAGTCGTTTACCTTTATTATGCTGCGGCCGTCGTTTCAGGAGAATGCTGTGTTCAGCTAATCGCTATCAGGCAAGTTTTCAGCCAACTTCTAATTCATTCAATTCCTTTTTTTTTTCTTTCTCATTCCCTACTTGATTCCTGAATCGTGTTTAAACTGGGATTTATTTATTATTTATTGCACCATCTTTAATTATTATTCATTTGAAATTAATTTTCGTTCATTTCTATTTTAAAGATTCCTTTGGTTCACCGAAGAAAAGAGGTGAATATATAGGAAAAGTACCGCGAAGTCGTTTTAGTTAGGTTATGCCATACTCCTAAAATTATTTTACTGTCATCTTCCTGCGATAAGGATACTCTTGATAACAAAACGCAGTAGAAAGAAAAAGAAGAGGAATTTAACAAAAATTCATGTTAGGTAATACAAACAAAAATGCAAATTTGAAAAAAAAAGGACGTTGAGGAGTGAGGTGGGGGGGAAGGAGGAATGAACATAGTATTAAGAACATTAAAACAGGTAGGGATGTAATTATTTCCGCTGAACGCGCTCGAATACTATCTTCTGCATCTGGAGTATCTCTGAAGATCTCATTCTTTCAGTCCTCACTTTCCTTATTTCTTCCAGCCTAAACGTTTTTACGAGTGTACCTGTAGTGTACTATCAGTAAAGTTGTTTACACAGTCTAAAGGCAGTAGCGCTGGGCGCTTGCTTCTGCTAATTCAGGCTATACTAATTTCGACATCATTAGTTTTAGTGTCTACAAAACTTAAACTTTTTATTAAATAACTTGTTATGTTACCTTCCTCTGGACATTTCCAGTGTTTGTGATCAAGCTATTAGGTAGTTTTTACCCAGGGTTACATTACATTACATGGTTATTGCTTTAGGTCCAGCGGACTCTTCCGAGCCAAATCAGGACCAGATTCTTTACCCAGGGTACAAAAGGAAAACCAGTAATAATGCTGATTTAATTTATCCAACAACATCGGAGTTTTGTTAGGTAATAGTGATTAGCCTTCTACCCTTCTGTAGGAAAATGATTTGACTGTTCTTTGTTGGTTGTTTACGGTGTGATTTAAACATTGATCATAAATGAATCCATCAAGCCATTGGACAACACGATGACATGCTCACAGTGGTGAACAAACGGAAACTCCGATGGTATGGCCTACTCACTAGAGCTTCAGGTCTTGCAAAGACCATCCTGCAAGTCGCGGTGCAAAGAGGCAGAAGAAGAGGGAGACAGAAAAAGAGGTGGGAGGACAACATTCGAGAACGGGCTGGCTTGACACTGAGCGAAACCATGAGGGTTGCTGAGGACAGAGAAAGATGAAGTACGCTGGTTAAACGATCATCTTTGGTGCCCCTACGACCTTCGAGTTACGGGATAGGATAGGATAGGATACATGAATCGTCGAATTAAAATATGTGAAAGGAGGTTGGAAATGATAATATGTTACGGATGAGACGTGCACGATAGTTCCGAACATTTTGATTTGCACAGCTTGCAATAATAACATGTATTTACACCTCTGATTTGGTTCTGCGCTGTTGCTAAATAAAGCTTTTGATAATAGGGAATTCTTGCGCTTAGCGAAAATATTTTTCTTCTTCGCTCGCTGCACTGGGAAACCCTGGAATACTCTATCACAAGACGTCGCGTATCAGCCGACAAAGAATGTATACTTTCGGCGTTGTGCAACAACTAGGTCTCTGAGCTCACTTTCGACAGGCAGCGTTATCACGGTCACAGAACTGAATCGTGTAGGAAACAAGAACAGCTGAGGATGCATGACTGAATTGTGTATGTACTAGACATATTCACAGCTACATATTTTTACGGAAAACAATCACCGAAAGATTGTTGTGGGTTTTCTTTCGTCAATACATGGAATGTTTATTTCCACGGGTATTAAAAAAATCAGGACCTAACGCCGCGCAGGTTCAGATGCGATGGCTCTAAAATTTAAACAAGGAAATCACCATAAAAAATATTTTCGTTGAGTTGCAAAAAGTTCCTAGTGCTGATAATTTTCCTCGGTCGATATTGTTGTAGTAGCGTTGAGAACGTTGTGGAATTACTTGTTTATTATCGATCACATTTCCAGATCTTTCAGGCGAAAGCTAGTGAAACCTGTATATTCGTAAACATTATGTGACGTAAGACAGTGCAAAGTTCCGTTGACGAGTTTCATTTTCCATTGGGTGTTATTGCGTCATTCTGGAATGTTCTAAGCACTTCTACATTGTTGAGAGGCTATATTTTATAAGTAATGCACTGTCTGCTTCAGAGTAGTGATTTTGGGAAAGCGATCTTGTACGCAATTTGTGTTTACTGAATAAAGTTGGATTCATATTTTGTTTTATAACCTCCGATTCTCATCGCAAGATAAATATCTTTGTGTATTATGAGGAGGACAATAAATTGTTCGCAATATATGAAATATATATAATATGGCACAGCGTCTAAGGACCTGCCGCAGTATTTCTGTTTGTGTAGGTGTGGAGGTTAGGGGAGTATGTGGGGGTTTTAGGGGTGGGGTATTTCTTACTTCATCTAAGTATATTCTCAAACGATTTTGTATTTCACCATTTCTATGTACCACTGATCAATTATGCGTGAGAATGCGCCTTGAATCACTTTTTTGTGCACTATAAAAATGTTGTTGTTGTTGTTGTTGTTGTTGTTGTTGTTGTTATTTATATTATTATTATTATTATTATTATTATTATTATTATTATTATTATTATTATTATTATTATTATTATTATTATTATTATTATTATTAAATGGTTATTTGTAGAGCGCGGTACCGCACTTAGTGTGCGCTCGGCGCATTTGACATCTTAGAAATTACAATTAAAATTGTAATGAAATAACTAAAACAATATATGCATATAAAGTCGTTGGGACACCACAGATTATCGTTTAACCAGCATACTCCATCTTTCTCTGTCTTCAGCAACCCTCGCGGCTTCGCTCAGTGCCACGCCATTCCATTCTCGAATGTTGTCCTCCCACCTCATGTTCTGTCTCCTTCTTCTTCTGCCTCCGTGCACCGTGCCTTGCAGGATGGTCTTTGCAAGGCCTGATGCTCTGGTGACGTGATTATATCATCGGAATTTCCGATTCTTCCTCACTGTAAGCATGTCATCGTGTTGTCCAATGGCTGTCTGTCGGACTTCGTCGTAAGTGATGTGCTATCAGTGAAAAAATTATCTTCTTTTCTTGTTTTGTATGTTTTCTTTTTGATTAGTTGTAAATTTTTGACTTTGTAAACGCCTAGGGCTTTGTTTAGATTAGGCGTCAATAGCCATAATAATAATAATAATAATAACAATAATAATAATAATAATAATAATAATAATAATAATAATAATAATAATAATAATAATGTGCTGAGTATAGCAAATGCCCAGAAGTCTTCTGTAGCACCTCCTCATCTCCATGCTTTGTATTCTTCGTTGGAGATCTGCTGTGAGGGTCTATGTTTCGCAAGCGTATAGGAAGATGGAGATGACAAGGGAGCGCAGCAGCCTTACCTTGGGATGTAGACTGAGAGTCCTGTCTTTTTAAATGGGCTTCTACCTTTTCAGGGCCGCAGTTGTTTGTGCGATCCTGGAGAGGACATCATGTCAGTACCAATTGTCTGATACAATGGCTCCTAAATATTTGAAACTATGCACTGTGTTGAGGGACTGGCCTAGGACTTTGATGTCCATGATGATGCCTGACTGCAAACTTTCGTAAATTATCAACGTTTGAGAGGGCAATACAAGATATACAGAAATTCAAGGAACAGTGGTGTTGGTCTAATGAACATGTGGTTGGCTTTGATTTGAGAATAATAGTTTTGACAATATCCTCAGTAATGGGCTGGAGAAAAGAAAAAGAACACTCACTGACCACATGGTCGTGAGACACCGATGACGTGGGAGCCGATCCAACTCAGACCTAATGGCTGCGGCTTTGTCTGTTTCGTGTTCGGAAATAGACAACACAGCATGAAACAATACCCCCCCCCCCCCCTCTCTCTCTCTCTCTCTCTCTCTCTCTCTCTCTCCCTCTCTCTCTCTCTCCCTCTCTCTCTTTCTCTCTCTCTCACACACACACACACACACACAAAGTTATGCGTAGCCGTGGTACAGAGACTGGGGTGCGACTATGTCAAGTCTGGCACGGAATTCTAAACAGTTCGGTAACTTTCGAGTTCGCTGGAAATGTATCCACCGAAAGAAGTAATCACCTATGTACCAGCCTTCGACCGTTGAATGAACTGTAACTAATTTAGTGATAATGTAAAACAGATGTAATCACCAAGGCAATAGTCACAAACAGTACAAAACTCACAAACCCTCCATCAAAAACTTCATAGAGGAAAGAGTGTGGGGGAAGGTGGGGAAGGTAAGGTGGCGGAGGAGTAGAAGAGGGGAGGGAGGAGGGACGGAGGGTGGGGTCGGAAATCCCACAACACAGCATGAAACAATACCCCCCCCCCCTCTCTCTCTCTCTCTCTCTCTCTCTCTCTCTCTCTCTCTCTCTCTCTCTCTCTCTCTCTCTCTCTCTCTCTCTCTCTCTCTCTCTCTCTCTCTCACACACACACACACACAGTTATGCGCAGCCGTTGGACAGAGATTGCAGTGCGACCTGGCGACCAAGAGATTTATGTTTTATTCCTATGTCTAGTCTTTCACGGAATTGTAAAGGGTTCTGTAACTTTCAAGTTCTAGGCAATGGATCTGCCGATGTGATAGAAAACCGCGGACAGCGGCAGCGAATCACAGCACCGTTAGGTTACGATTTTTGTTTTTTCATGGGTACAACTAACAAGCAAGGGAACATTCACAGTCAGACAGGTTTTCTGATTCCATCTGTATCTCTCTAGGCTACCGCTCCGCGCAATCTCCGGCATATGGATACGCATCTTTACGCTCCAACTCCAGTAATAAATACTCGACGCTTTTAGTAAATTTAGAAAGTCAATCTAGCAAGAATAAAATACGAAATAAACTCCGTAGGGAAATTTCCCTTGTAGCACTTTGAAAGACCATGTGAACTTTTATTTCCATTACTACCTGCCCACCTTCCTCTTTATCACCCACTAGCCCTCTAGTGTTCATCATTATTATTCTTACTACTACTACTCCACCCCCCACCCCCATCCCACCCCCGTTCTTCCTACTTCTCTGATGAAAGGGAATTCAAAGGAGGTAAGGAAAGTTACTTCTAAAACTTTAGTAAATAAATTATTGTCAGTTTCTCCTTCCCAAGACGTGTAATCTTCAACGCGTATTACGAACAACTTTACTTACCTATCAGATTAGTCTTTTAATAACTGTGTTCGATATTCACGATTCATCACCATCTGAACCAGCAACGATCCCCTCCCCCTTCCTTCTTTTTCTTCTTCCTATCATCATCAACAACAACAACAACAACAACAACAACAACAACAACAACAACAACAACAACATTATCCTCGTTCTCGTAGTCCTCTTCTTCCTATTTATCCTCCTCCTCATCATTATGAACTCTTCAAAGTGCAAAATGTTGCATGAACTACTTTTTATAGTTTACAAGTTTATTTTTAAACTTCCGCAAACTCATTGTTCTTTTTTCAAACTTGGTAATTTAATGTTGTCAACAAACTTATAAGAGCTCCCCTTCAACTTCCAAGAGACATAAATTGCCTGTCAATGTAGCTGGTTCATCATCATCAACATCAGCAGCAGCAGCCTCGCGATTCATGATTCATCAACATTCTCAAATCACCAGCAACAGCATCCTCATCGAGGACATCATCTCCGTATGTTCAAACTTAAGTGCAAAATGTTCATGGACTACTTTTGACCAAATATGTGTATAGTCGATGAATTACGGTACTTACTTATGTATAGAAGTGTGCATTCATAAAGACTGTCTTTGAAAATATACACTGAAGATCGGATATATTCACGCCAATCAAACTTCCAACCTTCTTATAAATATATGTGGTTATTCTAGCTAATCTCCGCCATTTTGAAAACAAAATTCAATAATATTAAAGTATGATTTTTTATGATTTTATTTCTTCTCCAAATTCCGGTCACAAGAAGCTTGAATTTAACCGATGGTAGGTTAAAACTTGCGATGGAATGCGTGCGTGACTAGACTGCGGTTTATAATCTCATCCGAAGGATGGAGATTTTAGACTAGAAGCCCAATCTTAAATCTGTGTAAATTCACTTTCAAATTCATACTAACAGACAGTTATATACAATTATATTTTTAACAGAGAGAGAGAGAGAGAGAGAGAGAGAGAGAGAGAGAGAGAGAGAGAGAGAGAGAGAGAGAGAGAGAGAGAGAGAGAGACACACACACACACACAGGGAGAAGGAGACGGAGAAAAGATGGGTGGAGAAGGGAGTCCTTATCAAGCCTACTGCCCCTGTATTGGAATGACAAAAAAATCGTTCAAGTAATGCACATCAATCTCACTACGATGCCGTACGTGAGGACGGAAGAAAGAGATGTGAAGAAACATCTTGACAGCAACATCGTGATCAGCACCATGATGCAATACCTTGCAAGGGAAGGCGAAGGGTTAGAGGGGAGGGCACAAAAGACGATAGGCGAACATTTAGATAAGCCTATCCCACACTGGTACGCTGGTTAAACGATCATCTGTGGTGCCCTTACGACCTCCGAGTTATGGGATAGGATAGGATCCCACACCGCGTAGCACAGACGGCCGAGGTTTACGTCACGTCGCTCCTCTCCCCCACGATGTAGATTCGAGGTTTACGTCGCTCTTCTCCTCCACGTTGAAAATGCGAGGCTTATGTCGCTTCTCTCCTACATGATGGAGATCAGAGGCGTACTTCGCTCCTCTACTCCATGGTGGGTATGCAACGAAAGCCTCTGCCTCGCAGTATGCGCCTGTCCTTGAGAGAGGGAGGGAAATGAGCGGCAATTTGGACGGGATTAAATTCTGTGAAAGTTTCACACTACTGTAGCGAGCGACACGGTGTGTGAGAGATAGAGGATGGGGACGGAGAGTTTGGAGGAAGGGAAGCGGAAGAAGGGGCAAAGGGACCTAAGTGAAGCTAAGTCGTACGGGATGTAGTACTGTCAAAGTTGAATGCTAACGTAGCCAGCTCCACCCTGAAGACTGCAGCTAAGTCGACCAGTGATGAGCATTTTGGAGGCAAAGACAGGGAAACGAGTAAGCGAGATTTGAGAGCGAAGAAGGCATGGGGCATGGATGATCATCGGTGACGTGTCGCCGTAGTGACCTCTGTCACTAAGGTCAAAGGCGGTACGACGTTAAGCATGTCATACGGAACACATGCTGTTAACAGGGCTTTGGAAAGTCACGACATGCTGCCCGAGTATTAGGAAAAATGTCACATTCAGTCAACAGCAGCACATGAAATACTGTCAATAATTATGTTGTTGTTTTGTTATTGATTGTTGTTGCTGTTTTGTAATCGTTGTCCGTCTAATTCATAATATGCATAAAGGTTCACAATTCTCGACGATCTGGTGACGAAGTTGACCTACAGGCTTAGGTGAAGAAAAAAGAAGAGGGGTAGGAGAAGAAAAAGGAACAGGAGGAGGAGACGAAGAAGGAGGAAGAAGAAGAAGAAGAAGAAGAAGAAGAAGAAGAAGAAGAAGAAGAAGAAGAAGAAGAAGAAGAAGAAGAAGAAGAAGAAGAAGAAGAAGAAATCACGAAAACGAACATTATATTCCCTTCGTATTGATCGATCTCGTCACGAAGTTGACCTCCACATTGAGTAGAAGAAGAAAGAAGAGAAATGGTAGAAGAAAACCAAATAGAGGAGGAGGAGGAGAAGGAGGAGGAGGAGGAGGAGGAAGAAGAAGAAGAAGAAGAAGAAGAAGAAGAAGAAGAAGAAGAAGAAGAAGAAGAAGAAGAAGAAGAAGAAGAAGAAGAAGAAGACATCACGCTTCGCATTACTGTTTTCAATAATGAATTGTCTTGCATCAGGCAATTCTAGCTCACGAGCTTTCACCATATAACCGTTTATCCTCTCGAGGCTTTATACATCACGCTCCTCCGTCAGAGTTCGGATAATATATAATTGTTTTGTTTATTACCTGGATAGCCTGCCTAGTATCACCACACAACAGTGCATTACCAGTAGCTAAAGTGCGTGTCTGAGGTTATGAAACGTTTGTGAACTTATAAAATGGTCAATTCGCGCTAACAGATGAATATTATTTTGCTTCTTCATACATTTTTGATATATAATAATTGCGATAACTGAGACTAAACTTCTTGTCCGAGCTTTTAAAATGTCGCCTGTCATAGCAGTAAATGGGTTACCTCTCTCAGGAGCCCAATTAACTGCGGAAAGATTTTTTATCCAGGAGCCCTTTGCTAGACTGGCACCGTGACGTTATCAAGGACCTCACGGTTTGCTCATGCTGCTTGTGCACCCATATCCCCCAATCACAAGCGTTCCTTTTTTTTTTTTTTTTTTTTAAATAATATGAAGTAATAGATTTTTCTACAATCATACTGCAAAATATCTTTGGGTGTGGGGTAGGGGGAAATGACCCCAGACTCGCTTTAAAAAAAATTCCCCTCGACCCCCCCCCCCCCCAAAACACACAAAAAAGCCCACAAAAACCGGTTCACTCCAAGCGGTGTGTGACGAACACGTTCCAAAGCGTTGTTGTGAAATAACCTAGTAGTGTCCTTATGCCTCCTATGACTTATGCCGAACTAAATACCAATCGCTATCGCTTAAGAAACCATCTTATCCTATCCCGTAAATCGGAAGTCGTTGGGGCATCACAGATGATCGTTTAAACAGCGTACTCCATCTTTCTCTGTCCTCAGCAACCCTGATGGCTTCGCTCAGTGTCAAGCCAGTCCATTCTCGAATGTTTTCCTCCCACCTCTTTTTCGGTCTCCCTCTTCTTCTACCTCCTTGCACTGTACCTTGCAGGATGGTCTTTGCAAGGCCTGATGATCTGGTGACGTGGCCGTACCGTCGGAGTTTCCGTTTTTTTCACCACTGTGAGCAGGTCATCGTGTTGTTCAATGGCTTGTGTGATGGTCTGTCGGACTTCGTCGTTGGTGATGTGCTGGGTATTGGAAATGCCCAGAAGTTGTCTGTAGCATCTCATATCCATGCTTTGTATTTTTCGTTGTAGATCTGCTTTGAGGGTCCATGTTTCGCAAGCGTATAGGAAGACGGAGATGACAAGGGAGCACAGCAGCCTTATCTTGTAATGGAGACTGATCTTGTTTTTCGAAATGGGCTTCAAACTTGTCAGGGCAGCAGTTGTTTGTGCGATCCTGGAGAGGACTTCCTGTCGGGACTCATTGTCTGATACAATGGCTCCTAGATATTTGAAGCTATGCACTGTGTTGAAGGATTGACCTTGGACTTTGATGTCCATGCTGATGCCATTGTTCTTGTTGGTCATCATTTTGGTCTTCTCTGCACTAATTTACATTCCATAGGCTCTGGAGGTGGTGTCAAGCCTCTGTACAAGCTGTTCAAGTTCTTGTTCCTCTCCAGTCAATCCATCAATGTCATCCGCAAAACAAAGGTTGGAGATTGCTCTACCCCTATGCTGACTGTGCCTTCGTGATCTCCAAGGGCATCTGACATGATGCACTCTAGGAAGATGTTGAAGAGCGTTGGAGAGAGTAGACATCCTTGACACACACCGATTGTTGTTCTGAACCAGTTTCCGATGGCGCTGTAATGGAGGACTGCATTGGTAGCCTTGTCATACAGGCATTTGATGACTTCAATAATATCACCAAGTGTTTTTATTCTTGAATGAATTGCTTGACACATAGTCTGACTTTCGGGACTACCTGGGTTTCTTTTCTGCCTGACCAGCCACTGACTAAGCCAATTGACCGTACATTAACAGTAACCATATTGTCACGAATATAGGGGGGTGGGGGGATGAGGATTAGCAATTATTCCCCCGCGCTGTGTTGCCTCCCTTGACTAGGCCAACGTGCGGCGACATTCAGGGAAATAATGCTGGGAATACTAAAGAATGATAGAAAGTTAAAAAGGGCAGACGAGAAGAATACAAACTAAACTAGTGGAGAATTTGAACAAGGGGAAGTCGGGGGTTATAATACAATAATAGACAATTTATTAAATTGATGCAGGTCAGGCGTAGGTGGTAGGCTTACGGCTGAGTCACTAGTAAGAGTCTGTTAACGTCCAGGGTATCTTGGAGTTATTCTGGTTTAGCTATCTGAGGGTCACTGGGGCGATTGTGGACTGATATCATCATAAGGCAAGGGGGTATCTGGCTGCTTTAGCGTGGTTAGCCAGATGTTCCGAGAATTGTGGTGTGCGCTGGGTGCGCACTTATCTGCTGTGGCGTGTAGGCGGTGGTTGCCTCAGGAATCTGGATGGCGATTGCGCAAGTGTCCAGTCGCGTGGCGTCAGTCTTCCAATCCAGGTCACTGGGTCGAATTCTTGAGTAATAGGAGTTGTGGTACAACCAGTCTACGGTGCTGGCCGGTTGCTGTATTTCTGCTTTCACGCTTCACGGTGTCAACCAGGGGATCTGGGTTGCACGCAGCGGGTCTGAGTCTCGTAGCAGCCCGGTATAAGGGCCCGTTCTTGACCAAGGAACGGGTAGAAACACAAGAATATTGTCGAAGCTCAGCGGTCGCAACGTGGGTGCAGACGTGTCCTCGGCAAGCAGTGTGTTTGCTCGGGCTGGCGGAATAAGACTGACGCCTGGGTCTAACTATTTCGGGGTTCCAAGGGGCTATCCCGAGGGGCGGGGCTTGGGTGGCTTGGCCAGCGGGCAAGTAGGTAGAAACTTGACGCGAGCAGCGCCAGGGCTAAATCGTACGCTTGTGACACATATAAGGGTCCGCTGTTTTAAATAACCGTACAGTAACCAAAGTTTCTCCTTCCCCAAATAATCATTTGCCGTCACAGCAAAACCTCCAGTCAGTGCGGTGTTTACTGAAAGACTCGCTACGAGTTAACTTCGCTAGGTAAAATGGTCGCAGATGCAATTTCCAACAGAAAACGTGACCGCCGAGCAGAACATTTTCACTGAAAATGAAACCCACTGAAAACCTTTTCCCACAGCTAACCATCAGGAGTGGTATTTAGGAAGCAGTTACGCAATATATAAATCCACAAAGCAGTGGGTAATTCCGTACCCTACTGTATCCACTTGGTAAAAGCTTCCTGAATATCACCCCTGGGAGACCACTTTCACAGGAATATCTGCCAAGTGATCGATGTTACTGGCAAATTCGTAAAATGAGAGGGAAATTCACCGAAAATTGGTGCGCTTACTGCTACATCAATTTCAGAATGGATCACATGACTTCGAATTCATGCAACCATGAAAGAATGTCTTTTGCTGGGGCAGATTTTAAAGACTAATAATGTTACTGCCACTCACTTTCTCAAGTGAAGTACTCATATCAGATCGGCACGTTGTTGTTGTTGTTGTTGTTGTTGGACATTCTGTTGATTTATGTGCTGTCAAAAAACAACAACAACAACAATATAATATCATTTCGGGTAATATATATATTCTATCATAATTATGCTATCTAGGTACTGGGAGATCAGTAGCGGAATGATTCATTCGCCTCGCTTGATGCAGAGAATATGGGCGCAGCGTAGACACTGTTGAAAACAAACGACGATGACCAAAACGATGACGGTAATTATAACGATAACGACAAGTACAAATCATCATCATCACCATGTACCATCATCATCATCACTATCATCATCATCTTCACTACCATTACCACCATCTTTATACATTAGTTTATAGGCGAAGTTTAGGAACAACAAGACGACGAAGCAGACTAACAACAACGACGACAACGAAGCAGGGTTCTTTCTCTGGAAGGTGGATCCGACAAATTTCATCGGATTATGAACCAGAAAGACTGAAGGTTACATAACTGTTTCACTGGAGCACATTCATACGCAGACTACACTATATCCATCCGAGCAACACCAGAAAACTTTTTTGTGCGTTTGTTTAGCCTCCTGACCTTGCATATATTTATTGTGCCACAACTGTTCGGATATTAGCAATATAATAATTCAATCTTTCATTCAGTCTTTCATTTAAACAATTATTCACGCATTCATTGTGTGACCTCTCAAGAGCCGCAGAGCTCATGTAATATGTAGCCTGAAAAATATGCACAGGCACTTACAGGGTTAAACTAATCTTCCCATCAGAACCAAATGAAATCGCAGTGATAGTCAAGCTGCAAGTGCTCAAAGGCACTGAAAGGGTTAAACCAATCTTCCCAATCAAAGAAAGACAAAGCCGATCCTTTCAAACTAATTACTCTTTGTATTGCCGTCATGTCAGTAATCCCCTTTGAACTCCGTACACTGTTAAAGACCTTCATTTATTCTTCTCAACCAATCAATCGTGCAATCTACGGCTTCAGTCATGGCCTGAAATAACTCTTCCAATGTAGATTAATCTTTTCAAACGAACACAGTTGCTTTTATGTCTTATGCGTAACGTTATCCTCTCGTACTAATTATAATTACACCCTCCAGTACCTCCATTAGTCTTCTTCGCAGGGAAGGAAACAGGTCATTTCCACATTGATTACTCGCTTTTGACGTAGGTCATCTCCACATTTATTCCTTTGCAAATGCGATAGCTGGGACTTATTCTAAGTAGTGACAGAGTGGGTGAGTGGTACCACGTTCGCTTGGCGCGAGAGGAGAGCCCTGGTTCACATCTCTAAGGTTACCGGACAGTTTTCTATCACAAGAGTCGACTTTCTGTACTGAAACTTTATACGGTGATGAACTCCCACATCCTACGCACCCACGCCTGTGTAGATGTAGCGGCACGTTACAGAACCCGGTCATGTAATCCAAAAGGGGCAGGTGAGAGGTTCAAACAAACGCTTAAATAAACAAAACGGTCGCTCAGTGGTCAGGGACGCTTAATAATGCCATTGATGCTGCAAGTTGGCGTCCTGCTCGGATTGAGTTATCTTCTATTGTTAGCCAGTCGTAGGAGGTTTTAAATATTCAGGCGTGCGAGGAAAGCATTCGTTGACAAATAGGCAGGTCAATATCATGATTTCTTTTCAAAATATTCAAGTGTACTAGGAAGCAGACGAATTCTAAATTGGTGCCATAGTGCTCAAATTAAATGAACAATAAACTACTCTCTTTTTAGGTTTGATGATTCAGTAACGTTGCACACAGTTCAAATTTCCTTGTGTGAATGGGGACAATAGATCGTCTTGTATCTTGTATCGACCAACCTCAAAAGGTCTATCGTCTACTGATTTCTGTATTCTAGTACAACCAGCATAATACGGTGTCAAATCTAAACTGGTTCATCCCGCTGTGCCCTTTGCATCATCATCAATCATCATTATCATCATCAATCATCATTATCATCATCATCAATCATCATCATCATCATCATAAAACAATACCAAATTTTCTTTTTATTTTGTATTCTTCTAGCATGATGCGGTAATTCGTCATTCTTCGGTCAAGTACTAAACTAGGGCACACAGTAGTTATCATCCATGCATGACTCTCCAGCTGCGACGTTGTTCATCGCCATCATCGTCATCTATCGGTATTGTACTTCAACCGCGGTTACGGGCAGCTTTACTCATTCATATGTTAAGCAGGGCATACATGGTTGACAGTACTTATCAATGTAGTGTACGGCCCTCCCTCCTGCTGTGCTCTTTCAATGAGAATCGCAGATTAACCTTTGCTGCCAAGTGCAACCTACATTCACACCTCCACGTATTTTTATTATGAGTGGTTTTGTTTTGTGTAGTTGTATTTTAGTAGTAGTAGTAGTAGCAGTAGCAGTAGCAGCAGCAGCAGTAGTAGTAGTAGTAGTAGTAGTAGTAGTAGTAGTAGTAGTAGTAGTAGTAGTAGTAGTAGTAGTAGTAGTAGCAAATGTGCACACATTAAAGGTACCACGCTCACTTGCACCTATACAAAGAATATAGACACACTATAACATACACACGCATGCCCACACCGGCACACACGTACTCAGATCTGGCTGACAACAGTACAGATGTTGGATGTGCCTGCTCCCAGGCTCTGACAAGGCACACTGCCCTATATACATTCCTTGCACTGTCAAAGGACCAAACCCCGCCGGTGACCCATTGACATATACACTGGAACTGTTCATCCATTAAAACAGACGAAGGGAGAGGAGAAGAAGACACACTAGTACTTCTGATTTGAAATCAAACAAACACGTCTGCCGTGGTTACTAGTGGGGAAAAAAGTGTTAAGCTCATGAAAACTCGAAGGGAGAGGAAAAGAGAGATCGAGGGAAAAAGAGAAAAGGAATGGAAGAAAAAAAGTGAGATCGATGAGAAGGAGGAGCTGTCTCTGTCTACCAGTAAACTAGCTTGTATGCCTCTAGAAAACAAGGGATAAAGAGAATAAGGTAGTTCGGCCTACGGCTACAATTAGCAGGTGGACTGGAGCATTTACCATTTTCCTCATTAACCCTTTAGCTTGGAAATAAGAATGAGAACCCAGTAATTCACGGTTTTAAATCCATGAAACATTTCTAGCACTGTCTACTACCAAATCATCAGGTGTGGTATTTTCCACAAAGTAAGCGTGGGGAAAGGGAGGCGGACCAATCGGAAACGGAAGGGGGAGTGGTGAGAACAGGGGGAGTTAGAGGAGCGAGAGGAGAGCGAGAGAGAAGAGGAAGCGGAGCAGAAGACAACACAATCTAGTTCAAAGGAAAGAAGAAGAAGAAGAAGAAGAAGAAGAAGAAGAAGAAGAAGAAGAAGAAGAAGAAGAAGAAGAAGAAGAAGAAGAAGAAGAAGAAGAAGAAGAAGAAGAAGCGTTATCAGAAACCTCTAGACTAGTAGACAGGCAGCTGTAGCCATCGCTTCCACTGAGGAAAAACAAATGTGCACTTATTCAATCGTTGCAATCTAAGTTCCGAAAACATTTTCTGGCACGGACTACTAAGAAGCGTTCCCTGACAAAAACACTCAATGCACACATTCAATACAGCGTGACAGAGACGAACAAAAAGCTAATGAAGAAAGAAGAGAAGGAGAGGAGCATGAAGAAGGAGAAGAAGGAGAAGAGGGATAAAGAAGGAGAAGGAGGAGGAGAGGAGGAAGAAGAAGAGGAAGAAGAAGAAGAAGAAGAAGAAGAAGAAGAAGAAGAAGAAGAAGAAGAAGAAGAAGAAGAAGAAGAAGAAGAAGAAGATTTTAATTCAGTAAGTAGTACAAACAACTTACCTATTTTGGTGCAGAAAGATCAGCACATGTAACAGAAAGAAAACAAACGCAATTAACTGCAGTTCATGTGCAGCAATGAGGATAAGGATGTTGATGAGAAGGAGGCTAGGAGGATGATTGTGATGACAAACCGTCAAAAAGCTCGTCTGAAACCAATAAAAACATTGCTGACACAGTAAATCCACAAAACCCGCAGTGATAAATCCGGCAATTCGATGGGAAATCAGTTATCTAAAGAAAAGGGAAATGAAAATGCCTACTGCCTCCACCTGAAGCCATCTTCCACTTAACAAAAACACTCGCAAACTAAGAGTACAGCTATCAATTACTGCCCTAGAAAACAACGCAAAAAATTCCAGGCGAAGAAAAAAAAAACGTTTAAAGGTGGGCATGCGCCTGCCTTCTAATGGCAGAGACAATATCGCAAGGAGTCAGTTCACTCGTCAACTCCAGCACACAATCCAGCGGATAAAATAAAGTTCAGGGCGAAAATTAATTCCAAAGGTGGGCAGATGGATGTTTTAAAAGCGGTGGTGGGATTGGACGGGGTATCGTGAGAAAGGTCTGTTATTGTGACGAGATGACTAGTTTTACTCTGCTTAATTTACTATTTAGCCTTGTTTAGTCATTGTAACCTTAGAAAGTTAGGGTATTACACAGCAGCTGATTACAGTATAGGAGGTACACACACTGCGAGCTTGACGCAGGCAGTTAGTGACGTCAGCACTGTGTGCCTTGAATCTGAAAGTTTTAACCAATGAGACGCAGGCAGAGCGGTTAGAGCCGGTTCTGACTGGGTCAAAACCTAGCATAGCTTAAGTCAGTGCTACGAAAGACACCGAAGTCTACACAGCTAGACCGGAGCAGAGAACTATCTTCACTCATAGACCAGGAAACAGGACTTTAGAATCTTAGAATTCTATCAAGTAGCCACGAGGCCTGACTTTGTGAAACAGGTAAATGAACATACTTCTGTTTCATCGTGATATATTTATATTATTGTTGAAATTATGTTTGTAGAATTTGCCATGCATAGATGTGAATTGTTAATCCGAATTTGCGTGACCGTTGTGGCGAAACACGACCGGTTGCGCCGCCATGTTGTATACCTGACAGAACCACTATTGTTGAACCTATCTGTATGTTTGCAGACCAGTGGCTGTACCAGTGAATGTTTATATTATTATTAATTCTGTATGTGTGTAGTTAGCCACGATTGATATTTATGTATGTATAAAAACTTAGAGTTGAGATTCCAGTGGACCACAGACTAAAGCTGAATGTTCGTCGCTTATGTATAGAGACGTGGAGCTATCACTGAGGGCTACTTTGGCTTTCAGTGAGACGCTCTGCACAAACCGATTATTCAGGGTTGTGCAGAATTTCGTCTCTTATAATACAGACGAGCAGGCGAGCTATCCCGTGCGCCCAACTCCACAGGAAAACCAAGTTAGCTGTTTAGCCCCTACAGCACAAGACTGAGGGAGCAACCCTGGAAAACCCCCTGCAAGACCCCACAGCGTGGCAAGGTTTGATTGATTGATTTATTGTTGCTTTAGGTCCAGCGGACTCTTCCGAGCCAAATCAGGACCGGACAACCCCCGATCCGCATAAAAGATCTGCTGAAACAACCCCAGTGGAAAAATTGAATGCCCTCCACCGGCCAGTCACTTTACAATAAAGACATCCCACGCGGGGGACGGCTGAGGGTTGACCTCAACTACGCGAACACCCCGGTTACAAAAACAAAATAGAATACAAACATCATTATAAATCATCAATGAAACACATACATATAAAATGCCTATAGTGCTAAATAGTACAATCATAGGAAGCCCTAGTGACCACCCGGCAGAAAGCGTCCAACACTCCCAAGCTGATCCAACAGACCTCATACACAAACAAGGAGTCTTGTCCAGGAAGAGTTTTCAAGAAAAAAGGTAGGTCATTGATCTAGCGAAGAAGAAGATAGTATAGCAGAGTGAAGGACAGAGCAGGAATAGGAAAGAGTAAATGAGGAAGACAGCGACAGTGGGAATTTAAAGCACTAAATTTCCATAAAGTGGGGATACTATTTATACTGAAAACCCCCGGCACTCCAACGGGGGTACTGTTGCCGCAGTGAATCTGTCTTGCCTATAAAGGAAAGACAGGTTTTCAACTGTGGCTTTCACTGTTCCCTTTATAGGTTTGAACAATCTACAGTGGCAAGATTGCTCATGACCCCAAGGGGTAGCGTGGCAAGGGACCAAACTACACGACGACACCGCGTGTACCAGAAGCTACCTCAATGAAGGACTTCAAACACACCATACTGCAGTTAAGTGACACGGAAGAAGTGCACCCAAACTGATAGCAAACGGACCACAGTAGTCCACTCTTCAGAACTGTAGTAAAACGGACCACAGTAGTCCAATCTTCATGAAATCTAGCAGCCAGTGCCCGATGAAGACATAACAGCTGCCTAGACTATCAGCGATCGAATTATTTGCATTGACTTATGACATTTTAAGGTATATTAGCACATCGAAGATCTTGTATAGAGTAGAAGAAATAAATGTGTGATTTTTAACTGTTATCAAGTGGCTGGACTACATATGATTCATAGCCGTGTGAAAGTTAGTGTGACAGTGATCTTTTACCATTTTTCTATCTATTTTTGAACCCCAGCCTTAACACAGACCGAGCTAAACAAATAAATTTATTAAAGTAATTCAGCGGGTGACTAACTAGCAGTTCCCATCGAATAAAGCGTGAGGGTTACAGCATTCCATTGTGCAGAGCCCAGTAACCCATAAACCCCACGTGACAGTTATCATCGTCGATAAGAGAGGAGCGCAAGTGTACACACACGCGCGCGCGTACACACTCATGCACACACGCTCACTCTCTCTCTCTTTCTTTCTCTCACCCACCCACACCTACACCAAAACGCATACGCCTCAGAAAGCACCCATCAAGCCCTGTCCCACTCCGTCTCCCTCCCCTCTAACCATGCCAAAAACAAAATTAACTAAAAATAATTCAAAAGGGGATCGGTGAATGAAATGTCAAAATTCATAAGCGTAACAAGTGCGTTAATACCTTAAATTTATATATTACCAAATAAAATAATAAAAAGCACGAATATTCATTAAACCCCCCCCCCCCCCCCCCCCCCAAAAAAAAAAAAAAAAAAAAAAAAAAAAAAAAAAACACAATGACCTACATTGTACAACCACCATCGTGGTTTGAGACCGTAAAAACGGTTAAAGGGGCCAGAAAACGAATGATAAATAACAATAGTCAAAGCTTCTATCATATTCAACAGTAGTAGTAGTAGTAATAGAAGTAGTAGTAGTAGTAGTAGTAGTAGTAGTAGTAGTTACTCCTTCGGATGAGAGTATAAACCGAGGTCTAGTCTGTGTCGCATGCATTCCATCATCACGGACTTTAAAGATCCTGACGCTCATGTCCTAGACGGGTGAGTGCCAGTGATAAGAACACACCCAGCATGTACCTTGGGTAAAGCGCTTCACTTGGGCTGCTGTACTTTCAAAAATTTAAGTGCCCAAATTTCACCTCGGTGATAATAAAGCCGATTAAAAAAAAGAAGTAGTAGTAGTAGTATAGTAGCAGCAGCAGCAGCAGCAATAATAATAATAGTAATAATAGTAATAATAATAATAATAATAATAATAATAATAATAATAATAATAATAATAATAATAATAATAATTTATTTCATAAAGCCCAATTAAAACTAAAAAGTCTGCTCAAAGAGCTCACACGCATACTCTGACAAGCACTCGCAGGATAAGAGACTGTGCAATACAATAAAACATGGCGCAATAAACATATAGGTAATGAACTACATAAATTTCACACACACAATCAATGTAAGCAGTAACAACATTTAAGAGAAAAGTGTATCTGTGCACAGGTGCAGTACAATGAAAGAAAATTTTAAAAGTTATAACAGATGTAAGAAAGTGCAACACAGACACAGAATTGGCTTATAAACCCCACCCCCACCCCTCCTTTCAAAAAAAAATTACGGCTTAATTAGTCAATCCAATAAAATACACTGACAAAAACTTAAACCTGAGGTTTAAAACACACGCACACACACACACACATACACCAACAACAACAACAACAACAACAACAACAACAAAAACAGCACCCAAGTAGAGGTCTGAGGCAATATTTTGATTTCTATTCCAATCTTTTTCATATATATATAATTTTTGTGTGTGTTAAATTTATTTCCCCCTCTCCTCTCCCCCCCCCTCCTTCCTAAGTCTTTGCCATAGTACAATGTTTCACCTTATGGGTGAGTTCGGTAAACGTGTGTTTGAAACATTCTACGGAAGTACCATGTACTCCTCGTAAAAAAATATTAGTTGTAGTGTTCATTTTCTCGTTGGACCTACGTTTGACTGCTCTCTCCCTTTTATCCTTCCCTTTCCATCATCTTCCCTTTCCCCTCAGATAGACCAAGTTCCGCAAACCGAAACCATCGGAAACAATGATTGGATGTTCGGGGTTATCAAAATCATCTCTACCTGCCGGGGTTTTCTGTAACAAAAACAGTACACTTTGTTGAAATTAAGTGCTTTAAATAACCCATGTTTCTGTCATTCTCATTGGTTCTTTCTAGTTCCACATTTGTTACATCTTCTTCGCCAGACCAGTCACCTATCTTACCTATCTTTTTTTCGTGAAAACTCTCCCAAACCTTTTCATGTGTGTATGGGGTCTGATAGGGTCAGTTTGGGGATATTAGACGCTTTCTACCAAATGGTCACTAGGG
The DNA here is from genome assembly GCA_036898135.1 of Oncomelania hupensis. Taxonomy (NCBI): domain Eukaryota; kingdom Metazoa; phylum Mollusca; class Gastropoda; order Littorinimorpha; family Pomatiopsidae; genus Oncomelania; species Oncomelania hupensis. Next base: position 41,167,673 of record CM072524.1, read on the forward strand.
CTTTCTATGGTATTACTAGTTAGCGATGTAGGCATTTTATGTATGTGTTTTGTTAATATTTTATAATTATATTTTTTCTATTTTGTTTCGGTAAACGGGGATTCGATAAATTTGAGTACAGCCTCAGCGTCCCTTGCACGAGATGCCTTTATTGTAAAGTGGACGATTGGTGGATTGTCTTCAGTGTTACCATTAGGGTTGTTTCAGCAGATCTTTTAAACAGATCGGGAGTGAGTCCTCTTTCAACCAGTGGTGGTCTTGATTCGGCTCTATAAGGTCCGCTGGACTCTATAAACAATGACTAACTAATTACTGCTGTTCTTATTGCAACCACGCGCTCTTCGTCAGAAATTAATATCAAATTACTAGCTCGTAAAACTGTCAATTCTGTTGTTCATAGTATACACATAATTATCAAAGTGTATGAGGCCTTTCACAGAAATAAAAGTAAAATTGGGAATTCCCCACCAATTCAACCCCAAATCTACCCTCATAGAAACTATACACCTTTTGAAACAAACAAACAAATATCCAGCAGTACTTGTAAAATTGCAAGTTCAGTGACCTTAGTACAGACTTACTTGTAGACTTCCGTCGTGTTATCGTCTTTTAGTAAAATAATCATCAATTATTTAGTACAATTTTAATCCATCCGTACAATTTAAGTTAATCTGATAAATACAAACTGATATAACAAAAACAACAACAAATATTTAAATGTATTTTACGAAATCACCGAACCCTAATATAATCAAGTACTAACGCGTAAAAAAAAACACAAAAAAACATTGCCCTCATAGTACTTTGGTGTCCATTTCTTGACGAAAACAGTACCGCTGCTGGTAAGATATATGTTTACTGTAACATAGCTTGCAAACGGGATCTACTACTTTAGTGGTTTTCTGCTACTATCAATTACTATGGCAAATCAAACCACAACAAAGTAATAAATAAATGCTAAGGTTGTAATAAATAAATGCTAAGGTGCCCGTACCGTGTTTTAAAACAAACGTCTTGTTTCAGAGTAGCTCTTCGACTAAAACATAACGCTGAAGTACTAGTCGTAAAAATGACATTCTAGTGTATATATTTGTTTACACAGTTCACCGACTTGTGTGCACTACCAGCACTATTCTGACAATAACACTAAGTATCGAAGTGTCGAATACCTTTAACACATTCACCTATTGGTGCGTGTTGACAGTTCACTGGTACTATCACCTTACTTGTTTTGATGTCGGCCTGATATTCACCCATATTAAAGTGGTTGAAATTATACCGAATTATCTCACTCGACCGGTCTTGTTTTATATTGTAAGAGATCATGTTTCGTCTTATTCACGTTATTATGCAGGTGTTGATGTTTCGTCTGACTGTGACGGGGATATTATTGCGACGGTAAAGTATTCCATAAATAGTCCTTTTAAAATAGTGATACTAAACATATTCCCTGAAAGTAACCTCTCTTCCTCTTCCTTCATCATCAGCATCAGCAGCAGCAGCACCCTCATACTGGCACCCATCCCTCTCCTCCACACCGTGCACATGGGTAGGATAAGGTGCATTATTAACTTAAAGATTTGTTAATTTGACTAGAAGGAAGAGTTGGTGCGTCTACTCTTATTCTGCGAGGCCCTATGGTTTTTATTAATATTATCTCAGTGCAAATGCTATTTGTGATATAATGCAGAGTATTTAGTATTGAGTTGTGATTGTGCCACCTAGTGTGATTTAGTGTCAGTGTTTTAATGTTACTTTTAAAAATATAATATTACTGTTCCTGTTTTGTGTTGCTAAATGCATTTTGTTTTTCATATACATGTTGCACTTGTCAATACGTATGTGTTGCCGCCATTCTAGTTCCTTCGTGAGAGGCAATTTAAGTCATATTGTATTGCACTGGATTGCATTGTATAGTACTGTATTGTTGCGGCCTGCTTCTTTCTTTCGAATTTCACTCAATCCACGGGCGGCTGAAAATTACATCTACAATCCAACAAACAATATGAGTCCAAGCAACGGCAAGCTTCACAATGTACATTCCTTAAAGTCTTCTCGCCGAATTACTCTGCCATCATCATCACGGTCGCCGTCGCCGTCATAATCGTAATCATCATCATCGTCGTCATCATCATCATCGTCGTCATCATCCTCATCACCAATATCCTCATCACCACAACCATCACTACCACTACTGTAGCCCTACAGACCTCGAATTGACCTGTCCTAGCAAATGAGGTATAATGATAGCCAGGAAATAAAAAGTTGGAACCGCACTACATCCAGGCAGGCGATTGCATGAGACAGGAGTAAACAGATACTGCAGCACGCGTAATCGCTCAGCTTTAAATTGATCAGGTGAAACCTAAGCTGTATCGGTCGAAAACAAACAGCAATTAAATACAAACATACAATGACACACACACACACACACACACACACACACACACACACACACACACACACACACACACACACACACACACTTACTTTAGAAGTATTAACTGAGAAAGAGAGAGAGAGAAAGAAAGAGAGTGAGAGAGAGAATCAAATACACACATACACGCATACTTCTCTCTACCCGCTTTGCATTTTATTCTTTTCCGTTTCAACTTCGTTGACATTTTTTCTTTTTGTTTAGGTCGCAATTTAAAGCCACTGGATCTAATTAGAAAAATAGTCTTATGTAACTCAGTGACCTTCATGAAAATATTGCATCTTTGTACTACAATTAGTACAAAGCATATTCAACTTGTGAACAGCAAATCATAGCAAAAAAAAAAAAAAACAGTTACGTAACATAGTTAACTTCATTTAGGATAATAACCTCTGTAAAATAATGAACTTTATTAAAGCTCGGTTAGCAATATAGCAGACTAATTAAGAAATTAGTTTTGTAACTTAATCTACTTCATCAAATCTTATATTTGTGATATAATAATCTCCCAATTTGTGGAAAATTACCCAGGAATCAAAGTAAAGGTCAAATATGCACACCAGACGTTTGTAAGAAAAATACATTCGCTAAAGATCCGTTTTGTAATATAATCAATCTAATCAAAACTGGAGGTTTAAATAAGAATTTCCATTTTGAACTAAAAGCGAAGAATCTGAATCTTGATTCTCGCCGTGGTAGGTCAGTTGGCGGGTACGTCACAAGAATAAATGATGACTTTCTTCATGAAGGGTACACGTATTGGACTAGATTGATAATCACCTTCATTAAAAGATTAGTTTTGTAACCTAAATCAACCTCATAGGAAGTTCCGACTTTTATCAAATGATCGGCTTCACTAAACTGGATTTTTCTTTCAAGGACGTAGATGCACTTGTGTATAGTTTACTGGAAGATTCCCTGCAGCGCTTTCAGGCGACAAAAAAATGCGTAATTTCTTTTTGCTTCAAGACTACGTCGATGTTAGGAATAATGTGTTGGATCAGTCAGCAGCATTGTAACGTGGAACTTCTCAGCCTTGTTCCGCTCGCAGAAACACTATTACTCTAATCTAATGACCTAACACAACAATATCAGTATGGGTTTATTGACTTGCAATGTGTAACATCGCAACATTGTAGTACTGTCTAAAACCACTGCCTACTTTAACGACGCAATAACATAATAAATCGTACAGGTTTTGTGCATACCCAGGATCAGATCCCGTGGTGGGCAAAATAAAAGTGGCCATTTTCCACTGCACTGCATTGTACGATTCCTCTGGTGGTTCAGTGTTGATTTAGGGTCCTACCGCTTTTCTGTGGGGTAGTTATCCCCGTCTGCCATATCGCCTCCAATGGTGAGTGTAAACGTTAACCTTCATTGTTCACTCAATTTCAGCCTTATAACGTCTAACTTCGCAAATTCATACTGCTGTTAGAAATACCCATACTCTTAAGGACGCAATGACAGAATAGATGATAGGTTTTGCACAGCCTTGTAACGTCAGTCTGCCTTGCGTGTTCTGTAATGGTCTTTAACCGACTACCCTAGAAATATTCTGTTTCATAAAATAACTAGAATGGCAACATGCAACAGTTAACTTGAAAACCGAGTGCCCAGAAAAATATGAACGGTCGCATTAAAATGCGAAGTTATACAGACTTTGATCTTTCTATGCTCTTGACCTTGAGATGATCTTGACATCCGGCTCCAAATACACTCATGTAATATTAAATAAACTTTGGGATGACCTTGACGTTCCGTGACATTGCCCTTTTATGACCTTGACCTTCACGTGATCTTTCACGGATGTACGATCAAATAACCCAATGTTTTTTGCGTACTATGGGTTAAATAGAGCCATTTTACTGGTATGATCTATTTTTTGTATGTTTTTGCACGGCTTAAAATGACCTTGACATCTCCATGTTCTTATACGCTTGCGAAACATGGACCATGAACATGAAACGCGGCAGATCTGCAGAGAGGAATACAAAGCATGGAAATTGGGTGCTACCGACAGACCATCACACAAACCATTGAATAACACGACGACATGCTCACAGTGGTGAAGAAACGGAAACTCCGATAATATGGCCACGTCACCAGAGCATCAGGCCTTGCAAAAACCAACCTGCAAGGTACGATGCAATGATGCAGAAGAGTGAGAGATTCTTACATTTCTAGAAGAAATTTGCGTTCTTTCCGTCAAAAAAGTGCTTTCCGACTCCTACATTTTAAAAGTACCTACTTTGTCACCACGCACAAGAATGTGTGTGTGTGTGTTTGTGTGTGTGTGTGTGATATTATTGTATATTACCAGTGGCAGGCCACATTTTCACTGTATTTTCTGTAAATAAAGATTTCTTGACATTTCATCGACTTAACGACTGCCCATGTTACATTATAGCGATATGGCTTGACGACTGTCTAAATTACTCACTGAAATACGATGGCGCGCGTAACGTGTGGTTGCAATGACGAATGGGAAAAGGAGACAACTGGTAATACAGGTTTCATGGCTTGGTATGCCATTCAGAGAGACGGACAGACTGAGAGGCAGAGTCAGACAGACAGAAAGAGACAGACAGAAAAACAGAGACAGAGGCAAAAAAAGTGCACACCTCTTGAAACGTATTAGGGCTCCACTTGCTCCAACAGTTGCTGTATTAGTCCAATTTCTTCATAAACAGCTTTTCTCCACCAAAAGACCATTCACACAACTTTATTTTAAAGAAAGAATGGAGGGTAGGGAGGGGGAGACAACTTTCTACAAAACTCAATCTCAGTTTGCAACATCCAAATTAGTTATGCAGTGTCACACCATCGAGCCTATTTTTTTAAAATCGCCAAACCCCATGCGTGTTGGCAATCTTTAAAAAATAATAATAATAATAAAAATGTAGAAGTCTATTTTGAGAAAATGCGAGAGTTGTGTTTTATCACCCTCGTGTCCCCAGTTATTCTGGACCGATGCTTCGTGTTCAGTGGAGCGAAGCGCACCAGAAAAAAAAAAATCGATAGCAGACAACCCGCGCTTATTACGAAATCTTGTTAGTGTCGTTAGGGCACCAAGGAAATATCAATTGAAGGTAATGTATTTTGGCTAGTCTAATGTATTTTAAGGTAACCTAGAGGAACAAAACGTTTGTGGATGAAAACATAGAATAGGTCGCCTCGCTCATAGAAAGGGGGGCTGGAAGTTAAAGACCTAGTCTGGGATCGATACCAGACGGCCAGCGCTTATTACGAAATCTTGTTAAGGGTACACTCTGGGGGACCAATAAATTATAAACTGAATGTCATATGTTTTGTGGGGTAGCCTAGGGAGACTTGATTTGATTTGATTTATTGTTGCTTTAGGTCCAGCGGACTCTTCCGAGCCAAATCAGGACCGGACAACCCCCGATCCGCATAAAAGATCTGCCGAAACAACCCTAGTGGGAAAATTGAATGCCCTCCACCGGCCAGTCACTTTACAATAAAGACATCCCACGCGGGGGACGGCTGAGGGTTGACCTCAACTACGCGAACACCCCGGTTACAAAAACAAAATAGAATACAACCATCATTATAAATCATCAACAAAACGCATACATATAAAATGCCTATAGTGCGAAATAGTACAATCATAGGAAGCCCTAGTGACCACCCGGCAGAAAGCGTCCAACACTCCCAAGCTGATCCAACAGACCTCATACACAAACAAGGAGTCTTGTCCAGGAAGAGTTTTCAAGAAAAAAGGTAGGTCATTGATCTAGCGAAGAAGAAGAAAGTATAGCAGAGTGATAGGACAGATCAGGAATGGGAAAGAGCAAATGATGAAGACAGCGACAGTGGGAATTTAAAGCACTAAATTTCCAGAAAGTGGGGATACTATTTATACTGAAACCCCCGGCACTCCAACGGGGGGAACTGTTGCCGCAGTGAATTAGTCATGTCTACAAAGGCAAGACAGGTTTTCAACTGGGGCTTTCACTGTTCCCTTTATAGGTTAGAACAATCTACAGTGGCAAGATTGCTCATGACCCCAAGGGGTGCCTATGGAGACGAACAATTTGCAACAAAACAAAAGAAGTATGTCCTCCTCACCCCACCCCACCCCCGCACATCCATTCCACCCGCGCCAACCATCCATTCCCTGTGGTGTCGACTGCTTAGTTGTGGAACCTTGCAAAATGACAAACAAAAAACCAAACTACTTAAACCATTTAACCGTTTACAACAACAAACAATAGTTCCCCAGCGAAGCCTAATATTAATGGATGCTATATGCGCGCTTTTCCCCTTAAGTACTAATCAAGCTCAAAGTGCGGCGATCTGTACGAACATACATGCTAATATGTCTCCCACATTTTTCTACACATTAAATACGCACATATCACTCAAAAATGACTGTGGCGTTAAGGCAGGGAGATCGTAATTAGAAGGTGGAATGATTAGTTGTGGAGTCTTGCAAACTGAAGAAAAATTACAAAAACTACTATAAACTAGAGCTAGGGAACTGAAGGAAGATCAGGAAGAGTCCTGAATCCATTTTACCGTTTACTACAACAAACAATAGTTCCCGATCGAAGCTTAATACTAATGAATGCTATTTTCGCGCTTTCCCCCAAATAACCAATCAGGCTCAAAACGCGGCGATCTGTACGAACATACATGCTAACATGTTTCCCACATTTTCCCACACATTTAACACGCACATATAACTCAAACATGACTGTGTTGTGTTAAGGCAGGGAGATAGTTTTTAGAACACGAACAGATTTTTTTTTGTTTGGACCTTTTACTTTAGATTGACTGCATCCAATACCATGACTGAAGGGAGGGAGAAAACCGGAGTACCCGGAGATTTGACAGGAAAGCTACTGCTCTGTAATCTGCTACGAGGACTCCAATCTCACGTTTTAAATCCAGCGAGTCCTTTCTTTCAAAGAAAAGTGACAGTACGACAGCAGTGGTAAAAGAGGCTTTACGTTTAGTATAAGAACATGAAGGCTAGTCATACACCTTTACCGTCGTTGCGACACCACAAAAGGACACTATTCTTCTTCCAAATCGCTTCCACAAGTGTACGATAATGCCGATCGGAGACGATAGTATCGATAACTCTACAACCACGTTGACTTTCATAACCCTAATGTTAGGAATTTTTTTACATTCGCCGCTGAGAATAAGAGAGAGAGAGAGGGGGGGGGAGGGGTTCGAATTCTCTGTGTATATAGCGTCGGTACCCATCACAGACTATCAGAACCATAAGTCTAGAATCCAAAAGCCTTTCACTGAGGGTTCTGATATCCGGAGCGCGTCGGAACCGATTCGTGCAGTGACGTGTGTTAATGCGTAATGATGATGAAAGCGAACGTAAATGCGCACGTGCTCGGTCGATGGAATAAAATGCTGCCGTCTCACCTTTCCTTCCACCACGCTACAGAATGAACAAGTGGACAAAGGCGAACGGAGGGAGATATAAGAAGAAGAAAGAAAGTGGACAGAGAAGGAGAAGGATAACAGAAAAAAGGAAGAAGACGAAAAAAGTAGGAGGAAAACGTGAGGTAAGGATAGAAAAGAGGGAGGAAGAAGGAGGAGAAAGAAGAAGGAAATAAATGACAGTAGAAGCGGGAGGAAGAACAGGACGTGAAGAAGGAGGAAGGAGGAGAAGAAGGGTGAAGGAGAACAAAAGAAAGCGAAGAGATAAGTAGGGAGGGGAAGAGAACAACGAAGATGTCAGGACAAAAGCTTGTGCGTGCGAAAGAAACACAATGGTGTAAAAGGGACACGGGTAATGTATTACACTAAAACCACTCTCCAACTCCTAATATAAATCGCCACTGCTAAGCACGCAATCTATCTCTTCTGCTCATAAAAATTTAAACGAAGAACGGCTTACAAAATAAGTATGGATCTCTCTACACCCCACTCCCTCCACACAACTCCCCCTCCCCCATAACACACACAAACACACCAACCCCTTTTCACTCCCCACACTCTCTCTTTATCTCTCACTCACTCTACCTTCCCAACTTAAAAAACAGCTTAACAAACAAGCATTGATCAAGGAACAACAGCAATCCCCCAAGCCCTAACAATGGAGGATCGGGAGGGCAGAAAGGAGAGATGAAAGCGATAGGGCAACGAGCGAACCCAACACCACCACACAGCCCAGCTCAGCCTTCTGAGGCATACGCCCTACACTAAGTGCCACGCATGCCTCCCAACGCTCAAGATACTCGGTATGCTTTCCCAACAGGCCTAGGCCACGCACTGCTAAAAATACATATACAAATAACAGAAAACCAGTGCCGTCAACAACTGGGCTGACTTAGAAGTAGAACACATTGAAAACAGGCGGACAATAAGGCCTAACTATGCGTTGCCCAAAATTCAAACCCTAGAAAACCCTGCAGTCAACAATGTAGAAACACAGCGACGCTGGGACGAGTAAAGGCCTTCTCCCTCTGTTACACGCGAAAATGCCCGATTCTTGAGTTTGTGTAACTCGAGTTCCTATCGACGCAGCCTGTTCACTCGATAACAAGGCCATTGTCGTCGTTACAAAGTTTCTCCAACTTTATTCATCAAAAGACCCAAACAGCACCAATAACTGCTTTAAAACATTTACTCGCAGACAAAAGCTGTACTTATACCGTCTGTACAGTGTTGAAAGCTTTATAATATTTCAGAATAAGGTAATCAATAACCACTCAGAACAAAAAAATCGTCACAAGAAACACGAACTGTGTAACGTCATAGAATATTCTACAATGTTCGAAGATTTGACTACTTGCTACAAGATAGATCTCGAACCTTCCGTCGGTGGTAAACAAGCAATTCCATAAAGATCTCAATTATTGCTATAACAATAACAACCGAGGACAACAAACTAACATTATGCAACCCTTTTCCAGCATCAACATAGAACCAAATCAAAGGTAAAGTACATACAATCATTGCACGCTTTTGTTCATAATTATCGTGCTCGTCTCCATCGTGACACCCTCTTGCCATTTCCTTTCAAACTAGGCACCAGACCTCGTTACCTCAACCGGCTTTGAGGCACTGTCTGCAGAGACTTGAAAGAGGGGATGATGTCTCGTCTTTTAACAACGATGCCATAGTCCCTTATACGCTTATGTGTCCGGGGACGTTAATCTATAAAACTAAACTAAACTAACTAATGCCATATGTACCACAGCTGAACAAACGAATACGTTGATTACAGGCAGAAACTATGACCCAGGCAGAAGAATCTAGTACCATCCAAAATGATTATTATTAAGCTCTTCTAGTAAAGTACAAAACACAAAGAGGTCATAGTAATACAATTAATAAATACAGAAACATGACATAATTACAATTCACAATCAAATACACATTTCTGAAACCAATATACCTTATTACACGTATAGTGGCAGTATGAACAGTAAAGAGCATAGATCTGTAAAAATCAGAGATACATACTAGAACTCCTAACCACTTACATGTGAACCAAAAATTAAAATCTAAACAAATCTGAAAAATGTATACCAAAATCATCGTAGAATCTACACACATGCCTACCTACACACACACACACACACATACACACAAACACACATACATATATACATTTGAAAATGGTAGCAAAAATACAAACGTCACAAAAGTAATTATCACTGAAAACAAAAACCACCAGACCCAAATTTGTCATCCTTACAATACAACACAATACAATACAATACAACAAAATACAATACAATACAACTTTATTGTCGGATAAAACCCTGAACTGTACATTTTGCATATTTGTCTTCACGTGGAAGTCAATAACAATGAAGAAATGTTAAATATTGTAACAAAGTTCGAACGTTTATTGAGTTCAAGAAGAGTTATAAAAAACAAATTAACATTTGATTTGTTGTTGTTGTTGTTGTTGTTGTTTTTAAATAAAGCTAAAAATCTATAACAGCTGAGGAACACGAACGCTTTGCGCTTAGGAAATAAAGAGAAAATAAAATAAAATAAATGTTGTAGAGAACGCCGGCAGGATTGGGGAGAAAGAGAACGAGGGAGGGAGGAAGAGGGCGAATAAATTCAACCAGTGTTTCACATTGACAAACTGACGAGATTAAAGCAAATCCGGAAAGACGAAGAAGAAAGGAAAAAAAATGAACAAAGACAAATCAAAATAATCAGGACGATTTGAACATAAAAAGTTATAACATTGTGACCCGGGCAGTAAAAATAACAAAACAACAGACAAGATTGTTAGAAATCACACATCAATATGTGCGAGGGGAGGGGTGAGAGAAAGAGGAGGAGGAGGAGGAGTAAGTAATAATAAACCTGGATGCTATATACGCGCCTTTCCCCAAATCAATTAGGCTCAAAGCGCGGCGATCTGTACCCAAATACACGCTCACCTGTCTCATCCACCCTCACACACACACACAACAAATACACATCCATCACTCAAACAGGTGGTGTACAGGCAGGGCGATCGCTATTGGAAGACGGACAGAAAATCGAATTTTTATTTTTGAAATTTTATATTGACTGCGTCCAGTACCATTATTGAAGGGAGGGAGGAAACCGGAGTGCACGGAGAAAACCCTCGGTGACCTCAGTAGTCTCGTACCTAAGTTACATACGTTCGCCCCTTGCGGGAATCGAACCCGCGATCTTCGACATAGGAAACTGGCGACTAATCCACTGCGCCACGAGTCCACCCCATAACAGAAGTAGCAGAAAAAGCCGAGGAGGAGGAGGAGGAAGAAGAAGAAGAAGAAGAAGAAGAAGAAGAAGAAGAAGAAGAAGAAGAAGAACTCGTGACGATAGGAAAATAATACAGAAGTGGTTGACAAATGATTGATTTAACAACAGACGGCTAAAAAGGACAGGAATTAAAAATAAATAAAAAATAAAAAAAACTTTGACAAGAGGCGGGTAAGGATCTGACGCAGAAAACGCAGACAAAATCAATAAAGCATTCGTGAACACCCAAAAAATGAAAGTTACGAAACATTTTATTTTCTGTGGACAGGCTAGACAAATTTCAACTACAACACATCATACAAAATAAAAATCGATAATGAACTGAAATGAATAACATTTGAAATAATTAAATTAACAAATGAAAACTATTTCTGGGGCAGAAAGAAAGAAAGATAATCTAGAAAGAAAGAAACAAAAGGACTGACAACGAAGGAAAATATAGAAAAGGAAAGAAAGGGATTATAAATAAAAAGAAAAGGAAAGAAAGAAAGAAAGAAAGAAAGAAAGAAAGAAAGAAAGAAAGAAAGAAAGAAAGAAAGAAAGAACGAGAGAAAGAGAAACAAGACGACAAGCCATTCAAATGTATTTCCAGACATTCACACACATTTTCAAAAGTGTTCATAGTCTTGGCGGTGATGTGACTCGGCTTTATCCTAACGAAACAAAAAGAAAATGTGGAATGAAAGCCCACGATCTGAACGATCTAGAAACCAAAATTTAAACAAAACGGCTGAGCCAATTTTTAGACGCTGCGCAAATCGCTTTAAAAAAAAAGTGATGAAGCACAATGACTCTGACCTTTGAAAAAGTACAACTACGCATGATGTATAATGCTCAGTGGTAGTTAAAGTACACGTAATATAATGATAAATGTCGGTTCAGTTATTCTTGAAATAATGCAAGCAAAACCCAAAAAAATTTAAAGTTTAATTCGGAGCGACGGATTGAGCGACTGGCCTACTGACCGACAATCGGACTGTTATTGAAGGATGGCATATGACCGGAAGTACCAGCATACTGAAACTCAACAAAATCAGTTAAGTCGTTTTGAAAATATTAAACAAAACGTGTTTAGCAACAAATTGACTGCAAAGCCCTTGACCTTTGCGTTAGAGCAAATATGATGGCACGTGACGCATGCCACAAACATTTGTGACGTTCCTATGAAGTTTGGTCAACACTGATTCAGTGATTCTTGAGATATAGTTTTCAACACACCGACGAACAGACCAAGGGACGGTCAGACAGACCGACAATTGGCTCGTTCTGATTCCTCCTATTTCGAGGTACTTCCAGGCATGTCTGTAAATACGAAAGGGGGGAAATAAGAGAAATAGAGCATTGAATAAATAAACAATACACACATTTCTAGGAAACTCAAAAATGTCTCCAAGCTACTAAAACCGAAACTTACCAAATACAATAAACTAAAATTTAATTTGTTAGCCTCACTAAGCTTTATTGCATTAAACAGGTAGCACTAAGAAAATCTTATTCTACGGTCAACGTCAAACATATAAAACGTGAACAGTTGCTATCGGTATATGAGCATAGCATTTCTATTCACAAATCCTATCTGAAGGTTCTTATGCTAAATTTGACAAAGGTGCAACAACTGACATTATAAAATGAATGAATGAATTTCCACAATGAAGCATGAGATGTGTAAAGTTCATTCCGTTTTTAAGAGGTGAATGAAGAAAACCCAATTGCATACCTGTCAAGCTCTTGTGGACTCTTACCATAAGATTTTGTTTCCAATACCATAAGTTTGAACAAAATACCGTAAGAAATGTGTGAAAATGCATGGATCGTCACGTTCAACACGAAACAGAATTAAACACATGTATACACACACACCACGCATAACGAACCTTAGCAATATATATATATATATATATATATATATATAATATATATATATATAATAATATATATATATATATATATATATATTATATATATATATATATATATATATAATTTATTATTTATATTATTTTTTCACCACAATTTAAAAAAAACGTAAGATCTTAACCTTATGCCAAAAGACTTGACAATCGCCAAAATTCCATAAGAATTATGTCAAAAGCATAAGACTTGACAGGTATGCAATTGCAAGGTCAAGGACGAACAGATTAGCGCAAGTGTCAACGCGATAAACATATTTTTCTTCACTCACAAAGCCAATACAAGGAGCATAATATATTCAACTCTCAATTCTCCATTCATAGAGCATACAATATATGTGCACTATCAAAACCAAATTCAAACATCCCAATATTATTATTTAAAGAGCGAATTCGCTAAAATATAATACCAATGTAAGGACACAAAAATTCTGACAGGTTCAGTTAAAAATATCCCCAGACAGCAAACAACTTAACAAGCCCAAGAATAGCTGTCAAAACTAAATATGGCCTATTATGAGAAGTGTTTTGTGTAACTTAGTTCAGCATTCACAAAGAAATAGGGATGAGAGAGAGAGAGAGAGAGAGAGAGAGAGAGAGAGAGAGAGAGAGAGAGAGAGAGAGAGAGAGAGAAGAGAGAGAGAGAAAGAGAGAGAGAGAGAGAGAGAGGGAAAGGAGAGAGAGAGAGAGACAGAAACAAGATTGATTGATTGATTGATTGTTGCTTTAGGTCCAGCGGACTCTTCCGAGCCAAATCAGGACCGGACAACCCCCTATCCGCATAAAAGATCTGCCGAAACAACCCTAGTGGGAAAATTGAATGCCCTCCACCGGCCAGTCACTTTACAATAAAGTCACCCACGCAGGGGACGGCTGAGGCTTTACCCCAACTACTCGAACCCCCGGTTACAAAAACAAAATAGAATACAAACATCATTATAAATCATCAACAAAACACATACATATAAAATGCCTATAGTGCTAAAATAATAACATCATAGGAAGCCCTAGTGACCACCCGGCAGAAAGCGTCCAACACTCCCAAGCTGATCCAACAGACCTCATACACAAACAAGGAGTCTTGTCCAGGAAGAGTTTTCAAGAAAAAAGGTAGGTCATTGATCTAGCGAAGAAGAAGATAGTATAGCAGAGTGATAGGACAGAGCAGGAATGGGAAAGAGCAAATGAGGAAGACAGCGACAGTGGGAATTTAAAGCACTAAATTTCCAGAAAGTGGGGATACTATTTATACTGAAACCCCCGGCACTCCAACGGGGGTACTGTTGCCGCAGTGAATCAGTCATGCCTACAAAGGCAAGACAGGTTTTCAACTGGGGCTTTCACTTTTCCCTTTATAGGTTAGAACAATCTACAGTGGCAAGATTGCTCATTGATTGATTGATTTATTGTTGCTTTAGGTCAAGATTGCTCATGACCCCAAGGGGTCAGAAACAAGAGAGACAGACAGAGACAGACACAGACACATAGAGAGGTACTACAATCAATTAAGGAAAGTGCTATAAGACACAAAATAACACATTTTCTGGGGAGGGAGACAGACAGACAGACAGAGACACACAGAGAGAGGTACTACAATCAATTAAGAAAAGTGCTATAAGACATGAAATAACATATTTTCTGGGGAGGGAGAGAGACAGACAGAGAGACAGAGACAGACAAAGAGAGAGGTACTACAATCAATTTAGAAAAGTGCTATAAGGCACGAAATAACACATTTTCTGGGGAGGGAGACAGACAGACAGAGACAAACACAGAGAGAGGTGCTACAATCAATTAAGAAAAGTGCTATAAAACACGAAATAACACATTTTCTTCAGCAAGTAAAGGTCCTATTCTCCCCTGTTCTGGGTGCGCTGCTCTTGCGACTGCCGGGATTCCTTTGAGAAGGTAACTCGAATTTCGCCCGCATGGTTGCGAAACATGGACCCTCACAGCAGATCTACAACGAAGAATATAAAGCAAGGAGATGAGGTGCTACAGAAGACTTCTGGGCATTTCCTATACCCAGCACGTCACGAACGACGAAGTCCGACAGACCATCACAAAAGCCATTGGACAACACGATGACATGCTCACAGTGGTGAAGAAGCGGAAACTCCGATGGTATGGCCACGTCACCAGATCATTAGGTCTTGCAAAGACCCTCCTGCAAGGCACAGTGCAAGGAGATAGAAGAAGAGGGCGACAGAAAAATAGGTGGGAGGACAACATTCGAGAATGGACTGGCTTGACACTGAGCGAAGACATGAGGGTTGCTGAGGACAGAGAAAGATGGAGTATTCTGGTTAAACGATCATCTGTGGTGCCCCAACGACTTCCGAGTTACAGGATAGGATAGGATAGATTCGGAATGTGCCGGTTTGATTTTGACGTGGTTCCAGTCGTTTCCAATACAATATTAAACAAGAGTCGTGGGCGAGAAAGAATGTAGGCGGACTCCTCCTGATAGTTATAAAAATATTTGGGAAACTGGGGAAGAGAGAGAAGAAGAACAAGAGAGGGACATCGCAGGAAGAAAAAAGAACGGAGAAATGAAGAGAGATATTTATATACAAATATAATCGAAATGAATTGTCAGTACAATTGCCTATTTCAGAGAAGTAAAGACGTGTTATTAGAAATGTCAGCACAATTGGCTATTTCAAAGTTGCAAATAAAAGATCTCTGGGGCATTATGTTTATTGTAACGCTTACGCAGAAGAAACGACATGGGGGGAAATACAAACATATTATTAGAAATCTCAGTACAACTGCCCGTTTCAAAGCCCCCCAAAATAACCTTCTGATGGGTAAATCGCAATGGGCGGGGATGAGGAGTAGGAAAGGTGGAAAAAAACAAAGATATGGTAGGAAGGAGCGGGGACGATGTGGAGGAATAGCGACACATCAATAATAAGGAATTTCAAAAGAATTGGCGATTTCCAAGCCACAATTCACAGACGTTGGAAAAATCCATAATTGACCAAAGAAAGTGCATGAAAGTCTGAGCAAAACCAAAATGCAGGTGTTCCGAGAACACAGCTCTAGAAAGGCAAAGCCCATATGACTCATATGCTCTTTATGGAATTTGCAAGTTCTATACATAAAAATGAGTGCCCAGAAAAAACTTAACAGGAAACGGCGGCATTACCCAAATGCAAAGTACTAACAGTCACTTTTGATCTTGACTTTGAGGTGGCCTTCCCCTCCGGCTCCACAGGGTCACTCAAATAAACTACAGCAAAAGGTGTATTATGTCACACACACACACACACACACACACACACACACACACACAAAACGTGACCTTGGAATGACCTTGACCCTCAATTACCTTGACCTGACTGAAGGGGGAAAAAAATGTTTACTGTCACTAATGGACTATTTGGGACTCCTCTCATATACACAGATTTTCTAAAGAAGACAAGCCAAGTAGTTCTCTAGCAGACGATCTTTAGAAGGATCCAACGCAAAAGTTCAAATTCAAATTGAGCAAATATCAGACATCTAAAATATTTATTTAAAAAAAAACAAACAAACAAATGTGAATGTATACAAGCAAAATAGGATGAATAGTACTTTTTTCGCAATTTTAATCACGACCTCTGGCGCACTGTGATAAACTTGACAACCGAGAACTATAATCAGACAACCCAACAAACTAGGAGATGAACAATACAGCAGGAGACAGAGGCACGTCTGGTGCAAAGAGGTAAGAAAAGAAGTTTAAAGGAGAGAGAGAGGAGAGAGGAGAGAGAGGAGAGAGAGAGAGAGAGACAGAGTGAGACAGAGAGAGAGAGAGAGAGAGAGAGAGAGAGAGAGAGAGAGAGAGGGGCAGACAAATGGACACAGAGAAAGAGAGAGCGCGCGATACAGAAAGACAGGGACAGACAGAGAGACACAGAGAGAGTAAGCGACAGAGACGACGGACGCACGGAGATACAAACAGGGAACGACAGAGCAAGAGATAGAGAGAGATAACAGAAGACCACCAACAACAACAACAATAACAATAACAATAAACAACAACAACAACAGCCGCAACAACAACAACAAAATAAAGAAGCAAACAAATAAAGACGGCAAGCAATATAGAAAGAAAGAAGGGTGTAAAAAAGGATTAAAGGAATGCGCAAAATCTAAAATTTCAGAAACTCATTACAACCGAGACAATTTAAAACCGGATATAACAAGGAAATGAATGCATTCAATTCTCTGAAAATCAAAAAATAATAAAAACTATAAATAATATTAGCAATTTCCGAATCCGAACACTAGAACGGATGATTAAGGAAAAACAATAAAAAAACGGTTAAATAATCAAAACGACAAACGCAAGAACTAAACTTATTGCAGTGGAACAAATTAAACAAGGATAACAACTCAAGTCAAAATTCAAATAACCTTCAACTAAAAGGCAAAGTCAACATTAAAATAACCTTGAACTAGAAAGCAAGGTCCATATGACTCATGGTCCTTGTGAACTCACAATATTTAACATGAAAATGAGTGCCCAGAAAAAAACAAAAATTTTCATCACTTTTTTATAAAACGCTTTTCCAGCTTTATGCTCTTGACCTCCGGCTCAAAGTACACCCATGTACTATCAAATAAACAACAGTAAAAGTTGTATTATGCAAAAAAAAAAAAAAAAAAAAAAAAAGTGGTGATGACCTTGACCCTTTACGTGACCTCTCATACACGTCTAATCAAATAACCCAATGTTGTTGCATACTACTACTGAACTTACTATTACTACTACTAATAATAATTTAATTTTTAAAGCGCGGTTCCATACTAAAAAGTCTGCTCAAAGCGCTCTCATGTATACTCTCACACAAGCACTCGCGTTATTAAGAGACTGCACTGTACATTAAAACACTGAACAATAAAGATACAGAAACAAAGTACATAACAACATAATGCAAAAGAAAGTTATAGCAAACTGTAGGATATAAAAATTTACATGCAATCATAGGCAGTACATTTATACAAAAAGAGTACACGTTCAAGATATCAAAGAATGAAGTAAATCGTAGCATATAACGTTTGTAAAAACAACATTTAAAACACCTTAAAAACCACACACACAAAAAAGGGTAAATACAATACAACAGTAAAAGAGTTTACAAAATGACATACCCGACCTGATTGTCGCACTCGCACATTACTCTTACACTCTCACTCACTCTCTCTCTCTCTCTCTCTCTCTCTCTCTCTCTCTCTCTCTCTCTCTCTCTCTCTCTGTGTTATTGTTGTGTGTAATTGTGTATTTTTTGGGAATTAAACGGACGATGTCCAAACGTCTCTCTCTCTCTCTCTCTCTCTCTCTCTCTCTCTCTCTCTCTTTCTTTCTTTCTTTCTTTCTTTGAGAACGACGAAGATCAGGGGGTAAGGAATTCCACCGGACAGCGGCATAGCAAGAGAAAGACTTGAAGATTCAACAGAAAGATATTGTCTTATTTTGCCAATTATGCGGAGATGAAAATTGAGGGCTTGCACATGTTATTGATGTTAGAGTCCATAGAGACGCGCATTCATCGAGATGGACGCAAAGATTACTGACCGACTGGGAAAGGCGAATTCTGCTGTTTGATAGGTTCAGACAGTCTGTGGACCGCTGCTGAAGTTTATTGTTTGTACCAATGGCGATCACTTCTGTCTTATCGTCATTCATATTTAACTTATTCGTCCTCATCCAGCCAGCAACCGAACTGACACAGCTCCACATGTCGTAGGCAAGCCGGAATATCGGCCGGTTCAGCGGACTTCTGTAACTGTGTGTCATCAGCAAAGAAATGATACATATGAACAACAGTTTTGATAATGGAGCTTAAAAAGTTGGTTGTACTTGGTAAAGAGAACAGGCCCAAGAACGGAACCCCGAGGAGCACCGTACTACAAGAGAGACAGAGTTGACGGGCTACTGTTGACAAGGACAGACTGAGTTCGATCGGAAAGGTATGAGCGGAACCAAGCAAGAGCCATTCCAGTGCATCCGAAAATCGTTTCAAGACGCTCGCACAAGATCTCGTGGTTGATAGTGTCGAACGAGGCCGATAAGTCTAAGAACGACAATATTGACACTCGACCTCTACGCTGCCTAAAGCAGGTTATTCACTACACGCAATACGGCGGTCTCGTGCTGTGGCTTTTTTTTGTATGCCGCCTAGAACGGTTCCAGCAAGTTGTTGGTTAGCAAGTGAGGCAGAAGCTGAGAGAGCACTAAACGCTCGAGAACTTTGGACAAGAAGGGAAGATTTGAGACTGGACGGTAGTCCTTCAGAATTTCATTATCAAGGTCAGACTTTTTTAAGAGCGGAATGAGAAAAGCATGTTTGAATGTGGAAGATACCATATGCCAGAGGACAGAGAAGTGTTCATAATGTTGGTGATTGGACAGGAATACTAGGGGTTAAATAAACAGCACTCCACTGTAAGATTACTATTTTTGTGTATGCTTTTTGCAAGGCCTAAAATGACCCTTACCTTCAAGATCAACGCAAAAACGGAACACATATGAAAGATCAATCTATCATCTCTAATTACAACAAGTTTTCATACTTTATGGTCAAGACCACCTCAAAGTATCTACACTAACCGACTCTGGACAGCTCCAGTGACCTTGACCTTGAAGTTAGATTGACCAAATGTGTATAGTATGTGTGTCTCGTTGATATTAATCATGCATCAAAAGAATCATAAGTTCAATAATAATAACCTAGGGAAAAAAGTGAAATTTTGTGAACATTTTCATTTTTTGTTGACCATGTGACATTGATCTTGAGTGAAGTCATTCATTCACTGATCATTTATGATGCCTCATGGATACACACCATCTTATCAAATTTGGTTGTGATAGTTGACATATGTTCTGAGTACTTAGCTACTTTAAAATTTTCCACACACAGACGGCGGACGGACGACAGACAGACGGATGGACGGAATTTTTTTTTCGATGTAATTTGTGTACTATTTAGGACTCGTCTCGCACAGATTTGCAAAAATGTTGGGGGGAAAAAATTGAAGGGTGAGTATAGAGACTCAGGTTGCTCTGCATGCAGAGTCAAAAAGTGCAAAAGCCTGGAAACATACAATATAACATAACATCGAAATGACGTGACCAACGCAAACGAAATGACAGCCAGCTCAATGAAAATCATTTAAAACGAGAAAATATTCAAAATAGCAAGAACAACAAAATCATAAACCAAGGCATACAAACTGCCCGAATATGGAAACAAATACATATTCTTAATAAATAAAAAAAAAGAATATACACAATTGAAAACGGACACAAAACCAATAAAAACAACAAACAATTAATCAAAAGGAGAAAGAACACCACACCATAATACACAGAACAGCAAAATGGCCAACAAAACATTACTCAAAATAATAAACAACGTCTTAAAATATTGTAAACTGTTGAATATGGAAGCCAAAATATTCCAAATGACAAAACAACATTCAGGCCAGTCTGATGATCTACAGGAACTCCACTCATGCGAATGACAGGCATGATTGGGTCGTCAAAAGAATATCATTTCCAAATCAAACATCTTCGGCGTGGACCTATAACAAGGCGATCGATCAGTGTCTGGCAGAACCTTAAGGCTGATTGAAAGTCTACAGCGCAGCAAGCAGAGCGTGTTTCTAATGCGTTATACATTGCCTTTTGTCTGTCTCTGTCAAGCCTTCAGGGCGGAGATGTGGACAAATTACAAACTGCCCGGCCCCGATACGCTTGTTCGCTCCAAAATATAAAATAAAAATAAAAAAACAGCAGAGGTGATTATTTCAAAATGAAGACCGCTAGAGATAAGGATTATTTGTAAGAGAGAGAAGAGAGAGAGAGAGAGAGAGAGAGAGAGAGAGAGAGAGAGAGAGAGAGAGAAATTGAAATTGAAATTTTATTGCAAGACCACCAGTCTATCTGCAAGAGATCAAGGCAACTATTTAACAACAAAACATAGCAATATACATAGATACACATACATAGATGTATATATGCTTTCAGTATCGACGCATATAGCTTAGAATAACAAAAAACGCATGTCACACACTAAAGTTATTTATTTATGGTGGGCAGGTAAAACTACTCAAAACGTTTTCTCTGAGTTTTAACGCGTAGAAAATAAACATAGCTAAGGAACGCAAAGCTTCAGTATTATCATTTTGCATCAACAATTTCAAAGAAGCATTCGGGACATTTTCTATATATTTCAAAACATATTTTGCACGCAAATCTTTGTATTTTGGGCAGTAAAATAGAAAATGTGATTCATTTTCTATTTCTTCACAAAAGGGACATAACTTAGATGCATTTGAGTATCTCTTATTTACATTCAGTTCATTTATGCCCAAGCGGAATCTTACAAATACGTATCTAAATTTAGCTATAGTAATATCTGTCAAATATTGCTCAGATTTTAATACAGATTTAAAGGAGCGATAAGTGGAAAAACGATCACTATCGGTTAGCTTATTGTGCCAATCTTGTCTATAGCAATCAATCATTCGCTGCTTTAAAGCCTTCAGAAATATTTTTTTCATTTCTCACCCCTCCATTTAGCCAAACATGAGAGAATCCATAAGAATCAAAACAACGTTTAAGAGATACAGACCAAGAGTGTGAACATGGTACAAGCAGCTCATCATTGTCATTTCTATCCATATTATATACGCTTGCTTTGGTAATCTAACAGTTTGCAATTTGTGTAGCTTAAACCAGTAGCGCACCGAGTTTAATACGCTGTCAATGTACATTGGATACCTGCCTAATTCCCCATAAACCATTGTGTTTGGTGTCTGTGGAGTTACTTTCAGAAAACGTTTACATGCAAATAGATGGACTGATTCAATAACGTTAAATGGTATGGAGCCCCATATTTCAGAGGCATACAAAAGCATAGGTTTAACCTGGCAATCAAATAATTTAAAAAATACATACATGTCAAAAGCTTCCATTTTCCACATTGTTCTCAAAATGTCCACCACTTTCCGCTTGGCTCTTCCTGCAAACTCTTCTAAGGCTAATTCAAAGGAAAGTTTAGTTGTCAGAGTGAAACCTAAATATTTGTAACTATTAACTACTTCAATCTCTTTCTCTTTATAGAACCATTTTTCGGTTTTAGCCAAATGCCCCCCTTTACGAAAGATCATGACTTTGGTCTTACTTAGATTAACTGCAAGGCCTAGCGCATCTGAGGCTTTTTCTAGATTTCGAATTTGGTTTTGGAGTCCAACAGAAGTGGTGGAAACCAAACAAATATCATCAGCGAAAAGAAGTATGAATATTTCTTGTAAACCTGGAAGAAACTGAAAGCCATGTTTTCCATTTTGTTTCACTTTATCCGCTACTTCCGAAATCAACAGAGAAAAAATTAAGGGAGATAATATACAGCCCTGTTTAACACCTAAAGGGCAATCGAAAAAAGAAGATGTTTCGTGACCCCACCTTACACAGGCCTGGACAGATTGATATATACCTTGAAGCATGCGTATCATTTTTTTCGAAGTCTGTATCTTACGCAGAACTATCCATAGGCTATCTCTATCAACAGAATCAAATGCTTTCATGTAATCAATGAAGGCTACATATAATTTCCTTCTTCTCTTTCCATGTAGACACTTTCTTATCATAGATACAAGTGAGAATATGAGAGAGAGAGAGAGCGAGAGAGAGAGAGAGAGAGAGAGACGTAAGACGTAAGACATTTTATTGCGTAAACAATGTTAATTGCAATGGGAGATGGGATTACAATAAAACGTAAAACATACCATTAAGCTTTACATATATAAACAAATAAAATTAAAATTAAAATTTAAAAAAAAAAGGAAATAAATGTTTAAAAAAATAAAAAAATAAAATAAATAAATAAAATAAAAAATATAAAATTTCCTCCATGTTTACTATAGGATTTTACAACAGAAATTATTTTCATAAAAATATATAAATCTAATTAATAAATAGTCTAAAATAATGTTATAAAACTGCCGTAAGATAAACCGTACAGTGTACACTCTAGTAAATCACCTTCAAAAAACCAACAACAACACCAACACAACCTGCTAATTACAATAAAATTAATAAACGAAATCAGCAAATAATAAATCATACATACATAAGACTGATTAATTAACCAACCATTTAATAATTCAATAAATGTATAAAGAATCAAAACTATGCACAAAATGATACCATCTATACAATAGTCTTACACATTAGTAATAAAATATATAAGCAAACTTCCTGCAGGTTTACTTTTATACACTACTACCGCATCTTCTCTAATATACACAATCCCTTACGATAAAGTATTGTATATGCAATATCAGCACATTTTTACTATATGCTTATCATTGTTCATGAATTAATCGTGTTCTCTTCTGAAAGACTCTGTACAGGAATTGTGAAAGGCCTAGTACAGAGTGTTTGTCGTCTCTGGACATCACTAGCGCTTCATCAGCTGCCGCCGGTTCAGATCCATTCAGAATCTGCAAGTCCACCGGAAATTCAGTATAGGAATTGCATCTAAACAGTACGTGTTCCCCAGACTCTATTTCTCGTTTACATGTTGGGCAAAGAAGCTGATGCGGAGCAATATTTTCTGTATAACGTAATCTGTGCATATTTATGGGCGACATTCCCAGTCTAAATTGTACATAACAGTCTCTAAAACATCTTTTTTGTTTATAATTAACATACGCTTCTCTCTGAAAAACAGATTTAAAGGAAGAATAAAATGTAAATCGTTCTTTTGACTGCACCTCATCATGCCATGACTGTACAAACTGATCAGTGAGTCTCTGTCTAAAAGCTCTAAGAAACCATCCTACGTCCCCCACCCCCTGCTGCATCCACACATGGCCAAAGCCGTTTCTGTACAGCAACAACCGGACATAAAACGCCCACGTCTGCTGCCCGTTCTCCTGCAAACGCAACAGCATGTCATACACTTTTCCTGGCAATCTGTCTTTGGGAAGACTCAGGGACCCTAAGCCAAAATTTCACACCTCTCACAGCAGTAAACATAAATATTGGGAACCTGCCTACATCACCCAAGACCATAGTATTAGGTGTCTGACTACCTACATTTAAAAGTTTCTTGCACGCAAAAAGATGTACTTTCTCCAAAACTTCAAATCGTTGATAACCCCACATTTCCGATCCGTACGTTATAACAGGTAAGATCTGGGCATCATAAATCTTGAAGAATACGTTAAAGTCATTAGTTCCCAGCTTCCAAAGACACCTTAAGATCTGCACTGAAAAAAAAAAAAAAGAGAGAGAGAGAGAGAGAGAGAGAGAGAGAGAGAGAGAGAATGTGTGGGTTTGTGTGCGTGCCTGCGCGCGCGCTTGCGTGCGATATGTGTGTGCTGTCTGTCAACAAGCCTGTATGACTGCCTCCGTCTGTTTATTTTTTTTAATATATTTATTTATCACTTTTTATATAGCGATTTACCAACTCAAGAGCCGCTCAAAGTGCTGGCCAATACAGGATCTAACTCAAACCGCCCGAAACGCCCACTCGCAGCCTTTGGGCGCATGGTTTGACGCCCGGACAACTGAGTTCAATCCTGGGCAGCCAGGGATGGGGTAGAAGGACGACCAAGTGCATGCTGGGTGTGTTCTTGTTACCGGCACTCACTCGTCTAGGACATGAGGGTCAGGATCTTTAAAGTCCGTTGTGATGGAATGTATGCGACACACAGACTAGACCTCGGTTTATACTCTCATCCGAAGGAGTAGGAAACTGGAGTAAAGTGTCTTTCCCAGGCACCAACATAATGGCCCGGCCAGTGCTCGAACTCGGGACCTTCAGATCCGCAAGCCAAAGCTCTACCATTAGACCTCCGTGCCTTATTATATATGTCAATACACGCGACTAAGACACGTTCCAGCACTGAACTCTACTCTGATATGAAAATTGCAAACAATAAGAGCAAGCGTAGCAGACAATTCCTCCATCTTCTTAAATGCCAAATGTAAAACTATCATTCTACACTATATTCTTTGATCCACAGGTGCGCTTTGTAAAGGCAATGGGTTATCTCCAGGTCATAATACAGCCAATTGTAAAATTACTTCGAACTAAACAAAATAGTAACATGGGGGTGAACGGAGTTAAGTCAGTGCTTAAACTATACTACTTGATCTCTACGAGTGCGTTATAATAACAATTGGCCATCTCCATGTCGCTACATTTCTATCTTATGCCAAATGTGCAAGTAGTTTATGGCACCGTTATCTGTCACCAACGTGGTAAGATTTCTTGTAAAACGATGACAACAATAATTATATTTCTTGTTGCCTTTCTGAGTTATGATAAGGATATTAATAATAGTGTGATAAGACAATAATATTGCATTGCACCACTAGGTCAACCCCACGACGCCAGATTTCTAACGCTTGTCCAAATCGTACAACTATTTTATAACATCGTAATGTTGTCATTGGCTTGGCAAATCTCCTTGCACAAAGAGGAGAAAAAAATTAATACAGCACTGCTAGGATAATATTATTATTAGTTTGTATCTAGGAATTATTAATATAATTATGTGACAGCGCATGTTACTCTCCTAAGTCGCACAGAATGGTTTAGAGTTGTACTATGCCAAGAGACAACAGTTTTCTTAATTCAAACCATCGATTTGCAGATTTATAGATTTTTAATCTGCAAAGTCTAAACTGTCGATCTATGGAAGTCCATTCAGCCGTTTACAGCTGTGAATGAGCGCCTGGCATTATTTAAAAAACAAAGCCAGAGAGAAAGGAAAAACGATCACCGTCTACGTGAAGCAGACCAGGAGAAAAGCGTGGTCACGAACGCTTCTCTCCCTACGACTGAAATAATTCCATACCTTTTTTTTTAAAAAGTTATACATGAGAGATTAGCATTACGTCCTATCACTAGAGTCAACAGAGTAATGTTGTCTAGGACAATGACAAATCAGATTATCGATCCAATTACGAACTTACAATGCACAACGGGTTAATGCATTCTGTTCTGGGTGGTCCCTTAGATCTACGCTTTCGACGGAGGAAAATTGACTGAGGTGAGGAAAAAGACTAAGAATATGCCCTATCTCTCTCTCTCTCTCTCTCTCTCTCTCTCTCTCTCTCTCTCTCTCTCTCTCTCTCTCTCTCCATTAGAGATGGAGAGAAGACAGAAAAATAAAGACAGAGTATGAAGAAAGAAGTAAGAAGCATGGACGGTGTTAAGAGCAAGGAGATAAAGGCAGGTTGGAAAAGCCGGAAAGACAATTTATACCGAGAAAGAGATAGAGGGAGGGAGGGATGGAGAGAGAGAGAGGGGGACAGACAGAGGGCGAGAGAGACAGACCATCATACAGAGAAATTAACTCTGTTGCGCGAGAATGGGAGCGACACTACAAATAGGAACTAATGTGTTTTACGTATCATATTTCAACATTACCCGGAAAAACGAGATAACCATGTTTACTTCCGAACACCAAAAAAAGAGGGTTCGTATAGTCAGTTTGAGGGTGCGGTCCCAAGCCCAGGGGTTGGGAAAGGGTGACACAATATAGTTTTAACCTATTTGGTGATATCATCACAAGTCTGGTTCTCACTGAACGTACATACATGCAACTGGAACAGAGGGAGGAATGGAGAGAGACAGACAGGGACCACAGAGATATACAGAGAGTGAAAGGGTCTCTCTTAAGCCCATGCCACACGAGCGTCAAATCTACTGGACTTGACGCGAATCGGAGCAATTTTCGACTTCGAAGTCGGAATTTCATTTTGACATGAATCGCGCAGTGCCACACGAAAGTCGCACATCGAGTCAAACTTGAGGGTTATTGGTCTTGAAGTTTTGCTGTACGTGTGTTGTGATCACATGATTCGTATTCTGCTTCTCATTGGCCAAAAGGTCCGAATCACACAATCGAGACTCGCGGAATTAGAACATGTTGAAAGTCTGCAATCGGAGCCAATTCAAAGAATCTGGATTCGCGATGCACAGGGTGCCACACGACAATCAAGGGATTTTGTCGTGATTTCATGAATTGGATTCAAGATTTGACGCTCGTGTGGCATGACCATAAGAGAGTGAGAGAGAGAGAGAGAGAGAGAGAGAGAGAGAGAGAGAGAGAGAAGAGAGAGAGAGAGAGAGAGAGGGAAGATGGGAAAAGGCTATCCTGCAACACACTTCCACACGCTGTATAAAATTGCAACTAACTGGCAATGCACAATTTAAAATAAAATAACAATTAAAAAAATA
Source organism: Oncomelania hupensis (assembly GCA_036898135.1). Taxonomy (NCBI): domain Eukaryota; kingdom Metazoa; phylum Mollusca; class Gastropoda; order Littorinimorpha; family Pomatiopsidae; genus Oncomelania; species Oncomelania hupensis. The sequence continues at coordinate 41,195,029 of CM072524.1, forward strand.
ATAGCCAAAAGGCAAAGCCCATAATGACTCACATGGTTCTTATGGGAACTTGCAATTAAACATGAGTGCCCTAAAGACAAAGAAAAAATGAAACAGCGGCATTAAAATGCAAAGTAATGCCGACTTTGAATCATTAATAAAGTATGAAATACTAATTATATAAAGAACTGTATTACAGAACAGCTAAGTCAATCTTTCTTTAAATATTATTAGTGCGCACAAGCTACTTTTCCAGTCTACACTCACAACAATACAGCATAATGAATTCGCCAGTATTTTAAAAAAACAAAAAATCCCATTCGTATTATCCTTTATTTATAGGTCAAATCAGGTCAAATAATTTTATTGTCAAGCTAAGATACAAGGTATCGCTCTCGCTCTCTCTCTCTCTCTCTCTCTCTCTCTCTCTCGCTCACAGCTCTATGTACCATGCAAAGACATGCAGTGGCTACAAAAAATAGTCGCAAGTGTACGTGTGTGTGTGTATGTGTGAGCGTGCGCGGGCGTGTGTTTGTGTGCTTGAGGGCGTGTGTTTGTGTGCGTGAGTGCGTGTGTGCGTAAATATGTATATATAGAGATATATTAAAGTTATACTATATGTTGCACAAAATTTTTAACTTTTGAACATTAAAGGAACATTTTCTTCAATGTGCCACTGCCTTTATTTTTCGCAGCTTCCCATCATCATCATTACCATCATCATCATCATCATCATCATCATCATCATCATCATCATCATCATCATCATCATCATCGTCATCATCATCATCGTCATCGTCGTTATAGTAGTAGTCGTCATTTGTGAGGTTTCGGGAACAACGAACGAAAGCTCAGTCCGATAACGAAAGGTGCTCGTTCGTTTCGTCGTGAGGCATTATACAACACGATCGCTTGCGCATAAACCGAGAACGAATGCTCAGTACGGCCGTCAGTGAAAAGCCCAAACTCTGGCGGTAATATTAGAAACATGAACCCAAAGATAAGAAAAAAATGTTAACGGCAAATTTCGATATTTAGAGTTAGAATTTGGATTAGGGTTAGTTTAGGATTAGGGTTAGTGACTGTTAGGGTTAACTGTAACCCTAGGCCTAGACTATCCCTATTTTCACCAGCAGATTTTCGGCATTCTCACCCTCCGGCCACGAAAGAGCAGTGAAGGGAAATAACGCGCGTTTACAAAATGTGGGGATTGATGTCCCTTTGCCCAATAATAATGACCATTTGAGGGTACACTCAGATGACCAATTCCGCTCCATAAGCGCGCACATACCACCCTTTGGAACCACCTACTTTTCTGCCTTCATACTCATTTTTTTATCGTGATAGTATTTGATACTGAGATATTTATTCCCATGTCTTTATGAAAATACCTGGATTCACTCGGAATGAGTGCAAAGGGCTGAGGCATTTTGTCGTCAGTCGCGCACCTGACAGCACCCCCTGTAGGTTTACATTAGAAACAGCTGTTTTGCAGATTATAGAAAAACTCTAGGACATTGAATCTGTTTTAATTTATGATCGGAACGCCGGGAGCGTTTTGTCAGTCGTCTATGAGGTTCAGTTTCCACTGATCTGTAATGAAAACAATGCCTGTCGAGCAGGCACCAAGATCTAAATAGAATTTTTTCCACAACAAACGGTTGGGAAAAGTTTTCAACAACTTAACTTCTATTGATTGCCCATCACTCAGGAACAAAAGATTGACTTAAGGAAGGCATTTGGCACATTTAAGGAAAAAAAAACTCTTGCAAAACGTTATGTAGAAGTGGTGCTTCCTCCAAGTTCATAAAGGCAATCCGATCAAAATACCAATCAGTTCTCGCTTGTGTTCGTGTGAATACTGAACTTAGAGGCATTTGAATGCTCTCAGGGGTTAAGGCAAAGCTGTATGTTAAGCCCGACAATGTTCTCGGTGATAATTAACGAGCTAGCATCGAGATTTGCTGACCAGAGGAGAAACGGTTTGCAACTCGTGCTTGGTCTTGTTGAGCTGTTCATATTGCTCTTTGCTGATGACTTGGCTCTGCTGTCTTGTTCAACAGCAGGAGTGCAAACTCAACTAGACATAGTCACTTAAATGTGCCAAGAATTAGGGCTGACTATTAAGACCGATAAGAGTAAAGTCATGGTTTTTAGACATGGGGGATTTCTTGGGAAGAGTGACAAATGGCTTGCCCAGGGAAATGATCTAGAAGTTGTAAACAGCTACGTGTACTTAGTCTTTACCTATACAACGGCTATAAGCCTCAATGGAAGTGCAACTCATCTGGTCATAAAATGTATACAGTCTTTGTTTGGAGTGCTCAGAGCCCGTAATAGTCTTAATGCTTTAACCAGACAAACATTCTTTAAGTTGTTTGGCACGATGATTCAACCTATAATCTTGTATGCATCTTGAGAATGGAGCTTGTGAGTTTTTAATAAAAAAATTATCCAACAGAAAATGTAAATTTTTTTGCACTTGGGATGACACCCAGTAAGATTAAATGGTTATATCAAAGCCTATACTGGTTCAGACTGTTGAGGATGGATGACACTAGGATCCTAAAGAAAGCGTATCGCATGCTGTGTACCATGGACTGTAATGGAAAACATAACTGGGTGTCTGAACGGAGATCTCTTTTGGAAAGAACTGGCTTTGCCTTCGTGTGGCTGTACCAAGATGTAGGTCATGAGAAGAAGTTAATTTATTAATTTAAACATAAACTTATGGACATCAACAAACAAGACTAAAATTCAGCTTTAAATGATAGTAATAGATTTAGTCAGTTCAGATGGAGTAAGACCAATTTCAAGACAGAAATATATTTGGACTGTATTAAGCAAAAGTGTTTCAGAGACTCGTTTGTACGTTTGAGGCTAGGTTTCAGTAACCTCAAAAGTACACAAGAATAGATACTCACACAGTGTGTATCAAATAACCTGACGCTGAAGAAACGGAGCTGCACTTGTTGTATGTTTGTCACACGTATAACAGATTTCGTCCAACAATATTGAAAGAGATGAATGTTTGTAATCAGGAAAGGCATTTGGTTCAGATGATAGCATGCATGGATGAAAGAATGATCAGGCAGACTGCATGGTTCATTTATAAATGCTTCCAAATGAGAAACAATAACGAACAGTAGGCTCTTCAAATATTATATTTTGTTGCGTTTGGAAGTCGTGTGTGTATAAATCAATTCGTGAGCGTGGGTTTGGTAAACTCGTGAATTCGAAGAAATTATAAATTAAGTAATCAATATTGAATTTGGATCTGCATAATAATGTGAATGAACTATATATTTTTATTATTAGTTTTTATGAGCATCTATATTCATTATCTGAATGCAATAAAGATGTTTTTATTTTTTTTGATTGATCTATTTATTCTTAATATTTCCATTGTATCCCCCATCCCCTTGACATAAACAATCTGTTTTATTTAAAAAAAAACATTCTAAAGTCTAAAGAAAAATAGTCTCTCTCTCTCTCTTTCTCGCTCTCGCTCTCTCTCTCTCTCTCTCTCTCTCTCTCTCTCTCCTTGGTCCACCTCC
>CM072524.1:41199064-41239064 GCA_036898135.1 Oncomelania hupensis
ACAATTGGCTCGTTCTGATTCCTCCTATTTCGAGGTACTTCCAGGCATGTCTGTAAATACGAAAGGGGGGAAATAAGAGAAATAGAGCATTGAATAAATAAACAATACACACATTTCCTAGGAAACTCAAAAATGTCTCCAAGCTACTAAAACCGAAACTTACCAAAATACAATAAACTAAAATTTAATTTGTTAGCCTCACTAGCTTTATTGCATTAAACAGGTAGCACTAAGAAAATCTTATTCTACGGTCAACGTCAAACATATAAAACGTGAACAGTTGCTATCGGTATATGAGCATAGCATTTCTATTCACAAATCCTATCTGAAGGTTCTTATGCTAAATTTGACAAAGGTGCAACAACTGACATTATAAAATGAATGAATGAATTTCCACAATGAAGCATGAGATGTGTAAGTTCATTCCGTTTTTAAGAGGTGAATGAAGAAAACCCAATTGCATACCTGTCAAGCTCTTGTGGACTCTTACCATAAGATTTTGTTTCCAATACCATAAGTTTGAACAAAATACCGTAAGAAATGTGTGAAAATTGCATGGATCGTCACGTTCAACACGAAACAGAATTAAACACATGTATACACACACACCACGCATAACGAACCTTAGCAATATATATATATATATATATAATATATATATAATATATATATATATATATATATATTATATATATATATATTATATATATATATATAATTTATTATTTATATTATTTTTTCACCACAATTTAAAAAAAACGTAAGATCTTAACCTTATGCCAAAAGACTTGAAAATCGCCAAAATTCCATAAGAATTATGTCAAAAGCATAAGACTTGACAGGTATGCAATTGCAAGGTCAAGGACGAACAGATTAGCGCAAGTGTCAACGCGATAAACATATTTTTCTTCACTCACAAAGCCAATACAAGGAGCATAATATATTCAACTCTCAATTCTCCATTCATAGAGCATACAATATATGTGCACTATCAAAACCAAATTCAAACATCCCAATATTATTATTTAAAGAGCGAATTCGCTCAAATATAATACCAATGTAAGGACACAAAAATTCTGACAGGTTCAGTTAAAAATACCCCCAGACCGCAAACAACTTAACAAGCCCAAGAATAGCTGTCAAAACTAAATATGGCCCATTATGAGAAGTGTTTTGTGTAACTTAGTTCAGCATTCACAAAGAAATAGGGATGAGAGAGAGAGAGAGAGAGAGAGAGAGAGAGAGAGAGAGAGAGAGAGAGAGAGAGAGAGAGAGAGAGAGAGAGAGAGAGAGAGGAAAGGAGAGAGAGAGAGAGACAGAAACAAGATTGATTGATTGATTGATTGTTGCTTTAGGTCCAGCGGACTCTTCCGAGCCAAATCAGGACCGGACAACCCCCAATCCGCATAAAAGATCTGCCGAAACAACCCTAGTGGGAAAATTGAATGCCCTCCACCGGCCAGTCACTTTACAATAAAGACATCCCACGCAGGGGACGGCTGAGGCTTTACCCCCAACTACTCGAACCCCCGGTTACAAAAACAAAATAGAATACAAACATCATTATAAATCATCAACAAAACACATACATATAAAATGCCTATAGTGCTAAATAATAACATCATAGGAAGCCCTAGTGACCACCGGCAGAAAGCGTCCAACACTCCCAAGCTGATCCAACAGACCTCATACACAAACAAGGAGTCTTGTCCAGGAAGAGTTTTCGAGAAAAAAGGTAGGTCATTGATCTAGCGAAGAAGAAGATAGTATAGCAGAGTGATAGGACAGAGCAGGAATGGGAAAGAGCAAATGAGGAAGACAGCGACAGTGGGAATTTAAAGCACTAAATTTCCAGAAAGTGGGGATACTATTTATACTGAAACCCCCGGCACTCCAACGGGGGTACTGTTGCCGCAGTGAATCAGTCATGCCTACAAAGGCAAGACAGGTTTTCAACTGGGGCTTTCACTTTTCCCTTTATAGGTTAGAACAATCTACAGTGGCAAGATTGCTCATGACCCCAAGGGGTCAGAAACAAGAGAGACAGACAGAGACAGACACAGACACATAGAGAGGTACTACAATCAATTAAGGAAAGTGCTATAAGACACAAAATAACACATTTTCTGGGGAGGGAGACAGACAGACAGACAGAGACACACAGAGAGAGGTACTACAATCAATTAAGAAAAGTGCTATAAGACATGAAATAACATATTTTCTGGGGAGGGAGAGAGACAGACAGAGAGACAGAGACAGACAAAGAGAGAGGTACTACAATCAATTTAGAAAAGTGCTATAAGACACGAAATAACACATTTTCTGGGGAGGGAGACAGACAGACAGAGACAGACACAGAGAGAGGTGCTACAATCAATTAAGAAAAGTGCTATAAAACACGAAATAACACATTTTCTTCAGTAAGTAAAGGTCCTATTCTCCCCTGTTCTGGGTGCGCTGCTCTTGCGACTGCCGGGATTCCTTTGAGAAGGTAACTCGAATTTCGCCCGCATGGTTGCGAAACATGGACCCTCACAGCAGATCTACAACGAAGAATATAAAGCAAGGAGATGAGGTGCTACAGAAGACTTCTGGGCATTTCCCTATACCCAGCACGTCACGAACAACGAAGTCCGACAGACCATCACAAAAGCCATTGGACAACACGATGACATGCTCACAGTGGTGAAGAAGCGGAAACTCCGATGGTATGGCCACGTCACCAGATCATTAGGTCTTGCAAAGACCATCCTGCAAGGCACAGTGCAAGGAGATAGAAGAAGAGGGAGACAGAAAAATAGGTGGGAGGACAACATTCGAGAATGGACTAGCTTGACACTGAGCGAAGACATGAGGGTTGCTGAGGACAGAGAAAGATGGAGTATTCTGGTTAAACGATCATCTGTGGTGCCCCAACGACTTCCGAGTTACAGGATAGGATAGGATAGATTCGGAATGCGCCGGTTTGATTTTGACGTGGTTCCAGTCGTTTCCAATACAATATTAAACAAGAGTCGTGGGCGAGAAAGAATGTAGGCGGACTCCCTCCTGATAGTTATAAAAAATTTGGGAAACTGGGGAAGAGAGAGAAGAAGAACAAGAGAGGGACATCGCAGGAAGAAAACAAGAACGGAGAAATGAAGAGAGATATTTATATACAAATATAATCGAAATGAATTGTCAGTACAATTGCCTATTTCAGAGAAGTAAAGACGTGTTATTAGAAATGTCAGCACAATTGGCTATTTCAAAGTTGCAAATAAAAGATCTCTGGGGCATTATGTTTATTGTAACGCTTACGCAGAAGAAACGACATGGGGGGAAATACAAACATATTATTAGAAATCTCAGTACAACTGCCCGTTTCAAAGCCCCCCAAAATAACCTTCTGATGGGTAAATAGCAATGGGCGGGGAGGAGGAGTAGGAAAGGTGGAAAAAAACAAAGATATGGCAGTAAGGAGCGGGGACGAGATGGAGGAATAGCGACACATCAATAATAAGGAATTTCAAAAGAAATGGAGATTTCCAAGCCACAATTCACAGACGTTGGAAAAATCCATAATTGACCAAAGAAAGTGCATGAAAGTCTGAGCAAAACCAAAATGCAGGTGTTCCGAGAACACAGCTCTAGAAAGGCAAAGCCCATATGACTCATATGCTCTTTATGGAATTGGCAAGTTCTATATATAAAAATAAGTGCCCAGAAAAAACTTAACAGGAAACGGCGGCATTACCCAAATGCAAAGTACTAACAGTCACTTTTGATCTTGACTTTGAGGTGGCCTTCCCCTCCGGCTCCACAGGGTCACTCAAATAAACTACAGCAAAAGGTGTATTATGCCACACACACACACACACACACACACACACACACACACACACACACACACACACACACAACGTGACCTTGGAATGACCTTGACCCTTAATTACTTTGACCTGACTGAAGGGAGAAAAAAATGTTTACTGTCACTAATGGACTATTTGGGACTCCTCTCATTTACACAGATTTTCTAAGGAAGATAAGCAAAGTAGTTCTTCTAGCAGACGATCTTTAGAAGGATCCAACGCAAAAGTTCAAATTCAAATTGAGCAAATATCGGACATCTACAATTTTTTATTTAAAAAAAAACAAAAACACAAACAAATTGTGAATGTTTAAAAGCAAAATAGGATGAATAGTATTTCTTTTTTCGCAATTTTAATCACGACCTCTGGCGCACTTTGATAAACTTGACAACCGAGAACTATAATCAGACAACCCAACAAACTAGGAGATGAACAATACAGCAGGAGACAGAGGCACGTCTGGTGCAAAGAGGTAAGAAAAGAAGTTTAAAGGAGATGAAGTCAAGAAAAGCCCGAAGCACTGCGGAAAATAATCAACAGCTTACAGAGAGATAGACAGAGAGAGAGACAGAGAGAGAGACAGAGAGAGAGAGAGAGAGAGAGGAGAGAGGAGAGAGAGAGGAGAGAGAGAGAGAGAGACAGAGTGAGACAGAGAGAGAGAGAGAGAGAGAGAGAGAGAGAGAGAGAGAGAGAGGGGCAGACAAATGGACACAGAGAAAGAGAGAGCGCGGGATACAGAAAGACAGGGACAGACAGAGAGACACAGAGAGAGTAAGCGACAGAAACGACGGACGCACGGAAATACAAACAGGGAACGACAGAGAAAGAGATAGAGAGATAAACAGAGACATCAGAAGAAGAAGAAGAAGAAGAAGAAGAAGAAGAAGAAGAAGAAGAAGAAGAAGAACAACAACAACAACAACAACAACAAAAACAACAACAACAACAACAACAACAAATAAAGAAGCAAACAAATAAAGACGGCAAGCAATATAGAAAGAAAGAAGGGTGTAAAAAAGGATGAAAGGAATGCGCAAAATCTAAAATTTCAGAAACTCATTACAACCGAGACAATTTAAAACCGGATATAACAAGGAAATGAATGCATTCAATTCTCTGAAAATCAAAAATAATAAAAACGATAAATAATATTAGCAATTTCCGAATCCGAACACTAGAACGGAAGATTAAGGAAAACAATCAAAAACGGTTAAATAATCAAAACGACAAACGCAAGAACTAAACTTTTTGCCGTGGAACAAATTAAACAAGGATAACAACTCAAGTCAAAATTCAAATAACCTTCAACTAGAAGGCAAAGTCAACATTAAAATAACCTTGAACTAGAAAGCAAGGTCCATATGACGTCATGGTCATAGTGAAACTCACAATATTTAACATGAAAATGAAAGCCCAGAAAAAAACTAAACTTTTCATCACTTTTTTATATAATGCTTTTCCAGCTCTATGCTCTTGACCTCCGGGGCTACAAATACACCCATGTACTATCAAATAAACAACAGTAAAAGTTGTATTATGCAACCAAAAAAAAAGTGGGGATGACCTTGACCCCTCACGTGACCTCTCATACACGTCTAATCAAATAACCCAATGTTGTTGCATACTACTACTGAACTTACTATTACTACTACTAATAATAATTTATTTTTTAAAGCGCGGTTCCATACTAAAAAGTCTGCTCAAAGCGCTCTCATGTATACTCTCACACAAGCACTCGCGTTATTAAGAGACTGCACTGTACATTAAAACACTGAACAATAAAGATACAGAAACAAAGTACATAACAACATAATGCAAAAGAAAGTTATAGCAAACTGTAGGATATAAAAATTTACATGCAATCATAGGCAGTACATTTATACAAAAAGAGTACACGTTCAAGATATCAAAGAATGAAGTAAATCGTAGCATATACCGTTTGTAAAAACAACATTTAAAACACCTTAAAACCACACACACAAAAAAGGGTAAATACAATACAACAGTAAAAGAGTTTACAAAATGACATACTGACCGACCGACCTGATTGTCGCACTCGCACATTACTCTTACACTCTCACTCACTCTCTCTCTCTCTCTCTCTCTCTCTCTCTCTCTCTCTCTCTCTCTCTCTCTCTCTCTCTCTGTGTTATTGTTGTGTAATTGTGTATTTTTTGGGAATTAAACGGACGATGTCCAAACGTCTCTCTCTCTCTCTCTCTCTCTCTCTCTCTCTCTCTCTCTTTCTTTCTTTCTTTCTTTCTTTGAGAACGACGAAGATCAGGGGGTAAGGAATTCCACCGGACAGCGGCATAGCAAGAGAAAGACTTGAAGATTCAACAGAAAGATATTGTCTTATTTTGCCAATTATGCGGAGATGAAAATTGAGGGCTTGCACATGTTATTGATGTTAGTGTCCATAGAGACGCGCATTCATCAAGATTGACGCAAAGATTACTGACCGACTGGGAAAGGCGAATTCTGCTGTTTAATAGGTTCAGACAGTCTGTGGACAGCTGCTGAAGTTTATTGCTTATACCCATGGCGATCACTTCTGTCTTATCTTCATTCGTATTTAACTTATTCGTGCTCATCCATCCAGCAACCGAACTGACACAGCTCCACATGTCGTAGGCAAGCCCGGAATATCGGCCGGTTCAGCGGAGTTCTGTAACTGTGTGTCATCAGCAAAAGAAATGATACATATGAACAACAGTTTTGATAATGGAGCTTAAAAAGTTGGTTGTACTTGGTAAAGAGAACAGGCCCAAGAACGGAACCCTGAGGAGCACCGTACTTCAAGAGGGACAGAGTTGACGGGCTACTGTTAACAAGGACAGACTGAGTTCGATCGGAAAGGTATGATCGGAACCAAGCAAGAGCCATTCCAGTGCATCCGAAAACCGTTTCAAGACGCTCGCACAAGAACTCGTGGTTAAGTGTCGAACGAGGCCGATAAGTCTAAAAACGACAATATTGACACTCGACCTCTACGCTGCCTAAAGCAGGTTATTCACTACACGCAATAAGGCGGTCTCAGTGCTGTGGATCTTTTTTTTGTATGCCAACTAGAACGGTTCTAGCAAGTTGTTGGTTAGCAAGTGAGGCAGAAGCTGAGAGAGCACTAAACGCTCGAGAACTTTGGACAAGAAGGGAAGATTTGAGACTGGACGGTAGTCCTTCAGAATTTCATTATCAAGGTCAGACTTTTTTAAGAGCGGAATGAGAAAAGCATGTTTGAATGTGGAAGATACCATATGCCAGAGGACAGAGAAGTGTTCATAATGTTGGTGATTACAGGAATACTAGGGGTTAAATAAACAGCACTCCACTGTAAGATTACTTATTTTTGTGTATGCTTTTGCAAGGCCTAAAATGACCCTTACCTTCAAGATCAGCGAAAAAACGGAACACATATGAAAGTTCAATCTATCATCTCTAATTACAACAAGTGTTCATACTTTATGGTCAAGATCACCTCAAAGTATCTACACTAGCCGACTTTGGACAGCTCCAGTGACCTTGACCTTGAAGTTAGATTGACCAAATGTGTATAGTATGTGTGTCTCGTTGATATTTATCATGCATCAAAGAATCATAAGTTCAATAATAATAACCTAGGGAAAAAAGTGAAATTTTGTGAACATTTTCATTTTTTGTTGACCCTGTGACATTGATCTTGAGTGAAGTCATTCATTCACTGATCATTTATGATGCCTCATGGATACACACCATCTTATCAAATTTGGTTGTGATAGTTAACATATGTTCTGAGTACTTAGCTACTTTTAAATTTTCCACACACAGACGGCGGACGGACGACAGACAGACGGATGGACGGAATTTTTTTTTCGATGTAATTTGTGTACTATTTAGGACTCGTCTCGCACAGATTTGCAAAAATGTTGGGGGGAAAAAATTGAAGGGTGAGTATAGAGACTCAGGTTGCTCTGCATGCAGAGTCAAAAAGTGCAAAGCCTGGAAACATACAATATAACATAACATCGAAATGACGTGACCAACGCAAACGAAATGACAGCCAGCTCAATGAAAATCATTTAAAACGAGAAAATATTCAAAATAGCAAGAACAACAAAATCATAAACCAAGGCATACAAACTGCCCGAATATGGAAACAAATACATATTCTTAATAAATAAAAAAAAAGAATATACACAATTGAAAACGGACACAAAACCAATAAAAACAACAAACAATTAATCATTAAAGGAGAAAGAACACCACACCATAATACACAGAACAGCAAAATGGCCAACAAAACATTACTCAAAATAATAAACAACGTCTTAAAATATTGTAAACTGTTGAATATGGAAGCCAAAATATTCCAAATGACAAACAACATTCAGGCCAGTCGTATGATCTACAGGAACTCCACTCATGCGAATGACAGGCATGATTGGGTCGTCAAAAGAATATCATTTCCAAATCAAACATCTTCGGCGTGGACCTATAACAAGGCGATCGATCAGTGTCTGGCAGAACCTTAAGGCTGATTGAAAGTCTACAGCGCAGCAAGCAGAGCGTGTTTCTAATGCGTTATACATTGCCTTTTGTCTGTCTCTGTCAAGCCTTCAGGGCGGAGATGTGGACAAATTACAAACTGCCCGGTCCCGATACGCTTGTTCGCTCCAAAATATAAAATAAAAATAAAAAAACAGCAGAGGTGATTATTTCAAAATGAAGACCGCTAGAGATAAGGATTATTTGTAAGAAAACAGAAGGGTGAGAAAGAGAGAGAGAGAGAGAGAGAGAGAGAGAGAGAGAGAGAGAGAGAGAGAGAGAGAGAGAGAGAGAGAGAGAGAGAGAGAGAGAGAGAGAAATTGAAATTGAAATTTTATTGCAAGACCACCAGTCTATCTGCAAGAGATCAAGGCAACTATTTAACAACAAAACATAGCAATATACATAGATACACATACATAGATGTATATATGCTTTCAGTATCGACGCATATAGCTTAGAATAACAAAAAACGCATGTCACACACTAAAGTTATTTATTTATGGTGGGCAGGTAAAACTACTCAAAACGTTTTCTCTGAGTTTTAACGCGTAGAAAATAAACATAGCTAAGGAACGCAAAGCTTCAGTATTATCATTTTGCATCAACAATTTCAAAGAAGCATTCGGGACATTTTCTATATATTTCAAAACATATTTTGCATGCAAATCTTTGTATTTTGGGCAGTAAAATAGAAAATGTGATTCATTTTCTATTTCTTCACAAAAGGGACATAACTTAGATGCATTTGAGTATCTCTTATTTACATTCAGTTCATTTATGCCCAAGCGGAATCTTACAAATACGTATCTAAATTTAGCTATAGTAATATCTGTCAAATATTGCTCAGATTTTAATACAGATTTAAAGGAGCGATAAGTGGAAAAACGATCACTATCGGTTAGCTTATTGTGCCAATCTTGTCTATAGCAATCAATCATTCGCTGCTTTAAAGCCTTCAGAAATATTTTTTTCATTTCTCACCCCTCCATTTAGCCAAACATGAGAGAATCCATAAGAATCAAAACAACGTTTAAGAGATACAGACCAAGAGTGTGAACATGGTACAAGCAGCTCATCATTGTCATTTCTATCCATTATATACGCTTGCTTTGGTAATCTAACAGTTTGCAATTTGTGTAGCTTAAACCAGTAGCGCACCGAGTTTAATACGCTGTCAATGTACATTGGATACCTGCCTAATTCCCCATAAACCATTGTGTTTGGTGTCTGTGGAGTTACTTTCAGAAAACGTTTACATGCAAATAGATGGACTGATTCAATAACGTTAACTGGTATGGAGCCCCATATTTCAGAGGCATACAAAAGCATAGGTTTAACCTGGCAATCAAATAATTTAAAAAATACATACATGTCAAAAGCTTCCATTTTCCACATTGTTCTCAAAATGTCCACCACTTTCCGCTTGGCTCTTCCTGCAAACTCTTCTAAGGCTAGTTCAAAGGAAAGTTTAGTTGTCAGAGTGAAACCTAAATATTTGTAACTATTAACTACTTCAATCTCTTTCTCTTTATAGAACCATTTTTCGGTTTTAGCCAAATGCCCCCCTTTACGAAAGATCATGACTTTGGTCTTACTTAGATTAACTGCAAGGCCTAGCGCATCTGAGGCTTTTTCTAGATTTCGAATTTGGTTTTGGAGTCCAACAGAAGTGGTGGAAACCAAACAAATATCATCAGCGAAAAGAAGTATGAATATTTCTTGTAAACCTGGAAGAAACTGAAAGCCATGTTTTCCATTTTGTTTCACTTTATCCGCTACTTCCGAAATCAACAGAGAAAAAATTAAGGGAGATAATATACAGCCCTGTTTAACACCTAAAGGGCAATCGAAAAAAGAAGATGTTTCGTGACCCCACCTTACACAGGCCTGGACAGATTGATATATACCTTGAAGCATGCGTATCATTTTTTTCGAAGTCTGTATCTTACGCAGAACTATCCATAGGCTATCTCTATCAACAGAATCAAATGCTTTCATGTAATCAATGAAGGCTACATATAATTTCCTTCTTCTCTTTCCATGTAGACACTTTCTTATCATAGATACAAGTGAGAATATGAGAGAGAGAGAGAGCGAGAGAGAGAGAGAGAGAGAGAGACGTAAGACGTAAGACATTTTATTGCGTAAACAATGTTAATTGCAATGGGAGATGGGATTACAATAAAACGTAAAACATACCATTAAGCTTTACATATATAAACAAATAAAATTAAAATTAAAATAAAAAAAAAAGGAAATAAATGTTTAAAAAAATAAAAATAAATAAAATAAATAAAATAAATAAATAAAAAATATAAAATTTCCTCCATGTTTACTATAGGATTTTACAACAGAAATTATTTTCATAAAAATATATAAATCTAAGTAATAAATAGTCTAAAATAATGTTATAAAACTGCCGTAAGATAAACCGTACAGTGTACACTCTAGTAAATCACCTTCAAAAAACCAACAACAACACCAACACAACCTGCTAATTACAATAAAATTAATAAACGAAATCAGCAAATAATAAATCATACATACATAAGACTGATTAATTAACCAACCATTTAATAATTCAATAAATGTATAAAGAATCAAAACTATGCACAAAATGATACCATCTATACAATTAGTCTTACACATTAGTAATAAAATATATAAGCAAACTTCCTGCAGGTTTACTTTTATACACTACTACCGCATCTTCTCTAATATACACAATCCCTTACGATAAAGTATTGTATATGCAATATCAGCACATTTTTACTATATGCTTATCATTGTTCATGAATTAATCGTGTTCTCTTCTGAAAGACTCTGTACAGGAATTGTGAAAGGCCTAGTACAGAGTGTTTGTCGTCTCTGGACATCACTAGCGCTTCATCAGCTGCCGCCGGTTCAGATCCATTCAGAATCTGCAAGTCCACCGGAAATTCAGTATAGGAATTGCATCTAAACAGTACGTGTTCCCCAGACTCTATTTCTCGTTTACATGTTGGGCAAAGAAGCTGATGCGGAGCAATATTTTCTGTATAACGTAATCTGTGCATATTTATGGGCGACATTCCCAGTCTAAATTGTACATAACAGTCTCTAAAACATCTTTTTTGTTTATAATTAACACACGCTTCTCTCTGAAAAACAGATTTAAAGGAAGAATAAAATGTAAATCGTTCTTTTGACTGCACCTCATCATGCCATGACTGTGCAAACTGATCAGTGAGTCTCTGTCTAAAAGCTCTAAGAAACCATCCTACGTCCCCCACCCCCTGCTGCTTCCACACATGGCCAAAGCCGTTTCTGTACAGCAACAACCGGACATAAAACGCCCACGTCTGCTGCCCGTTCTCCTGCAAACGCAACAGCATGTCATACACTTTTCCTGGCAATCTGTCTTTGGGAAGACTCGGGACCCTAAGCCAAAATTTCACACATCTCGCAGCAGTAAAAATAAATATTGGGAACCTGCCTACATCACCCAAGACCATAGTATTAGGTGTCTGACTACCTACATTTAAAAGTTTCTTGCACGCAAAAAGATGTACTTTCTCCAAAACTTCAAATCGTTGATAACCGCACATTTCCGATCCGTACGTTATAACAGGTAAGATCTGGGCATCATAAATCTTGAAGAATACGTTAAAGTCATTAGTTCCCAGCTTCCAAAGACACCTTAAGATCTGCACTGAAAGAGAGAGAGAGAGAGAGAGAGAGAGAGAGAGAGAGAGAGAGAGAGAGAGAGAGAGAGAGAGAGAGAGAGAGAGAGAGAGAGAGAGAATATGTGGGTTTGTGTGCGTGCCTGCGCGCGCGCTTGCGTGCGATATGTGTGTGCTGTCTGTCAACAAGCCTGTATGACTGCCTCCGTCTGTTTATTTTTTTTTATATATTTATTTATCACTTTTTATATAGCGCTTTACCAACTCAAGAGCCGCTCAAAGTGCTGGCCAATACAGGATCTAACTCAAACCGCCCGAAACGCCCAGGCGCAGCCTTTGGGCGCATGGTTTGACGCCCGGACAACTGAGTTCAATCCTGGGCAGCCAGGGATGGGGTAGAAGGACGCCCAAGTGCATGCTGGGTGTGTTCTTGTTACCGGCACTCACCCGTCTAGGACATGAGGGTCAGGATCTTTAAAGTCCGTTGTGATGGAATGTATGCGACACACAGACTAGACCTCGGTTTATACTCTCATCCGAAGGAGTAGGAAACTGGAGTAAAGTGTCTTTCCCAGGCACCAACATAATGGCCCGGCCAGTGCTCGAACTCGGGACCTTCAGATCCCAAGCCAAAGCTCTACCATTAGACCTCCGTGCCTTATTATATAATTATGTCAATACACGCGACTAAGACACGTTCCAGCACTGAACTCTACTCTGATATGAAAATTGCAAACAATAAGAGCAAGCGTATCAGACAATTCCTCCATCTTCTTAAATGCCAAATGTAAAACTATCATTCTACACTATATTCTTTGATCCACAGGTGCGCTTTGTAAAGGCAATGGGTTATCTCCAGGTCATAATATAGCCAATTGTAAAATTACTTCGAACTAAGCAAAATAGTAACATGGGGGTGAACGGAGTTAAGTGCTTAAACTATACTACTTGATCTCTACGAGTGCGTTATAATAACAATTGCCCATCTCCATGTCGCTACATTTCTATCTTATGCCAAATGTGCAAGTAGTTAATGGCACCGTTATCTGTCACCAACGTGGTAAGATTTCTTGTAAAACGATGACAACAATAATTATATTTCTTGTTGCCTTTCTGAGTTATGATAAGGATATTAATAATAGTGTGATAAGACAATAATATTGCATTGCACCACTAGGTCAACCCCACGACGCCAGATTTCTAACGCTTGTCCAAATCGTACAACTATTTTATAACATCGTAATGTTGTCATTGGCTTGGCAAATCTCCTTGCACAAAGAGGAGAAAAACATTAATACAGCACTGCTAGGATAATATTATTATTAGTTTGTATCTAGGAATTATTAATATAATTATGTGACAGCGCATGTCACTCTCCTAAGTCGCACAGAATAGTTTAGAGTTGTACTTATGCCAAGAGACAACAGTTTTCTTAATTCAAACCATCGATTTGCAGATTTATAGATTTATAATCTGCAAAGTCTAAACTGTCGATCTATGGAAGTCCATTCAGCCGTTTACAGCTGTGAATGAGCGCCTGGCATTATTTAAAAAACAAAGCCAGAGAGAGAAAGGAAAAACGATCGCCGTCTACGTGAAGCAGACCAGGAGAAAAGCGTGGTCACGAACGCTTCTCTCCCTACGACTGAAATAATTCCATACCTTTTTTTTTAAAAAGTTATACATGAGAGATTAGCATTACGTCCTATCACTAGAGTCAACAGAGTAATGTTGTCTAGGACAATGACAAATCAATTATCGATCCAATTACGAACTTACAATGCACAACGGGTTAATGCATTCTGTTCTGGGTGGTGATGCTTTTATATGCTATCTCCCTATCGACATCTTATCTCTCTCTCTTAGAGATGGAGAGAAGACAAGTATGAAGAAAGAAGTAAGGGAGGAGGGGGGGGAGAGTTGGATACCGAGAGAGATGAGGGAGGGATGGAGAGAGAGAGAGGGGGACAGACGAGAGATACATACATTTAACTCTTGAGAATAGGGAGCGACACTCAATATAGGAACTAATTTTTCGTATCATATTTCACATTTTACTTCTCTCATGTTTACTTCCCAACAGGGTTCGTATCTCCAGTTTGAGGGTGCGGTCCCAAGCCCAGGGGTTGGGAAAGGGTGACACAATATAGTTTTAAACCTATTTGGAGATATCAACAGGTTGGTTCTCACTCGGAAAGACAATACATGCAACTGAGAACAGAGGGAGGATGGAGAGAGAGAGGGGGACAGACAGAGGGCAGAGCGAACATACAGAGAAATTAACTGTTGCGCGAGAAGGGAGCGACTACTAGGCTAATGTGTTTTACGTATCTTATTTCAACTTACGAAAAACGAGATAACCATGTTACTTCCGAACAAAAAAAAGGGTTCGTATAGTCAGTTTGAGGGTGCGGTCCCAAGCCCAGGGGTTGGGAAAGGTGACACAATATAGTTTTAACCTATTTGGTGATATCATCACAAGTCTGGTTCTCACTGAACGTACATACATGCAACAGGAACAGAGGGAGGAATGGAGAGACAGACAGGGACCACAGAGATATACAGAGATGTGAAAGGGCTCTCTTAAGCCATGCCACACGAGCGTCAAATCTACTGGACTTGACGCGAATCGGAGCAATTTTCGACTTCGAGTCGGAATTTCATTTTGACATGAATCGCGCAGTGCACACGAAAGTCGACATCGAGTCAAACTTGAGGGTTATTGGTCTTGAAGTTTTGCTGTACGTGTGGTTGTGATCACATGATCGTATTCTGCTTCTCATTGGCCAAAAGGTGAATCACACAATCGAGGAATTAGAACATGTTGAAAGTCTGCAATCGGAGCCAATTCAAAGAATCTGGATTCGCGATGCACAGGGTGCCACACGACAATCAAGGGATTTTGTCGTGATTTCATGAATTGGATTCAAGATTTGACGCTCGTGTGGCATGACCATAAGAGAGTGAGAGAGAGAGAGAGAGAGAGAGAGAGAGAGAGAGAGAGAGAGAAAGAGAGAGAGAGAGAGAGAGAGGGAAGATGGGAAAAGGCTATCCTGCAACACACTACCACACGCTGTATAAAATTGCAACTAACTGGCAATGCACAATTTAAAATAAAATAACCATTAAAAAAATAATAGCCAAAAGGCAAAGCCCATAATGACTCACATGGTTCTTATGGGAACTTGCAATTAAACATGAGTGCCCTAAAGACAAAGAAAAAATGAAACAGCGGCATTAAAATGCAAAGTAATGCCGACTTTGAATCATTAATAAAGTATGAAATACTAATTATATAAAGAACTGTATTACAGAACAGCTAAGTCAATCTTTCTTTAAATATTATTAGTGCGCACAAGCTACTTTTCCAGTCTACACTCACAACAATACAGCATAATGAATTCGCCAGTATTTAAAAAAAAAAAAATCCCATTCGTATTATCCTTTATTTATAGGTCAAATCAGGTCAAATAATTTTATTGTCAAGCTAATATACAAGGTATCGCTCTCTCTCTCTCTCTCTCTCTCTCTCTCTCTCTCTCTCTCTCTCTCTCTCTCTCTCGCTCACAGCTCTATGTACCATGCAAAGACATGCAGTGGCTACAAAAAATAGTCGCAAGTGTACGTGTGTGTGTGTATGTGTGAGCGTGCGCGGGCGTGTGTTTGTGTGCTTGAGGGCGTGTGTTTGTGTGCGTGAGTGCGTGTGTGCGTAAATATGTATATATAGAGATATATTAAAGTTATACTATATGTTGCACAAAATTTTTAACTTTTGAACATTAAAGGAACATTTTCTTCAATGTGCCACTGCCTTTATTTTTCGCAGCTTCCCATCATCATCATTACCATCATCATCATCATCATCATCATCATCATCATCATCATCATCATCATCATCATCATCATCATCATCATCATCGTCATCATCATCATCATCATCGTCATCGTCGTTATAGTAGTAGTCGTCATTTGTGAGGTTTCGGGAACAACGAACGAAAGCTCAGTCCGATAACGAAAGGTGCTCGTTCGTTTCGTCGTGAGGCATTATACAACACGATCGCTTGCGCATAAACCGAGAACGAATGCTCAGTACGGCCGTCAGTGAAAAGCCGGTAATATTAGAAACATGAACCCAAAGATAAGAAAAAAATGTTAACGGCAAATTTCGATATTTAGAGTTAGAATTTGGATTAGGGTTAGTTTAGGATTAGGGTTAGTGACTGTTAGGGTTAACTGTAACCCTAGGCCTAGACTATCCCTATTTTCACCAGCAGATTTTCGGCATTCTCACCCTCCGGCCACGAAAGAGCAGTGAAGGGAAATAACGCGCGTTTACAAAATGTGGGGATTGATGTCCCTTTGCCCAATAATAATGACCATTTGAGGGTACACTCAGATGACCAATTCCGCTCCATAAGCGCGCACATACCACCCTTTGGAACCACCTACTTTTCTGCCTTCATACTCATTTTTTTATCGTGATAGTATTTGATACTGAGATATTTATTCCCATGTCTTTATGAAAATACCTGGATTCACTCGGAATGAGTGCAAAGGGCTGAGGCATTTTGTCGTCAGTCGCGCACCTGACAGCACCCCCTGTAGGTTTACATTAGAAACAGCTGTTTTGCAGATTATAGAAAAACTCTAGGACATTGAATCTGTTTTAATTTATGATCGGAACGCCGGGAGCGTTTTGTCAGTCGTCTATGAGGTTCAGTTTCCACTGATCTGTAATGAAAACAATGCCTGTCGAGCAGGCACCAAGATCTAAATAGAATTTTTTCCACAACAAACGGTTGGGAAAAGTTTTCAACAACTTAACTTCTATTGATTGCCCATCACTCAGGAACAAAAGATTGACTTAAGGAAGGCATTTGGCACATTTAAGGAAAAAAAAAACTCTTGCAAAACGTTATGTAGAAGTGGTGCTTCCTCCAAGTTCATAAAGGCAATCCGATCAAAATACCAATCAGTTCTCGCTTGTGTTCGTGTGAATACTGAACTTAGAGGCATTTGAATGCTCTCAGGGGTTAAGGCAAAGCTGTATGTTAAGCCCGACAATGTTCTCGGTGATAATTAACGAGCTAGCATCGAGATTTGCTGACCAGAGGAGAAACGGTTTGCAACTCGTGCTTGGTCTTGTTGAGCTGTTCATATTGCTCTTTGCTGATGACTTGGCTCTGCTGTCTTGTTCAACAGCAGGAGTGCAAACTCAACTAGACATAGTCACTTAAATGTGCCAAGAATTAGGGCTGACTATTAAGACCGATAAGAGTAAAGTCATGGTTTTTAGACATGGGGGATTTCTTGGGAAGAGTGACAAATGGCTTGCCCAGGGAAATGATCTAAAAGTTGTAAACAGCTACGTGTACTTAGTCTTTAACTGTACAACCGCTATAAGCCTCAATGGAAGTGCAAATCATCTGGTCATAAAATGTATACAGGCTTTGTTTGGAGTGCTCAGAGCCCGTAATAGTCTTAATGCTTTAACCAGACAAACATTCTATAAGTTGTTTGGCACGATGATTCAACCTATAATCTTGTATGCATCTTGGGAATGGAGCTTGTGAATTTAAAAAAAAAAAAAAAAGATCCAACAGTACATGTACATTTTTTTGCACTTGGGATGACACCCAGTAAGATTAAATGGTTATATCAAAGCCTATACTGGTTCAGACTGTTGAGGATGGATGACACTAGGATCCTAAAGAAAGCGTATCGCATGCTGTGTACCATGGACTGTAATGGAAAACATAACTGGTTGTCTGAACTGAGATCTCTTTTGGAAAGAACTGGCTTTGCCTTCGTGTGGCTGTCCCAAGATGTAGGTCATGAGAAGAAGTTAATTTATCAATTTAAACATAGACTTATGGACATCAACAAACAAGACTAAACTGCAGCTTTAAATGATAGTAATATATTTAGTCAGTTCAGATGGAGTAAGACCAATTTCAAGACAGAAATATACTTGGACTGTATTAAGCAAAAGTGTTTCAGAGACTCGTTTGTACGTTTGAGGCTAGGTTTCAGTAACCTCAAAAGTACACAAGAATAGATACTCACACAGTGTGTATCAAATAACTGTCCCTTCTGCCCTGACGCTGAAGAAACGGAGCTGCACATGTTGTATGTTTGTCACACGTATAACAGATTTCGTCCAACAACATTGAAAGAGATGAATGTTTGTAATCAGAAAAGACATTTGGTTCAGATGATAGCATGCATGGATGAAAGAATTATCAGGCAGACTGCATGGTTCATTTACAAATGCTTCCAAATGAGAAACAATAACGAACAGTAGGCTCTTCAAATATTATATTTTGTTGCGTTTGGAAGTCGTGTGTGTATAAATCAATTCGTGAGCGTGGGTTTGGTAAACTCGTGAATTCGATGAAATTATAAATTAAGTAATCAATATTGAATTTGGATCTGCATAGTAATGTGAATGAACTATATATTTTTATTATTAGTTTTTATGAGCATCTATATTCATTATCTGAATGCAAAAAAGATGTTTTTATTTTTTTTGATTGATCTATTTATTCTTAATATTTCCATTGTATCCCCCATCCCCTTGACATAAACAAACTGTTTTATTTAAAAAAAAACATTCTAAAGTCTAAAGAAAAATAGTCTCTCTCTCTCTCTCTCTCTCTCTCTCTCTCTCTCTCTCTCTCTCTCTCTCTCTCTCCTTGGTCCACCTCCTACCAACTCACACACACACGCACTCACTAATGTAATCTCTCTCTCTCTCTCTCTCTCTCTCTCTCTCTCTCTCTCTCTCTCTCTCTCTCTCTCTCTCTCTCTCTCTGTGTTTTATTTCAAATTCTATTACCGCCTTCAACAACGACCGATATTTCACCTTAGGTAATTTCCGATAGGGATTAATGCCGACTTTTTGCCCTTTCTTTCCTTTCAATATTGGTTCGCACTTTACCAGCTTCTAACTACTAACCCACAAAATGGATTTTTCTAACATTTATCTCAGCGCTCTTCTTCTGTTCTAAGCACAATCAAAAGGTGGAGGAAGAAGAAGAAGAAGAAGAAGAAGAAGAAGAAGAAGAAGAAGAAGAAGAAGAAGAAGAAGAAGAAGAAGAAGAAGAAGAAGAAGAGAGTGAGAGGGAAAGTGAGAAAAGAGAGAGAGGGAGAGAGAGAAATAGAGTTGAGAAAGACAGAAAAAAGCGAGAGTGAGACGGAAAGTAATAATAATAATAACGGATTTTTATATAGCGGGTACTCCAGCCTATGACCAGACTCACCACGCTTTACTTAGTCATTACATATAATCATTACATATAAATACATGCACTCGATAAAACATCACTTTTGCTACAATACACCAAAGACGGAACGTAAAGTACGTAAAGAACGGAAAGTAAGATGAGAGAGACACAGACTGAGAGAGACAGAGAGAAGAAGAAGAAGAAGAAGAAGAAGAAGAAGAAGAAGAAGAAGAAGAAGAAGAAGAAGAAGAAGAAGAAGAAGAAGAAGAACAACAACAACAACAACAACAACAACAAAAACAAGAAGAAAAACCAGAACAAAACGAAAAGCAACTACAAATATAAAAATAATAATAATAATAATAATAATAATAATAATAATAATAATAATAATAATAATAATAATAATAATAATAATAATAATAATAATAATAAATAGTATACTTTATAGACTACATATATACTTTATATCCGGGTGTCCTGTAGCTCAGTTGATAGTGAGCTGGTTTACTATGCCGAAGGTCGCGGCTTCGAACCCTGCGTGGGACTAACTTACGTGACTTAGGTATGAGATTTTTCAGGGCACCGAGGGTTTTCTCCGGGTATTCCTGTTTCATTCCTCTCTCCCTTCAATAATGGTATTGGATGCAGTCAATGTAGAAATTTCAAAAATGAAAATTGAATTCTTATTCCGACTTCTGTAATAGCGATTTCTCCAGATCGCCGCTCTTTGAGTTCGATTGAAGAAAAAAGCGCGTGATAGCATCTGTCACAATAGGCTATTTAGACCCTGCACTACGGCTTCACGCCTTAAATAGTTCAGCCTGCTGTAGCCTTTCTAAATTAAAGTCGCTGCCTAGTAGACGACAGAAGTAAAGGACTGTGCTAAGCATGTGTAGGCTAACTCTCGCTAGGTAGGCAGTGACCTCATCCTGCTGATGTATAGCCACCACCCCCAGCCAGGAGGCGCTCAGGTCTCACGAGATTTTCGCGGGCTTTAGCTTGACCGCTACGTTAGGTAGTCATTCTTTGTCTGAACCTCACACGAGAAAGGAGCTACGCTCTGAAAGATCTCTCTCAGAAAGACTAAGCAGGTGACGGGTGAAATTCATTCATCGCAGTATAGCAACAGCCTGACATTGTCAAAAAGGTAAATGATCAATCTTTTGTTTCATCGTGATGTATTGATAATATTGTAGGATTATGCTTGTGAATTCTTGCCATGTTTTATAATTGTGAATGTTTTTAAAACTTAGCGTGACAACATGGCTGACCCGCGACCGGTTTTAGAAACCACGAGGTAGCCCATACTGTCCAACTGTTGTTTCTCCTATGTGTATTATTGCAGACCAGTGGCTATACCGGAGAATGTGTATGCTGTAAATTACTTCTCCATGTGTTTATTGTAGCCATGACATGTATATGTATAGGAATTAGGTTGGAGATTCCAGTGGACCACGGATATAGAAGATTGTTCGTCGCTTATATATAAGTGGAGCGATCACTGAGGGCTGTTTCTGCCATCAATGAGACGCTCTGCACACTCTTAGTATACAAAGCGTTGCAGAAACTCGTCTTATGTTTTGCAGATGAGCAGGCTTTTTGGTCCGATGCAGGAAATAGACCACTAAGAGTCAACCCTGACATTCGGCCTGCAGGGAAACATCGAGCACTGAGCTCCGATCGCCCTATAGTCAACAACCAAGGAGTAGACACCATTACTACACCTCAACGAATCAGCTAAGTGCAAGAAGAAACGCACTAGCATTTAGATCTAGAAGGACTGTGCAGTAGTCCACTCTCCTGAAAACCAACATTAGGCCAACCAGAACAAATAGCCCAATGATGAGACATTAGCAATTATGAAGAACAGTAGCAGCATAGACCCATCAAAGAGCGAACTATTCGAAGTCAATTTGGACATTTAAGTTAATAGAGTGTTTAGAGAAATATGTATAGAGTAGAGGAATTAAATACTGTTAACAAGTGGCTAGACTACCTATGTTTCATAGCCGTGTGAGAGCTAGTGTGTCAGTGAAGCTTATACCATTTTCTCCCTATCTCTATAACCCTATCCTCACACAGACCAGGCTAAGCATATAAATGTATTTAAAAGATTAGTCACAAGGTGATTATACTTGCCGATCTCCGCAGACGAAAGACGAGTGGGTAATAGCATTCCATTGTGCAGAGCCCAGCAACAATAGACCCACCGTCACAGCATC
This sequence comes from Oncomelania hupensis, assembly GCA_036898135.1. Classification (NCBI taxonomy): domain Eukaryota; kingdom Metazoa; phylum Mollusca; class Gastropoda; order Littorinimorpha; family Pomatiopsidae; genus Oncomelania; species Oncomelania hupensis. Next base: position 41,220,556 of record CM072524.1, read on the forward strand.
CTGTATTATTATTATTAGTATTATTATTATTATTATTATTATTATTATTATTATTATTATTAGAACGCACAACTACCAGTGGCTGACCCCCCACTGTGTACTGCTAGATGAATTAACGTCTGAACTATGTTGTTTGTTTGTGACATTAACCTCTTTGCTACATATGGCTTGGTTTTATTGATTACGGTAAAACGTACGTGGGAGGACAACATTCAAGAATGGAATGGTTTGACACAGAGCGAAGCCATCAGGGTTGCTGAGGACAGAGAAAGATTAAACGATCATCTGTGGTGCCCCTACGACCTCCGAGTTACGGGATAGGATAGGATAGGTACAACGTGCTTTTTCATCCAGTTTTGTACTTAACTTCTTGTGTTTCGAGCTGTAGAGTACAATATTGCTTCTTGTAAAATTAAAGACGTACACGTACTAAATACTGCCTCTTGTTTCATTAAGACGTTAACTAAGTCGGTTAATTGTTTCTGTCAGCAACCCGGACTCAATAATCGGTGACGGTAAATACAGTTAAAACAATCCAGTGTGTATCTCGCTTACTCGCTATCGTCACGCATCAAATACTTGTTACAGAACATCAGAAAGTAGTCGAGTGCCGGGTTATAAAAACAATAAATTTCTAAGCCCATGCTCACACTGCATGGACTTCTGGGCATTTCCTATACCCAGCACATCACCAACGACGAAGTCCGACAGACCATCACACAAGCCATTGGACAACACGATGACCTGCTCACAGTGCTGAAAAAACGGAAACTCCGATGGGACGGCCACGTCACCAGATCGTCAGGTCTTGCAAAGACCATCCTGCAAGGCACAGTGCAAGGAGGTAGAAGAAGAGAAAGACCGAAAAAGAGGTGGGAGGACAACATTCGAGGATGAGCGAAACAATCAGGGTTGCTGAGGACAGGGAAAGATGGAGTACGCTGGTTAAACGATCATCTGTGGAGCCCCTACGACCTCCGAGTTACGGGATAGGATAGAACATAGCTTACAATTTGTCAAAAAACCACTTGAAGAACAATAGCGCTTGTACTCCTAGCAGGCGATAAGGAATACGAGAGGTAACTAACCTCTTGCCTGGGGTAACTAACTTCTTGGCTACTAATATTTAGACAATGGGAGGGTAAATGAGGGGCCGGGTAGCTCAGTTGGTAAGAGCGTCTTCTAGTAACCGAAAGGTCGCTGGTTCGAATCCCGGATTGGTCAACGTGTGATCATATTATTTTCCCCTTTACCAACAACTGGCCCGCTGGTGTCAGTATAAATCGGTCCAGTAGTCACCTATATGCGAAAGTGTCGTGTGACTATAATCTACATACAAACAAACAAACATGAGGGGGAGGAGGTTGTGGGCAGTGTTGAATAGACCGATTACTCATTCAGCTGACCACACTCACATAAGTCGCAACTACACATGAATGCATACAGAGTAAGAGAGAGACAGAGACACAGAGAGAGAGAGAGAGAGAGAGAGAGAGAGAGAGAGAGAGAGAGAGAGAGAGAGAGAGAGAGAGAGAGAGAAACTTTGAAACTTTTTTTTGAAACTTTTTTTATTAGGGATAAAGATTTTAGACTAATGATACAGTCTAATCTTCCAATCTGTCCCTTAAGAAATTAACATAATAATAATTAACCTTTAACTTTAACTTGGAAATCACATCACTCACAAACACACATGCACACACAATCACACTAACATCTTCATCATTATCTTTAAACAATTTTAGGCAACTACCCTTTTCCCCATATCCTTCACCCTTATAATAATAATAATAATAATAATAATAATAATAATAATAATAATAAGAGAGAGAGAGAGAGAGAGAGAGAGAGAGAGAGAGAGAGAGAGAGAGAGAGAGAGAGAAAGAGAGAGAGAGAGAGAGAGACTTACGGATCGAAAGAGCCACACACTTTTTACAAACCCATTCCAAGAAAAAAAAACCGCGGATGAACACACCAATCACAATCACTCCCAATGACCCTCACACGTTACGTTACGTAGGTAGATTAGAGTCCCCGGACACATAGCGTATAGGGAACACCCCTCACACTTACTTACTTCACTTGGATAGATTAACGTCCCCGGACACAGTGCGTATAGGGGAGCCCCTCACACGCACTCCTCTTGCACTTAAATAGGTGTGGAAAGACTAAGTAAGACCTGTGGCATATAGTCGGTAGTCTCCTCTCTGAAAATCCTTACCGGGAAGAGAGGGGACTATAAACTGATTTTAAAAAAAAAAAAAAAAAGACCTGTGGGGTAGAATTAAGTAGGCCAAGTATGACGCAGGTCCAGTCCTCAGAGATTACCACTAAGGTGTATCGTACAATCACAAAGTGTTAGCGGTCTACACAATGGATCACACGATGGCTCCGTCGGCACTCGTGTTCCAGACTTCTCGGGTTCGAACCTCGGTGATTGCTTTTTTTTTTTTTTTTTTTTTACGGAGCGTGACCAACAAACCCCAATGCTTTCTGTCGTCTGAAGTGAAGCTCAATGACTGCATTGAAGGTCCCTGACGCTATCAGGGACCTCAATAACCTATTAAGCTGCTTACACTGTCATTGGACAGCTTGCACGTTACAATGCGGATTACTACTCTTCTATGATTATACTATCTCGGCTTAAAGTTGGGGGGAGGGGAGGAATGATCTCGGGCAATGTGTGGAGCAAATTGACTGGGACAAGGGGGTGGAGGAGGACGGAGGGTCAGGGGGTGGAGGATGGGAATGGGGAGGGGGGGGGGGGCGAGGAAGGAACGGAACTTTTAAAAAAGATAACCCTGAAAGAAGGCTTCTCAGCAAACCAACAACATTATAATTGCTGTGTAAACGACGGTGGGGGAGGGGAGGGAGGCAAGAGATCAAATAATCGTGCTGGGCATTGTCAATATTAAACCATGTCCTTAAAGCTTTTACACATGTATAATGTCACCAAAGTTCATAATGTTCATATTTGTCTTTAAAATTGCTCTGTTAGATAACATTATAACTGCTGTGTAAACAAAATATCAGGAACACCTAAAATAAATCGTGCGTCGCAGGCTCAATATTCAGTCAAGTCTTTACAGTTTTTACACACCTATGGCAAAAGCGCTCAGTACCCACAGATCACAATCTACGTAATTTACACTGTTCAAAAATTTTCTTTAAACTTTTCAGTAACCATTTAAGGCAACATTAATAATAACTGTATAAGCGAAAGCGTGGAGAACGCATACAATAAACTGTGATCGGTATTGTCAACACTGAAAAAATTGTGATCGGCATTGTCAACACTGAATCAAGTCTTCACAGATTTCACATAGGTCCAAAGCGTTTGAAGTAAAATTCACAATAGGTTGTTCTCTAAATTGTTCAGTAAACCCATAATACAACTGCTGTGTAAACAAAAGAGAACACATTACAAACTCGTGCGCGACACTGTCAAATATTGAATCAAGTCTTTACAGCTTTCCCACTTGTCCCAAGCTCACGAGCCGTAATTTCATAATCACACAGGTCAACAAAAGCCCCAGTCCCAAAAGTTAACAATACAAGACAATATTATAGTATCGCTAGCATGAAGGTCAATACAACACGCAACACCTGGTTACCGACTACAACAGGAGATTGATCATAATCTTTCACTGAGATCACGCTGGCGTTTTCAGTCGTGTGTGTCTGTACGCAACCTATACAAGAACTTTGTGCTGGCTGTCCGGAACATTTACCGCCGTCGCCCGGATATGATATTAATGCCGTATCTCGTTATTACGTAACAGTGTTTACAGCGAAATCTATACGGCAGTGCTATTTCCGGCTGGCGAATTGTGTCCTTCGTTTATATATTATTTAAATTAAAAAAAAATTATATAATGGTAAGAATTAAAGGTGATTGTGATGCTTATTTGTTCTTTTGAACCTGGCAGAAAACTGGCTACAGCGTAGCCGATTCTATAGTCTCGGCTAGTGTCAGCTAAGATGTATGTGAAAATAGACGTTGGCCTTTACTTCACAAATCAAAATTATTTTTTGTGAAGTTTTTTTGTTTGTTTGTTTTTAAATTTAATACCGAACATTTTTTTTTTTTGGTTTACTGAATAACATTTGCAACTCAGATGCACCGTGGGAAAGGTTTTTAGACATTTTCCTTAATGTATTAAATGCCACGTATGCAAAGTTGTGATTGTGTTAGAGCAAACAAAAAAAAAAGAAGAAGAAAGCTTTAAATAATCGCATTCTAGGTGGAAAAGGTTTCAAAAATTAAAAAAAAGAAAAAAAAGACAAAGAAGCCGACCTACCGACCTTATTTATTTTCTCTATGTTACCATAAACAGACTTTTTTTTTTTTTTTTTTTGGGGGGGGGAGGGGGGGCGGTTTTACCATGTTTTAACTTTTTCTTTCATATTCAAGTTTACTTTTCAGTGACAGACAGCGGGAAATTGATAGCTGTTGACATGTCACTGTAGATAAAATTAAACTCTGCGAGATACACAATCTCTCTCGCTTAAACATTATTTTGTGCATAAACAGCACGCAATTTAATTAAATTTGGTTTTAAAAGACTTGGCATGGCGACAGAAAGAGAGAGAGAGAGAGAGAGAGAGAGAGAGGGAGGGAGAGAGGGAGAGAAAGGGGGGGGGGTAGAGAGACAGGCAGATTGATAATGAGCAATAAACTTTATTTAGCACACTAACAGTAACACCAACACCCCAAGAAAAAAAAAAGAAAGAGAGAGAGAGAGAACATTACATTACATGATTATTGCTTTAGGTCCAGCGGGGGGGGGGAGAGAGAGAGAGAGAGAGAGAGAGAGAGAGAGAGAGAGAGAGGAGGAGGAGGAGGAGGAGGAACACTACTTCAAACAATGTCAACATTGCGCCAGAGGGGGGATCATCGCAACTTAATCTTCTCTTTCTTTAGTCTAGTGTTCTTTTAAACAAGCGTAATATAATACATTTCAACCAAGTTGTGGTCTTGATTTTGTGATCCAGATGATCTCGTTACAGTCCGCTGGACCCTGTAAGCAATGAATAACTAACAAACTTCGTTCACCGGCCTTAGTTTTTTTTGATGCACGGCATGCTCTGCTGTTTCGTTTCCTGTCGTATATATATTTTGTCACTTCCTGTAAGTTTCATTTAATTCAGTTCAGTAAGCTAAATTTTCTTGATTGTGTTTGGTCAGTCATTCCAGTATCTTTTAAAACATTTTGTTAGCAAATGGGTCAAAACAAAATAAAATCGTAGACTGCGGTAAAAGGGGTTTGCGGAATGTCTTCTTCATTGTAGCCTTCATCTCGTTCAATCAAAAATGTTCTCAAAATACTTATTTCAGTAAACGATTTTTTTTTTAAAAATAATTTTAGACCATGTTTGATAATTTTTCTAGGGGAAATGAAGTTCGGATTGCGTGTTTAGTTATTTGGAAGTCTTGATCTATTTTTCTAAGTTTTTGTTTACCTCACTGAACAATAAGTCATAGCCGACTTACGTCATGGCTGATTTAGAACTCTTCAGGCCTAGATCTACAATACAGCTTTGTTTTGTTTCTTTTCCAGTTTCTCACCGCTATAAGGGAGGCACTGTGGTCTAATGGTAGTGCTTCGGCTTGAGGATCTGAAGGTCCCGGGTTCGAGCCCTGGCCGAGCCATTGTGTTGTGTCTCTGGGAAAGACACTTTACTCCTGTTTTCCTACTCCTTCGGATGAGAGTATAAACCGAGGTCTAGTCTGTGTGTCGCATACATTCCATCATAACGGACTTTAAAGATCCTGACGCTCATGTCCTAGACGGGTGAGTGCCGGTAACAAGAACACACCCAGCATGCACTTGGTCCTTCTCCCCCATCCCTGGCTGCCCAGTATTGTGCTCAGTTGTCCGGGCGTCATACCATGCGCCAAAGGCTGCGGGTGGGCGTCTCGGACGGTTTGAGTTAGATCCTGTATCGGCCAGCGCCTTGATCCTTAGGCTAAGTCGCCTTATAAATGACGAACATTATTATTATTATTATTATTATTATTATTATTATTATTATTATTGTTTTACTACGATACGCAACATTTTAGCTACGTTTTCATCATTGCAAGTAAAACCTTTGGTGACACTAACTGTATACTTGTGTGTTCTTTGGGGCAAAAAGTAGACAGAATAACACAAACAAACACACACACACATACACACACGCACCCATACACACAACATTCATAAAAGATAAAATGATGGCAGAACGCATAAAAAGATTGCAGAACGGAGTAAATTGTCCACTAGAAATAGATGGTCTCGTGACAGAAGCCGAAGACGATACATAAATACCAAGATCAATAAGATATGAAGGTTCTCTTATCAATCCGCTACTATTAGTACTGGTAGCATCTTTCTTGGGTTCCTTAAAAGGCACACTGTCACAATCTTTATTCTTCTATATCATCAGAACATCTGGTCTAAAAATAATATAGCATTACGTCTGGTTATCATTATACTTCACCTACACAATTCAAAACAATCGCTTTTATAGTCTCCTCCAACTCTCGGAGCCTGTTCCCGTCACAATGTTTCATCTTTACTATTTAGGAACAACGAAGCTTAGCGTTACTGCGTTAGCGTTAAGGACCAATCACCACGTCGCCACCTTGACAACAATGATCATCATCATCATATCTTTACTATTTATTTATGCTAACGCCCTTATATAACCCCTTGGGGTCATGAGCAATCTTGTCACTGTAGATTGTTCTAACCTATAAAGGGAAAAGTGAAAGCCACAGTTGAAAACCTGTCTTGCCTTTGTAGGCATGACAGATTCACTGCGGCAACAGTACCCCCGTTGGAGTGCCGGGGGTTTCAGTATAAATAGTATCCCCACTTTATGGAAATTTAGTGCTTTAAATTCCCACTGTTGCTATCTTCCTCATTTACTCTTTCCCATTCCTGCTCTGTCCTATCACTCTGCTATACTATCTTCTTCGCTAGATCAATGACCTATCTTTTTTCTTGAAAACTCTTCCTGGACAAGACTCCTAGTTTGTGTATGAGGTCTGTTGGATCAGCTTGGGAGTGTTGGACGCTTTCTGCTGGGTGGTCACTAGGGCTTCCTATGATGTTAGTATTTAGCAATGTAGGCATTTTATATGTATGTTTTGTTGATAATTTATAATGATGTTTGTATTCTATTTTGTTTTTGTAACCGGGGGTTCGCGTAGTTGAGGTAAACCCTCAGCCGTCCCCTGCGTGGGATGTCTTTATTGTAAAGTGACTGGCCGGTGGAGGGCATTCAATTTTCCCACTAGGGTTGTTTCAGCAGATCTTTTATGCGGATCGGGGGTTGTCCGGTCCTGATTTGGCTCGGAAGAGTCCGCTGGACCTAAAGCAACAATAAATCAATCAATCAAAAGCCCTTATATAGCGCTTTTCCATCTCCAGAGCTGCTCAACGCGCTGGCCGATACACGATCAAACTCAAGGCGCCATAGTCGCTAACTTGCTGCCTTATGCGCATCGTGTAACGCCCCGGACAGCTGAACACTAACCTGGGCGACCGGGGATGGAGGGGAAGAGAACGGGCCTAAAGTGCTTGCTGGGTGTTACCTATATCTGTCTAGCTTGGACATGAATGTCAGGATCTTCAAAGTCTGTGCGATGAAATGCATGTGTGCACAGACTACACCTTAGGTTATACTAACTATCATCCGAAGGAGTAGGTGACGAGATAACCTCATACCCAAGTTCTTGGGGGAGGAGCAGGGGACTGCGTGTGCGTGTGGATGAAACATTCGCCATTTTCTTTGGCAGTGGAAACAGTCGGCATTGGAGACTAGCGCTCTACCTCTATAGTAACTGGCCACTATAACGCATCTTTACACAAACCGCTAGCATCTTTATTATAATAGTTAGCATCTATACTACTACACTAGTCAGCATAGGTTTCCTCCCGCTCCCTCTTGGTCCACCTACTAATTCTAATATCACTGTTAATATTATCAGCCCTATCGTCTTCTTATTCTAGCACTCAAAGTATAGATCTCTGTCCTTAGCCCAGACTGGCCCTAAGGTTAGCCTCCGTTGCATAGCCGTAGAGATTAGGGTACTGCAGGAAGGCTGTCGCATCCTTAGCAGAACTAATGGTCCGTAATGGGCTCAATAAATGATGATGCTGCCGACAGCAGACCATCCTTGTCATCTCTCTGACAGCATTATCGGTAATGACCGTGGCGTCATAGCCACAGCCTCATAATGCTAATCAATCATAATACTAATCAATCTTATGATGACCACAGAAAATAATGACCAGTAAAAAAATCTCTTTTGCTCCATAAACGTTTTATCAAAAAATGGAAAAACCATTACACTAATACAACATTATACAGACGTAGCCAATGGAAAATGATCAAAAGTCAAAATCTCACTTGCTTCTTTAATGTCTTCACATGGACTTCAAATGCATTACAAAACTCTCAGAAATTCCAAAAAAATCAAGACGCTAATCAAAAGTCGTACTAGTTCTGAATGACCAGAGATTGTATAAAGAACATTACATTTTATATTTTTTGGTTTGGCGGTTGAATGACATTCTACTATCTTTACATATATCAAATGTAGTACTAGTTAGTAGTAGAAGTAGTAGTAGAAGCAATAGTAATAGAAGTAGTAGTAGTAATAATAATAATAGTAGTAGTAGTACTAGTAGTAGTAGTAGTAGTAGTTCTAAGCAATAGTAGTAGAAGTAGTAGTAGTAATAATAATAATAATAGTAGTAGTAGTAGTAGTAGTAGTAGTAGTAGTAGTAGTAGTAGTAGTAGTAGTAGTAGTAGTAGTAGTAGTAGTAGTAGTAGTAGTAGTAGTAGTAGTAGTAGTAGTAAGGACAAAATAGGCCGTGAAGCCTTTGCGAATGTATTTCTTTGATTGATATAATTATTTTATGGGTCTGTTATGCATGCAAATTTTCCTACAAATCATTCATCAAACCTAAAGAAAATCTCTTTAAATTTTGGCAATTCGTCCAACTGGTTTTTGAAAGAATTTGTTAGGTACCCTTTTAAGTCATTCCAAAAGATAGCTACTCTGTTAGAAAAACAAAACTTCCGCAGGCTAGTACTGCAGTACTGTCGAACGATTTTTCCCTCCGAATTTTGGGTTCTGTCACAAAACGGTGCTGCAAAAATGTAATTCAATTTAGGCCATCAATGCCATTATAATTTTTTTTAAATTGAATTAAATCTCCACATATTCTACGTTCAACAACAGCTAGTACAACTACAACTATGACTATTACTTCTGTATTAATACTACTTCTCTCTCTCTCTCTTCTTTTTTTTTTTCAAATCTAGGAAACCCATAAATACTGCGACACACTGTCTAAACATATTAGGCTGTCTGCATATGTTTATGTACCAATTACCGAGCATTCAAAACCTTTCAGTGGATATGAAATGTGATGATCAATGACGAACAATGGATAATGCAGTCAACATTGTGAAAGAGTGCTGAAGGGAAATGGAAATTAGAATGCTTATCTATTTGCAGACAGCTTATATAGTGTTAACAATAAAGTGGCTGTTCACCATTGATTCCTTCGGGTTAGAGTATAAAACGGGGTCTAATCTGTGCACTCACACATTCCATTGCGTGGACGTTAAAGATCCTGACGCTCATGTCTTAGACGGGCGAGTGCCGGCTACACAAATACACCCAGCAAGCATTAGGTCCTTTCTCCCATTCCCCGGTCGCCCAGGATTGTGCTCAGTCGTCTGGGCACCCCCGTTGGGGTGCCGGGGGTTTCAGTATAAATAGTATCCCCACTTTCTGGAAATTTAGTGCTTTAAATTCCCACTGTCGCTGTCTTTCTCATTTGCTCTTTCTCATTCCTGCTCTTTTCTATCAATCTGCTATACTATCGTCTTCTTCGCTAGACCAGTCTCCTACCTTTTTTCTTGAAAACTCTTCCAGGACAAGACTCCTTGTTTGTGTATGAGGTCTGTTGGCTGGATCAGCTTGGGAATATTGGACGCTTTCTGCCAGGTGGTCACTAGGGCTTCCTATGATGTTATTATTTAGCAATGTAGGCATTATGTGTTTTGTTGATAATTTATAATGATGTTTGTATTCTATTTTGTTTTTCTAAATGGGGGTTCGATAAGTTGGGGTGAAGCCTCAGCCGTCCCCTGCGTGGGATGTCTTTATTGTAAAGTGACTGGCTGGTGAAGAGCTTTCGGTTTTACCACTAGGGTTGTTTCAGCAGATCTTTTATGCGGATCGGGGGTTGTCCAGTCCTGATTTGTATCGGAGGAGTCCGCTGGACCTAAAGCAATAATAATGTAATGTAATGTAGTCGTCTGGGCATAAGACAATGCGCCCAAAGGGAGCAAGTGGGCGTCTTGGGCGCCTTGAGTTAGATCCTGTATCGGCCAGCACGTTGAGCCGCTCTTGAGCTGGAAAAGCGCTATATAAAAGTAATAAAATAAATATATAAATAGAATTAAAATTGACTGTTGCAATATGAGGTTATGAAATGATGTGTAATTCAGCATTTAAGCAAAGGATAGTTCTTGCAAAACTAACACCAGCAGCTGTCAACACCATAGTTTATTATTTTATTTATCCCATTCTTCCTTCCATGTAACAAAATTAACCCAGTCACACCTTTAGAATGTAAGTTCATTAAATTATTAAGGGCGTGAAGTCTGACACTTGACATCCAACATGTGACCCGAATGCAACTTCCTTATTATTGCCTGAAATACTATACTGTCTGTCAGATGACAAAAAATGTGCACATAATGATGAGGAGGAGGAGATGGGGAGGAAGAGGAGGAGCAGACTTAGAAACTTAATGCTAACCACACAATCATCTACATCCTAAACAGGCACGAAGACAGTACAGAATGTTCAGATAAAAACAAGTGCTGAAAGTGGGGGTGATGGTGGGTCCCTAAGTGGGAGAGGGTAGAGGGGTGGGGAAAGGCAAGCATAAATAAATAAGGAATCTACCAGCCGGTCACTTTAATAAAATAAAGGCACCCCATGCAGGGGACGCTGAAGCTTTACTCTAATTTATCAACTACCGTTTACAAAAACAAAATATAATAATATAAACATCATTATAAAATATTAACCAAACAATTACATATAAAATGCCTCAACTGTAAATTGCTAAATAATAAAACCATAGGAAGCCCTAGTGACATTTTGGCAGAAAGCATCCAATAATCCCAAGCTGAACCAACAGACCTCGTACACAAATGAGGAGTTTTAGGAGAGTTTTCAAGAATAACATATAGGTGACTGGTCTAGCGAAGATAGCAGATTGATAGAACAGATTAGGAATGAGAAAGAACAAATGAGAATGATAGAAACAGTGGTAATTTAAAATTAAAGCACTAAATTTTTCACAAAGTGGGGATACTATTTATACAGAAAACCCTGGCACCTCAACGGGGGTTGAGATGGGGGATGGGTGGGTGGGAGGGGAAGAAACTCAAAAACAGTTCAGGTCCTTGAGAGTCAGAGAGAGACCCCGAGAGAGAGAACTTTACATTAAATGTATAGGTGTACACTCTGCATTAATGTACTTTTTGTATATTAACTAAGTCATTGAGAGAAGGAATGCGTGGGAGATGGAGAGATGGAAAGAGAGTATAGTGTTAGAAAGGCAAAGATAAAGAAACTATACTACAGGGCAAGTTTACTTATTCACAAAGTGTGCATAAATTACATAGGTACACAAATGGCTATGTTTTCTGCCTGTAGACACACATTTTGCTGACAGGTGACGCAATTTTGTATGGATTTTCTTTACAAGGACACCAAACTGAAGGAGCAGCGTGACCTTTGATTTATGTTTACACTCACTGGCCATGAAATGCAACATCTACAGTAAGACATCTCCATTTTTGGTACTAATAGTTACAAAATTTAAACCATTATTATACTATAGTGCTAGGACAAAAGCGATACCTACAGAAAAATTATCCCTGCAAAAATAAAATGAAAACCTCAATTGGGTAATAGAAATAGATCAAGTTTACCCCTGTAAATATTGTAAATCAGCAAATTAGGCAATTCCATACAGCAGCTAACCTTAATCCAAGATGTATCACATTTTATTGTTCTGTCTAGGGTTGTATTTCCATTCTAATACAAAGCCACATTGTAAACAAATTTGTTGCTGTTCCTCACCTAAAATATTCAAATATTCACAGTGCATCTTGCATTATTACAGAAAATGTCATATAATATTATTAATAATAATAACTATCATTATTATTATTATTATTATTCAAATGCATCACTAAGGCAGTTGTTCAACCGAAATTAATTGATTTGAATAGTTAGTTGTGATCTGCAAAGAGTAGAATTAAGCCACAACTTGGTTGAAAGAGGAATAACCCTTAATCTGTATAAAAGATCTACTGAAACAACCCTAATGGTAACACTGAAGGCCCTCCACCAGCCAGTCACTTTACAATAAAGGCATCCCATGCAGGGGACACTGAAGCAGTACGCTAATTTATTGAATCCCCATTTACAAAACGAAAATAGAATATTTCCCACTATGGGGTATTGAATTGAATAATTTAATAATACAGTAAAACCTCCGTTTTACAACCTTTAAATTGCCATTAAAACGAGGTCTTAAATTGGAGGGGTCTTAAAAAGGAGGTAGGACATTTTCGAAAAAGACATATAGTAATTTTTTAGAAAATTTATTAAGTAAAATAAATACATGAACAACAGGTACACATATTAATACATCTTTCAGAAATATAGATTAAACTCTGTCTCACAACCAATACAACCAATACAAGTGTATGTAAGTGCTGAGTGTATGTTTGGAGTTAAAACTATTTGATAACCCCATTAACATTGTTGTAATTATTTTTATTCAATCATTGAATAGTTTTTTTTGTTATTTTTTTTAAAAAAGAAAGCGGTTATTTCCTTTAGTTTGCATAATCCGTGCATGTTCTCTTAGCATGTCACTTTGAACACCAGACATGGTGTCGGCAAGATCTGACAGGCCCTTGCTTAGGGCAAATCTGGTCAGCTCCTTAGAGTATTTCAAGCTGCTTTAATGCATCGTCTGCTGTTAAAAGTTGTAAACAAAACTGTTTTCTTCAAGCGCACAAATATAGTATTGCTTTGGAATTTGAATTTTTCAGATGCTAGGTCGTAAAATTTAATTATTTGAAGGTCGCAAGTCACATTTTAGAGGTAGTCGTTTAAGATAGGTCGTTTATATAGTACAAAGCATCTGTGAATTTTTTTCCGGTCATATGTTGGAGGAAGTCGTTTTTAGAGAGGGTCTCAAAACGGAGGTTTTACTGTAATAGTAAATATTTGCGAATCCTCAACCGCCTCAAGCTCACTGCACTTTACAATTAAAACAAGTCAAAATCAATATTAAATTCAAGTTATAAACAATTATGCACAGAAAAAAAACCAACTTGGACAATCATACTACATTAAAAGCAATCCTGACATGCACCAGACACATAAATCTGTTTACCTGGATAAAAAGTAAAACATTTTAATCAGTGGGTAAACAAGTATAAGAATTAATTAATAAATTAATAAATAATAATAATAAATTATCAAGGGATAAAACTTTAAATTACAAACTAAGCATACAAATGCACATGTATTCTTCTTTCACTCCCTACTACCATCCTCCCTACTCTCATCCTCCCTTCTATCATCCTCCCTACTATTATATTATCCTCCCTACTATTATCCTTCCTACCATCATCCTCCCTACTGCCATCCTCCCATTCCCATCCCTCACACACACACACACACACACACACACATATATATATATATATATATATATATTATATATATATAAATTCCTTCCCCACCTTCATCCCATTCATCGCTAATTCTGACAATCTTTCGTCATGTGTACTGATTGTAACCATTGGCAGTGTATTATTATGCCCTTGCAGGTCACGAAGACACAGTCAGCATAGGGAGTAGAGCAATTTCCAACATCCGACATTCATGGATTGGCTGGAGAGGAACAAGAATTTGAACAGCTGGTACAAAGGTTTGACATCAACTCCAGAATCTTTGGAATAGAAACAAGTGCAGAGAAGACCAAAATGATGACCAGAAACACCAATTGCATCAACATGGAACATCAAAGTCAAAGGCCAATCCCTCAACATAGTGCATACCTTCAAATATTTAGGAGCCATTGTATCAGACAATGGGTCCTGACACTGACAGGAAGTTCTCTCATGGATCACATTTAAACAACTGCAGCCCTGACAAGGTTGAAGCCCAGTTGGAAAGACAGGGCATCACTGTCAAATGAAATGGCTTTACAAAATAAGTAAAATGCTTTAAATGGTGAGAATTGAATAAAAAATGACTTTGTTATGCCCGTTTTAAATAATGTGTCCCAAACTGCAGTTTTTTCCATGGGCTAAAGTTGTTCGTTATGCATTTTTGGTCTTTCCTTGTGCTTAAATCAGAGTAGCTATATCTGTGCAAAAAATTGAGCCATTTTAAACCATTGTGCACAATATGTTCATAAAATCTGGGTGTTGTTGCAAAAAAACTAACTAATAGTGCATAGATCTTCAAAATTGGTTAAATGTCAAATTTGCTCAAATGTAACATTTTGCGATAAGTAAGTTTTAAGCGAAATTTAACATATCTCCAGTTCTAATTAAGATATTTGGCTAATTTTGTTTCTTTAGTTTGTTTTTGCGCCATGCAGTTTTAAGTTTAAGAGCAAAAAAGCAATTTTCCCCCTGCCGGTACCTAGCATCAGTCTACGTTCCAAGGTAAAGCTGCAGCGCTCCCTTGTCATCTCCATCTTCTTATACGCTTGCGAAAAATGGACCCTCACAGCAGACCTACAACGAAGGATACAAAGCATGGTGATGAGGTGGTACAGAAGACTTCTGGGCATTTCCTATATCATATCACCAACAACGAAGTCCAAAAGACCATCACACAAGCCATTGGACAATATGATGACATGCTCACAGTGGTGAAGAAACGGAAACTCCGATTGTATGGCCATGTCTCTAGAGCATCACGCCTTGCAAAGACCATCATGCAAGGCACAGTGCAAGGAGGCGTAAGAAGAGGGAGACAAAAAAGAGGTGGGAGACAATATTTCAAGAATGGACATTGAGCGAAGCCATGAGGGTTGCTGGGGACAGAGAAGGATGGAGTACGCTGGTTAAATGATAATCTGCGGTGCCACAACGACCTTCGCATTACGGGATAGGATACTGGATAGAATAGAATAAGGCAGTGTATTAATTACCTCTCCAGTTTTATATATCAACTCAACAGTAAAATGATGACCAATACCCATCTACTACCCCTACCCATTATCCACCAACCTCCACCCCCACAATAATGAGACAGTTTTTAATATTCTGCAATGGGCTGAATTCCCTTACTTCGACTTATAAGTTATATGCTTCATGATCTGCACAGCATAGAAACATATCGAGTGCCTGTGCTTCTTGAAATATTAAGATATTGTAGTTGGCATCACTACAGGACAGAATGCCACATGAATCAACTGGTTTATAGTATAACTTATTTGAATATCAACAATGTGTTTGTTGTGTAAGACTGTAACATGTATACGTGTGAGTGTGGGGTGCTGGTTACAGATCTCCATGCTTCGAGTATAATTTATGAAAAAGAGCATTAATAGTATCCATTATTAGTGCCATTCTAAGAATACATTTTGGAAAATGGGCACTTCCTCTGACTGTGGTTTACAACT
Source organism: Oncomelania hupensis (assembly GCA_036898135.1). Taxonomy (NCBI): domain Eukaryota; kingdom Metazoa; phylum Mollusca; class Gastropoda; order Littorinimorpha; family Pomatiopsidae; genus Oncomelania; species Oncomelania hupensis. The sequence goes on from CM072524.1 coordinate 41,236,308, forward strand.
ACTTATGTAGTAATCTTATGATGTTTCCTGATACACTGAGCATGCTGTCCAAACAAGATTATAAAATGCTTAATTTTTCCAATACCAAGACATAAACCAAAAACTGATTCAGATATATTTTAAACTATAGTAGTATATTAATTAATAAATAAAGGCCTCAATCAATTAAATAAATTAATGCCAGGTAATGATGAAATAAACTGGAATAAACTAAAATAAATGCAGACCACTAACAGCTGTAGGACAATGAGGAAACTAAGCAGTAGCAGAAAAGAGACTAATAGTATTGTACTATACAAGCAATGGGCTGTACTTGAACCCCAGGTTATCAGCAAAACGAAACCTCTATACAATGTATCCAAAGGCTACAAAAGCAAATCATCTGTAACGGTGTAATTAGCAATAAATATCCTAACTGTTATCGTCACTGATATTCGCTGCTCTATGACCAGGAAATGTTTGCTCGAGGAGGTCGGAAGAGCTGACCTGAACGAACCTACTTAATCAGTAACCACGCCCCCTCTTCCACTCTGCATGTCACTAGGCCTACTCTACATGCTGTCGGTTCATTCCTGAATTTCTGGAGTAAACAGCTTTAGAGAAACCTCAATGATCATAAGATTCCTGCATGAATGATGCTGCACGAATTATTTTGGGCTCACAGACCGCACACTACAAGCCTGGCACTATGCACCACCGATGCCAGCCATCTCTCTGCGACTGATAATGCACGTTTTATGTGGCAGAATCATTTTAGACTTTTAAGAAAACTTGTTTCAACGTCTGAATCCATGATTTATAAGTCATAGACGCATGCTCTAATCAACAATGAAGTTTGCACACAAATTATGAACAGCATGAAATGTCTGCAAGAAACTTCGGCGCTGCGAGACAGAACATGCATAAAGTTTTTTTTACTCAAAGGATCTGACAGCGACAGCACAAACAAGAATAGACAGACTTCCTTACCTCGCACATCTTCTCCTTCGTCGTCGCTTCGAAACTCTGCTTGCTCTTCACGTCCATCAATCACAAAATACACCACTTTGGTCGCCATACCCTCACAAACACCCGCAGATTTTTATCCAACTTCATGAAGAACGGCTTGTTGTTGAGTTCCCCCATACACTGTCAAAACAAGATTCACAGCTGATTGCAGTTCTCTCACACACGCTCGCTTTGCAGACGACTGCTTTCGACTTTTGCTTGACAGACGAGATTTAGCGTTCCTAAAGTAGCCTCGAAAGGAACATCGGAAACAAATATCAACTCTATCGCAGACTCACAGCGCCTGGTTTTTGTTACTAAATAAATAATTTACCGTGTAGTAAAATGTTAAATAGGCTTTATTTTTGTATACAGAATTGTTAGTAAAGTCAATAACTTCAACTTGCAAATCGGAATCAAAAACGATATCTGACGGAGCTCTTCTTGTCACGTGACCTAAGTTGCGAGCGATGAAAACAAAACGGCATGCGTTTCAACTTAGTTTTTATCATTGCCTCCACGCGCTAACAAGGAAGTCTTGGGGAAATTGTTTGATATGCCCGAATTATTTAAATATTGATCGTACCAGAAGACAATATTACAATTTATCCTTTAACCCACATTGATCAAAGGTGAACATTTTCCGTTTCAAGTGATCTTTTGAACAGTTTCCTTTCCTTTCCATAGGCCTATGTAAGACCCACTTAGTCCTATTAATTATTGGTGTCCGTCAGCTTCAGGTGGAGTGTGTGTGGGTGGGTGCGTTTGTGTGTGTATGTATGTGAAAGAGAGAGAGAGAGAGAGGTATTTTTATAATTGTGTTTGAGACCTTCAGCATTGCGAGTAAGGATGATGTTTACAATTGCAGTGGGAAGTTGATATATGTGTATTCCTAATTATATGGATCTATATAGTTTTAAACTGTGCTTCTGTGCCTGTTGTAATTCCTTTTGAGGTAATAGAGATGTTTTGTATTGCATTGTATTGTAATTAGTCAAAGTACACTCAGTTCAATGCAAGCGGTGGGGGTGGGCTGTTGGGAGATGGAGAGGGGGAATGCATGCAAGGAACAGATCTATGGCATGATTGTCCAACGATTGTATATCGCAGATGGTATCACCAAAGATTTTATAAAGGTTACTTTCCACCGTTCTGCTCACAACGCCGATCACTCCCCTAACTTTCCGATCCACTATCCACGATCCGATATATACAACCTATGCATAGACAAATCACATTTTCCTATAATGTTCAAAAAGGCTAAGGTTATACCCCTTTTCAAGAATAGTGATAGCACTGACCCATCGAACTATAGGCCTATTTCGATTCTTTCTACTATCTCTAAACCTCTTGAAAAGCACATAAATAATAATATTCTTGATCATTTCACTGAAAACAGCCTCTTCCATGAAAATCAGTCGGGTTTCAGAGCTAAACACTCTTGTCACACAGCTCTTACATCAATGATAGAACAATGGCTAAATAATATTAATAAGGGACAATTTTCTGGAACATTATTTGTTGACTTCGCAAAAGCTTTTGATGTAATAGACCATGACCTTCTTCTACGTAAACTAAACCTATATGGCATTCATTCCAAATCTCTTGAGTTTCTTAAATCGTTTATTTCGGACAGAGAACAGTGTGTTTATGTAAATAACCAAAAGTCACAATTTGAAATTGTTACAGCTGGAGTACCGCAAGGATCTGTTTTAGGACCGTTGTTATTTTCTATCTACATAAATGATCTCCCCCTTTATATTTCTACTT